>CALZFC010000365.1:292500-600000 GCA_945643635.1 Allodiplogaster sudhausi
AGGGTGGAGAACAAGAAACGGAAGGAGGATAGATAAGAAGTGAAAGAGAGAAAGAGAGAGAGAGAGAGAGAGAGAGAGAGAGAGGGAGAGGGAGGGAGAGAGACGGAGAGAGAGATGTAGGGAGAAAGAGACGGAGAGAGAGAGGGAGGGAGAAAGAGACGGAGAGAGAGAGGGAGGGAGAAAGAGACGGAGAGAGATGGAGAGAGAAAGGGAGGGAGAAAGAAACGGAGAGAGAGGGAGAGAGAAAGAGACGGAGAGAGGGAGAGAGAAAGAGATGGAGAGAGAGGGAGAGAGAAAGAGACGGAGAGAGAGGAAGAGAGTGAGGGAGGGAGAAAGAGACGGAGAGAAAGAGATGAAGAGAGAGGAAGAGAGAAAGAGTGAGGGATAAAGAGACGGCGAGAGAGAGGGAGGGAGAAAGAGACGGAGAGAGAGGGAGGGAGAAAGAGACGAAGAGAGAGGGAGAGAGAGGGATGGAGAAAGAGAGAGAGAGAGAGAGAGAGAGAGATAAGGAGGGAGAAAGAGAGGGAGAGAGAGGGAGGAGAAAGAGACTGAGAAAGAGAGAGAGAGAGGGAGGGCATAAAGAGACGGAGAGAGAGGAAGAGCTGAGAGAAAAATAGAGAAGGATATGCTCGCAAGAGAAAAAAAAACGCTGAAAAAAAAACGAAAATTTGTACTTGAAAATGAAGGAGTTGGGGGGCGGGCGATTATCTTGATGATGAATATTGATATCACATTAAATACACATGACTAGTGATAAGGCAATCTTTGAACAAGAAATGGGGAGTAAAGCAGATGTCGGAAACGGAAGAGTGGTCTCTGATGGACGAGTCGGCATGAGAGATAGGAAAGTCTATTACGGATAAGAGTGTGAGATAGAGAGAAAGGAAAGAGAGAGATAGCTAGAGTGAGAAAGATAGAAAGAGAGAAAGAGATCGAGAGAGATAAAGAGAGAGAGAGAGAGAGAGCGCGCGAAGAGAGGGGGGAAATAAATAAAGAAAAAAGGAAACCAATGCTGCTAATGAAAGGCAATGGAAAGTGCGTGTCCATATTCTTCTGGCTCTTTCTCTGCGTCCCTCACACCCTCTCATCCTCTCACTATCTTTCTCTCACTCTCCCTCTCTTCTCTCATTTGGCGCCATCGAGGGCGCATTCAAATGCGATCGGGTTGCGCTGCAGCGGCGTGGCCCGAAGAGTGGAGGAGAGCGAGAGAGTGTGCCATCAAAGTAGAGCAGAGAGAGCGAGTGCGAGAGAGTGTTCTGAGAGAAGAGAGCGAGGTGGGTAAAGGGCCGAGGGTAATGTCTATTCTGGTGATGGCAGTGGTCATCTTGCTTCGCCTGTTGCGGAAGGGAAGGGAATGGTAGGGTGAGTGAGAGAGAGTGGAGAGAGAGAGAGAAAGAAAAATGGAAAGTGTTGGGTAGGGAGAGCAAAGGAAAAGAGTGAGAGTGAGTGATCTAGAGAATGCTTTATAGAGAACAGATTTAACAAGGAAATTGTAGGCAGATGGAGAGATTCAAAGAGGGAGAGAGTGAGAGAGAGAGAAAGAGAGAGAAAGAAAAAAGGAGAAAGAGATAGAGGGAGATAGAAAGAGAGAGAGAGAGAGAGAAAGAGAGAGAGAGAGGAAGGGAGAAAGAGATTGAGGGAGAGAAAAAGAGAGTGAGACATGCATGACTCACAATCAGCTATACTTGCTGAGCAATATGACACGTTCTAGACAATTCTGCCAGGTCCTCGTTCTCTCTACCTCTTGCTTTCCTCCCACTGACCTAGTATGCCCGATTTCTCTCTCTCTCTCTCTCTCTCTCTCTCTCTCTCTCTTTTCTTCATTTCTGTTTTCTTATAATCATTCTCTCTCTCAAGCACTCCCTCACTTCCTTTATCTTGCTTCATCTCAGCTTTTCTTCTTCTCTCTCTCTCTCTCTCTCTCTCTCTCTCTCTGATATCATTCTCTCTCTTTCCTTCTATGGCATACTATGTACATATGTACAGACATATGTATGCCACCTGACCATTAGTTTCCAAGCGGTCTGCACTGATTTATGAAGTATGCACCAAAGACATTTCGGGTGTTGAATGGGACGGAATAGCGAAGAATGAAATGGAGGCGGGAAGTTCATTGCCATTGACAAACAAAATAACATATATGTATATAGAAAAAACATGTTGAACACCCAAGCCTCAATCTGTACATTCATACTTCATTGAATTGTTCGGCAGGAAATGAGAGATAGGAAGAGAGATGAAGAGAGAGAGAGAACGAGCGAGAGAGAGAGACAGAGAGCGGGTAGAGAGAGAGGAAAAAAAGAGAGAGAGAGAGAGAGAGAGAGAGAGAGGTCAAGAACGCGGACGGATGAAGGCTGTAATAAGTTGCAGCTGATCCGGAGACTGCGCAGTGTCGAATGTCACGGTGACCTCATCACATGGAGAGATTGCGCAGTGTTAGCCAGATTCGAGTGTTCCTTTCTTTCTCCTTCTCTTCCTCTCCCTCTCTCTCTCTATCTCGCTCTCTCTCTCTATTTCACTTCCTCTCTCACTCCCGCTCTTTCTCTCTCTTTCACCTTCTACATTACTCTTTCCCTTCATTTTTTTTGTCTCACTCTTTCCGCCTCGCGATTATCTTCATTTCCTCTACCACTTTCCAGTCAATCATTTCTTTTCATGGATGACCATGTTTCTTTAGGTACAATCAATTTCTCTCCACTCTCCTTCTTCCTTCTTCTAACCCCTTTTCGATATGTCTCAATCTCTTTACTCCCTCTCTCTATATTACTCTCAATCTCTCATTCTCGACCTCACTCTCTCGCTCTCCCCTCTCTCTCCCTCTCTCTTTCTCTCTCACAACCGAACAGCTCACTGGATCATCTATACGTAGCCATATGCTGCAGCTGGCAAAGGAAATTAGAAAAAGCTTGACTACTCCATATGTCTCTCTGCAGAAACGACGCGAAAGAAATGTACATCAACTGCTTCGGGGAAAATGATAGAGAGGAATGGCAGACTGAGCGCCATGAATCATATTAATGATGAGAATTGGAGGAGAATTGGAAGGGGCTAGAGAGACAGGGAGTCTGAGAGACAGAGAGAAAGAGGAGGAATAACAGTCCATTCCGCAATCAGTACTACTCTCTTTCAGCGTCAGAAATTATTATGATTACTCAGCCCAGAGAAATGTTCTTACAGTTTACACTTGCAGCTCTGAAAATATATATCTTAATCTCCCAAGACTATTCCAGCCGCACGATTAATCTCCCTCGAGGACACGGACAAATGTCTAAGACATGTCCAAGACATTTTCTGAGGTGGCAGACAAATGTCCCGGACACTATGGAAAAGTCCTATGTTAATACACGGGTCTCCTATATGACACTCGTGTGTCTTTGAAATGTCTCAGACACTTTTGGAAAAATATTTTGTCCAGGACATCGAGAATGTCCGGGACAATGTCCAGGACATCTTCAGGGGGCGAGAGAGTGCGCAATATGAAGAGAGGCGAAACAAACACGCCTTATGTCATTTTGTGTCTCCGAGACAGAAAATATAACTTCGTCTCATTGAACGCGCAATCGTACTGTGTATGCGTATTGTAGCTGTTATGTACTTTTGGCACGAGAAGAAGTGTTCCAAAAGTTTTTTTTACTTTGTAATTATTGTCGCTTTGTTTACGTTAATTCTGTGCTTTGTTTCCAAATAATTTTTGATTATTCATATGATGAGGAGCATCGCCAACTTGACAGGCGAACAGAAGAATTCTTTGTGCTTCCAGAAGATATGCGCTACGTCTAGCGTACCTACTTTCGGTCCTCCGTCCACTTCTGACTTGGAGAATATCCTCAGTTCCGATGCTTGTGTTATTGTGTTATCAACAACATCTCAATATGTTATTGTTGCTGCTTGTAATGAGCTTGTTGAGATTGCAGCTGGGTGGTGACTCGTCTGGCGGGTAAGTTGCTGCCCGAACTGATTACCAAGGACTCGAAGGGAGGCGAAGGCGCTACTGCTTGCTGCTGCCACCGCCGCACCCGCCACCGCCCCCGAATTGAAGAAAACGGGGAAGAAGGAAGAGTTGGAGGAATAAGACGACGACATGAGATTCGTCCTCCTCGACAAAGTCTTTCTCTCTCTGCCTCTTGTTCTGATTGATAAACTTGTTATTCATAACTCTTCTGTTTTGACATAATGAACTATTGGAATGAGATATCTATGGGAGTTTACTTTTATCAGCGTTGCTGAAAAAGAATTCAAAATACCTGCAAGCATGTTTTCTAATGCTGGTTAGAAGTATTGAAAAATCAAAAGTTTAAAGTATAGCTAAGATATCCGATGCTGTTTTGTGCACACTGTTCTGTGCTCTCCATTGTCAAAACATGCAACGTGAGCATGTTATATAAAGAAAATAAAGGACAAATATATAAAAACCATACATTTGGAAGCCTCCATTCGCTGTTCACTTGGAAAAAATTTAAAAATGTGTTCCTGACATGTCTCCCATGTGTCTCTGATATGTCCTGGACAATAAAATGTCCTGGACATATCAGAGACGCTTGTCCGTGTCCTCGAGGGAGATTAATCTTGCGGCAGATGTCTCGGAGTCCGAAATTCTCCTAAAAATTTTTTTTAGTTGCCGGCGATGCTTTACTCGCTTTTCTTTTATCTTTTACCCTTTTATCATTTCCCTATCATATTCTCGTCTTTTTTCTACACGAGAGCCAGCTCGAGTGACACTGCAGAGTTCTCTAATTCGAGTCCAAATGTCTTGCTGTTCCGCTTGGAGAACAGACAAATATCACATATGTATTTTTTTTCTAGTTAATAGACCCAAAACATATAGAATGCATTTTATCCGTATGCAATCGGAAGAATGCTATGAGGGGCGGGGCTTACTGTCTTCCTCTTTCACTCCCTCTCTCTTCTCTCTCTTCTCTTCTCTCTCTCTCCCTCTCTTCTTTTTATTACTTTGAAAAAGTCATGGAAACATTTTCCAGTAATAAGTTCGCAATTTGCTAATTGGCGATTTTTAAGCCTTAGGAGTTGGGGTGAAAATATGCAAATTTTTGAAAATAAGCTTGCATCTTTGCCCATCAGCACGGCAATTCAAGCGCTGCCATGAAAGCTTCAAAATATTTATTTACGACAGAAATTTGTGGTTTGTGCATTCACACGAGACGCAGTGAATTTCTTCATCAGAAGGTCCTTTCAACTCTACGATCAACTTGACTAGGCAACATTGAACATTCTCAACAGGCTAGGTTTGCAGCAAGGCATGCAAGCATCTCTTTCTATTCGAATCGTCCTTTAAGAGCTTTCGTCGTAGTTATTAATTATATTCTAAAACCATTCCTGATTTTAGAATAAAATGAAAGCTAATTCAACGAACTCTCATATTATTCTAAAATCAGCAATGATTTTGCGGCCAATATATAAGCTAATAACTAAGACGAATTGGCGTTCTTTGCTTTTATTAGACTTTGAAAAAAATGTATTATGAAAATTCGTCCTATGAAATGTACGCAAATTAGTATGCAATTAAGAAATATATGCAAATTAGAAAGAATTGCTAGAAATTCAATTTGACACGTGTGAATCATGGCATCAACCTGACAAATCACAAAATATTGATGTAATTGTGCAGTTCGGAAGTTTAATGTAATTACTTTCCGCCCTTTTGATGTTAAATATGTGCAAAAATGAAAATTGTCTGCACATTTCAATGGTATAAAAGAGCTATTGCGAGGGCAAAAACCATCATTTCTACATCTTTTCTTCTCCTTCGTCGGCTGCCTGCAACCTCTCCTCTCCGCTATGGGAAAGAGCAACAAGAAGGTTTCGGCCACGAATCAAGATCTTAAGGGAGCGGTAGGTTAATTTATTAATGTTTAGGGAAGAGATGGCGTTAAAGGGATTAAAAAATAATTTCGGTGGTCGCCGTTGAAACATTGGAACTAAAATATATAATTGCCTGGAGAAAATTTGAATAAAGATTTGTTTACTACTTTAACAAAGTGTATTTTATAAGATTGGAAGGAAAGTAGAGATAAATTGAAAATAAATACTACAAGTTTTACGGCAACAATAATTGCAACACTTAACGTCTAAAAAGTTTTACAGGTTCCATCGACGGCCCTGGAAGATCAGACGTGGTTCCACGGATTCCGGCCGAGAATTGAAGCCGAGTGCGTTGCTAGCTGAAAAAGGGATCCATAAATGATATGGCGGAGGAAACAAATAAATTGTTATCGAACAAAAGAGACGGATATATGTATGTATGTATGAGACCACTAATGATGGGGATGAATCAGTATCACTGTGATCTTCAAAAAAGTGTATACAACCGCTGAATCGACCGTTTGGGGCACAAAATAATGTGAAAATGGTGGTCGAGTTCGCATTATTTTGTACCTCAAACGGTCGATTCTGGGGTTGTCGATCGTTTAAATAATCATGATAAATATATCTGAGAGACATCATAAGATTTATTCATTTCCTTTTCTTGTTTGAGGCGCCTGATGAAGGACCCGGGCGATTATCTCGTCCGCGCCACCGGCGCTGGAAACGAAGCGAACACTGAGCTCGTCAGTCGATTCTACCCATTCCCTCTTCATTTTACCCCAAAAAATCGACAAAAACATTTCACCCAAAAAGATAAAACTGAAAAGTCAAATCTTATGTTTCAAAGGAGAATTTTTAATCTTTGAATTATTTGACTGAAGTTTAGTGAACAGCGAATTGTATAAAAGATTTGTCTTGCTTTAGGTGTTGAGCGTGACGAACGACGGCGGGCAGAAGCACCATTTGCATCTGAAGTCAGCGGCGTCACCTAATAATATTCACGTTTTATAGATAGCAGCATTTTTGCATAATTTACACGTTTCCCTTTAACGATAATTCTATATAGAGGATTGGTTGGTTTCAAAATCACTTATTGATTTATATCAGACAACTCGATAATTACAGGTTCATCGAGAAAAAATGGTGCATCTTCGGAGGCAAGAAGCGGAGCAGCAAACATCGCTTCGACAGCGTCACGGACCTCGTCGAGTTCTACAAGGCACAATTTTTATTCTATTAAAATAAATCAAATCATTGCTTTATTCCCTGGCTCGCGGGCGATACTTTAAATTGGCATATTAAGAAGTGAGACTAAACTTAATGATTGCAGACAACGCCGATTCATCGGAAGGCGGAAGGAGCCAAGAAAATGCAGCTGAGGAACCCGGTCACGAGGCCCAAGTCGGACATCAAACACGAGAGCGTACGTCGACTTTGCATTCGTTTTAGGAGTACGGTGGAAGATGGATTAGACCAAGATTCCCTCATTCAGATCTAATACGACCCCAAGAAGGACCGCCTCGGTGCGGGCAATTTCTGCTCGGTATTCAAAGGTTATTATCCCATTAAATAATATAATTTAATACTTTATTATCACCTAAAATTTCTGTTGTAGTTTTACTAGGCAATAAATTAATTTAAAAAAAACAAAAGTAATTATTAGAAACAATAGTTTAAAATCGATTATTAAGGACTCCTCACGAAGGAAAGCGGCCAAGTCGTGCCGGTGGCCCTGAAGATTTCGCTGACCGCCGACTGCGGCGGCGGAAAACCAACCGAGGCAGCCATCGAAGCTGCCAAGGTATCACGCTTTGATAGAAAATATATTGAAAAGTAAGCGACATTTAATATTATTTAACTTTCTCACCCATTTCAGAAATCCCGCGAAGAAATGATGCAGGAGGCGAAGATCGTCGCTGCGTACGTTCATCCCAACATCATCACTGTAAGTCTACATATATCTATTTATTTTTATTTTAAATAATTTTTATTATTTATTTAGTTAATCGTGATATTTTATTATAAACTCTGCAGGAACACGGCGCGGCCTGCGACCGCGTTCCTCTGATGGTTGTCCTGGAGTTCTGCGCCGGCGGAGATCTCCTCTCTCATCTCGAGAAGCGAGGAACGAAGATCTCGATTGGCGAGAAGAATCTCTACTCCGTCCAGGTTATTTTCTGTTTTTCTTAATGTCTGAATTATTCTGGGCTTGAAAATGTCTTTTTCCTGACCAGCAAATGTTTGTTCAGGCCGCGCGCGGGATGAAGTTCCTGCACAGGCAGCGCTGCGTCCACCGCGACCTGGCGGCCCGCAACTGCCTGATCTCGGACAAGGGCCTCATCAAGATTGCCGACTTCGGCCTCTCCAAGATGATCGAGGACATCAAGCAGGACAAGGCCGCCGACCTCAGCGCCCAGCTGCCCATCCGGTTTCTTTTACAGATCAAAGCAACAGCTATATTTATTCATTTAATAAATTGTATATTATTTAATTGACTAATTAGCGCTATTTCATTTTGCCTGCAGCTGGATGGCGCCCGAGACCATCAGCAAGTCTCCGCTCTACTCGCCCGCGTCGGATGTCTATGCATTTGGTGTACTCCTCTACGAGGTTACTTCAGTATTTATTATTATTATAGGATTTATAATTATTATGTTGTTAAGTTTGGTTTCAAGATTAATTTTTGTGGGATTTCGTCTTTGCAGGTCTTCACCAACGGCGATAAGCCATACGCCAGCGAGGACGCCAAGAAGACGGCCAATCTCATCCGGAAGGGTCAGTTTTAACCATCTTTGGTTTCTTGCAGATAGAGATGGCAATGAAAGCAATCTTTAACTAGGGTAAATGCAAACCTTTTTCAGGCAAGATGCCGGAGTTCGGAAGATCTGAAGAAATTTGTGACTGGGCAGATCTGGTAGGTATTTTTCCTTCGATTTTTCCTTTTATAAAATTTTTATTTTATATTTTTATTGAAAAATTGCTTTTAAATGACTTCGTTTTAGGCTGCTGGAGACCTCGAAACGGGCAGACATGGGATACGTCTACAGCTACTTGCGCGGCAGAGTAAGCTATTTTAACTAATCACCCATGTTAAAAGGATTAATTTCATATCTAATTAGAATAGGCATAATAATAACAGTATTAATATTTGTTGTTTATATCAGTTTCTTTAATTTCAGCTCCAGAGCTGCCCGCCGCCCAAGACAGAGATCCTCGTTCTGAACGAGATCCCGGGAGTGACCGCGGAAGCCTTCAACATGGTTAGGATGAATGTCTACTTTTTGTTATATTTCTTGTTTCCTTGTGTCCTTTAAATTTTTTTAATTAAAAGGCCTTAAGTATAGTGTATTAATAGCTTTAAGTATTAATTATACATTTATTTTCGTTTTAATTATACATTTAAACAATTTCCAGGACGAGTCTCAGGAGGCTGAGGAGCCGAGCGGCCAGACGTCGGCTTCCGAGGACGACTAGTCCAATGAGCGCGGTGGCAAGAAGGGCCAGGGAATGTTCGAATAAAGGGTCGAGAGACCATGGAAGGAAGAGAGTGCAAGGAGGCAGAGAAAACAAAGAAATACTACAGAGACAAGGCAAAGAACACAGAGATGAACAAGATTGTGGGGTGAAATATGTATATAAGAAATCGAGAATACAGATTGTGAACAAATAATGAGGGAATTAGAACAAAGTGAAATGACGTGGTCGGGGGATTGTTAATTACATAGATGATTCTATAATTTCATTCTTCGTGACTTTCCGCTTTTCTTCCCTTTCATTGCTATCTTCGCGTGAGCTCGGGTCGGGCGGTTTCTCTCTCTCCTTCTAAATTCTTTCTCTTGCCAAGCCTTTTTTTATTTCTTTTAGACTGCTTCACTTTCATACATTGTTGCTTTTACTATTAGATTTAAGTCTTCTTTGTTTCTCTCGTTTCTCGGTCTCTCTCTACCGACTTCTCTATTTGTCTTCTCTTCTTCTCAACAATCTCATTTCTCCTTTGGTAGACACTCTTCTTTCAGTAGTATCTATTACTTCAGTTCTTGTTTACCTAAATATATTTAAGTGTTATCAGTGTTAAGGAGTTGAAAAACAGTTGTTTTTTCTTATCTCTCACAGTTGAGTGTGGTCAGTCGATTGTCAATCAATCATACCAGTGTCATCCTCAGAAAATTCCGCAAAAAGAGTGGGTGAGTCGCGGAATTTTAAGAAACGATTCAGATGGCGTTATGGTCGAGAAAGGCTTCTTGGACGCCGTCCCTGAGAGGACAGCCTCAATTTGGGTTTTTTTTACTGCTCTGTCAGCTGTGTTTTATTGCTTCTAATGTAAGATAGACGTCAGTGCGAACTCAGCGAGCATCTGATGCTATTGGAACTTGACACTGAAGTCTTCCACTGTACAATATACATACAACGTTTTGCTCCGTCTACCCCAGTTTCTTCCGAGGGGTTTCGTGTGTTCTTATTGTTAGCTTTCTCTACCTTGATTTAACTTCTTAATAAGTCTATTACGCAAATTTTTACTATGCAAATTTATGCAAATTAGAAAGAATTGCTAGAAGATCAATTTGAAATGTTCTTTGGTATCAACCTGACAAATCGCAAAATTTTGATCTAATTGTGGACTTCAGAAGTATTATGTACTTATGAACAAATATTCATGTAATGTTTATTTCAGTTTCAAGCTCGTCTTATAATTTTATTTTATACTCTCGTCGAAACGAACAGGAAAATGGTTGCCCCAAAGCCGCGTATTCTGTAAGCACATTTAATGAATTGCAAATCCCTTTTGGTGACAACTGAATGGGATTGGAATAATTCCGCCATCGCTCTTCGCCAGAGAAAGCTCGCGAGTGGTTGCTTGTTCTCTAAAGCAGACGCAGACATGCTTCTCCTGGTCTTCTTCTGTCTTCTCACTCTCCAGCGAGGCCACCTGGTCACATTTCTTCGCAGTCCACACTCTCTACATATATGTTTTAATCTATAATATTATTTTATTAGCATTCAAAAAGATGACTTATAAACAAAACAAAAAATACAGGCACGACGACTGCTCCGGCTGCTCTTCTACAATTGAATGCATCTGCGAGCGAGCGACGATGCATCCTAAATACTCATTTTAGTGCTACCGTAGTCCGGTAGTTAACTCAATCTCTTTCTAACAACTCTCAGACTCTCCCTCTCTCTCTCTCTCTCTCTCTCTCTCTCTCTTTCTCTCTCTCTCTCTCTCTCTCTCTTTCTCTCTCTCTCTCTCTCTCTCTCTCTTTCAAATGAACCTCCTCCGGCGTGTGCAGCAGCGGCTGCAAATCGATTCACTTCTTCGTACTTCTCGCTACCGTATCCTAAAATATGTCCAGAGAATACCAAAAATACGATGGATATGAATTCGGATTCATCACCTGGCGTGAACTCGACGAGATTCATTCGGTGGAGAGCCATGAGCTCTTCGTGGTTCGTCGACTTGTCCTTGAACATTCGGAAGCAATGGGGGAGGAGGGCAAGCACCTGCAAAGAGAGAGAGAGAGAGAATGAGAGAGAATGAGAGAGAGAGAACGAGAGCGAGAGAATGAAAGATGGAGAACGATAGCGTGAGAGAGAAAGAGAAAGAGAAAGACTAAGATTGAGATAGAGAGAGAAATAGAACGAGAGAAAAAGGGAGATCCAACCTGATGGCCCGCAGCGATGAAATGGAAGAGCGCGATGGTGACTCCTCGGACGCTGAGAATTCGATCAAGAGCACAGGGGGCGTGTCTGAAAACAAACAGTTCCAAGAAAGTACTGACTTATTATTATTATTTAAGTCACTCATAATAATACAAAATAAAAGCTGAAATATTAAAAATAAAACTGACGCGTATCCGAGCTCGACGGCATTCAAGTAGATTGGCCGACGGAGCTCGTCCGGCTCACGATCTCGAATCTAAAGTAGAAGGATGACGTCATGGACAGGAAGCTCCGCCCTTTTCGCCGCTTGACTCCGCCCACCCGTCCACTCCTCACCTTTGCGGTCGTCTCATTGATGACGGCCGAGGGGCGGAGAGATGCGCTGATCTGTCTGGTAGAAGAGGTCGATGAAGTCGCCCCTCTTGGCGACATCTGCCAATTCAAGTCTTCATTTCATAAATTATCAGTAATACATTATGTACTTAATAACTGGAAATCATAAGTGTGCGCGGTAAAATGACATAGCAGATTTATAAAAAAAGAACCAGAGAAAGAATGGAACCGACCATGCAATGCTTGCGATGTTGATCGAAATGAGCAAAGTCGCAAGTGCAGCTTTGCAAATACCGCGTGACGTTACGATGAGAAATGAGAGAGAAATGAATTTCATCATTCCGCGTTCGTTTAAATGAATTATTAAGAATATTTTGGATTGATTACATGTTAACAAAATTAATTATAGAATGAAAACAATTCTGGAAAAATAGAATAAGTCTACTCGCAGTCGCAGAACATGGAATGAAACGGCATCTACATACATGTTTATATATATATATATATATATATATATATATATACCGCCCAACATTGTTGGGTCCGCGATTGATAGGATTTATCCGATTAATAGGATTAATTAAATTAATTTAAATAATTCAAACTCAAATTGTAGAGCGGGGACGCATTGTCTTGCGGTTTTCTTTACAGGGAAGTGATTTTGCGATATGGAATTAGTATCCATCAAGTTAAATTGCGAAAATGTCATAAAATGACAGAAATCTGAAAGGGTGGTTTTTTCCCGGTCTTTAGCACAATGCGCTGCCGGGCCATGCCAGCCGCGTGCTCGAAAAACTAGAATATTGTTATTTGTGATTATTCCGCTATAATTTTGCTTTCATTGTGTTTGTGGGACGATTTCATAATTAATAATAGCTTTCGATTTACTTTTGCACGATTTTTAAGGCTTAAATTTTGAAAAATCATATTTTCATGCAAAACTGCTGCTAAACAGCGGGGGAAAACCACTCTTTCAGATTTCTGTTATTTTATGACATTTTCGCAATTTAACTTTATGGATACTTATTCCATATCGCAAAATCACTTCCCTGTAAAGAAAACCGCAAGACAATGCGTCCCCGCTCCACAATTTGAGTTTGAATTATTTAAATTAATTTAATTAATCCTATTAATCGCGGACCCAACAATGTTGGGCGGTACTGTATATATACATATATATATATATATATATATATATATATATATATATATATATAAATATATATATATATATATATAAATAAATAAATATATATATATATATATATAAGAATATTATATATATATTTATTTATTTATTTATTTATTTATAAATACTTCTCTGAATATAAGAAGATAATATTCTTCATAAAATCGCGAGAGAAAGAAGACATCGCAGTGGCTAAAGAGAAAGAGAAAGACCAGAAGAGCAACAAAGCATTGGAGTTAGGAGAATGTTTATTATGATCAACTACTAGCAGATGAATGAAGGATTATATGATTAAGCGAAATTATTGATTTTGGAAGTCTATTTCTTTTTCTCTCGCAAAATGATAGTTATGCCAGTACGAATTATCAAACTGGATCAAGAAGGAATAAGCTTGAAAACGGTCTATTTTAACGCGCAATGGAGGTAGCCGTGCTCCACCGAGGCTTCTTTTTTCACAACTTTCACTTGGGCAGATCCATGCTGCAAGAAAATGAATTGTCCTTCCCAAATAAATGTGAACGGTAAGGCACTAACAACAATATGTTTTCCTAAATTAGTTATGAGAAAATGAAGCCCGCTTCCTTGATCGAGATTGAATCGGCAGCCAGCTTACGAATTGAATCCACTTCAAGCACCAGAGGTTGTCAGCCATTCCCTAGGGGGCTACAATATAACGTGAACTGATATCGTCATTCCATTGCTTCTTTATATATTTTGAATTGCCTTATTTTGCAATTTAAAAATTTCTTAATCACTGTCTGGAAATCTTTATTTTATGGAGCTACATACATACATCGATGGTTTGGATGGTTGTTCGGATGGGAGGGGCGGGGAAAGATCGGCGGAGCTTCTCAGTACGGCATCTGGAGACGAGCGAGAGAGAGAGAGAGAGAGAGAGAGAGAGAGAGAGGGTTGAGAGAAAATTGGCGGGAAGAGAGGGTCTGAAACAGGAGTTGGAGTAAGCAATAGGGAAAATAATCCCGAAACGCAGAAAAAGAAGGGTGTGAGATGGAGAGAAATAATATAGAGGAATTCAGAAAAAAATCGCCTTCTTATGGTGAAAGTGCAAAAAAAAGCGCAAACATTCCCTGTCCTGCAGACATCTCTCTCACTCTCTGGAAAAATAAGTAATAAAGACGGAAGGATTATACCTACCAACGACAAAGAAGACGATCGAGCGGCCCTTATAAGTCTTTGATGAGAGCGGCCGCCTTCTTTATTTTCATGTCAGCTTCGTTGCACGAGTCGAAGGCGGGTGTCTTGGCGGCGACGAACACTGATTGCTTCGAAAGAACATCGGCATTCAGTCCGCCTCCTTCGTTGATGAGCTGTAAGCGAATCAGAAAAAGAAAGTAAGACGGGGTCCACCTATGTATGTACAATCAGCGAAGAGGTAGCGAAAATCAAAAAGAGTTAGAAAAATGAGATAGAGATTTAACGCCATTGAGAACGGCACCTAATTACCGATAATTGGGAGAAAACTAAAAGCAGTTTTGCTAACTCTCATAAAGCTGCTCTTCGCTTCCATCGCTTTCTCAACCAGTTCCCTCGCTCGTTTCGACGCGGAGAGTGCCGCGCTCGCTTCCTCATCTGCACGGGAGTCTCTTCGCTGGTGCAGCTCCCCACACTTCCGCACGAGTCTTCGCAGCGGCAACTCCAGCTTCTCCTCCAATTATGTCAGATGTGCGGTATCGCAATTCGCGCACCATAGAATATTTTATTTTAAATGTATGTACAAGTGCCTTTTCCAACTTGACTGCTGTCGTAGATACGCTTTTGACAGGTTGGAAGACTGGCTTCCTTGTCTTGCTGTTCTTACGTTCATGGTTCGAACGGGAGTCCTCCTTCTTGTACACCTGGTTGTTCGTAAGCGCGAGTAAGGCTCTTCTGTATTCGAGGCTGTAAGAGGAAAACAAAAGGCTATGGAATGACTGCTAGCTGATGGCGCTCTTGTAGTACATATGGAAATCAATGCGTTACGCTTTTCGGTGTAATGTTCTCTTACATTTAGTTTTTGTAAAGCCAATGTTTTCTGCGAATGCCGGAGCTGCAGTTTCTTTTACAGTGGATTTCTGAAAAGTTTTGACAACGCTTTTTCCACCGTGGCTCCCTGGATGGTTTCACTTTGGCCGTCTTCGTCATACCGATAAAGTTACAGTTAATAACCTTATAAAATTATAAATTGATGATATTTGGAGGTAAAAAATATTACCAGCTAATTAGATTGGAAAGTGGGACCAAGTAGGCTGAAAGTTGAGCTAATTAGTCTGGAACGCGTCCGGACGCATTCGAACATGAGACATTAAAAACTGAAGTGGGGAGCTTTATCACTATGATATTATCAGCATCATAATGGTTCAGCATCAACTATCAAGATTTTAAAAATCCATTTAAAACGAATCATTACGAGTTGCCTGTACTTTTATTAGTAAGCTGGGCTTGAGCAGCCCTCCCCCTCTCCTTTGTGCATGGGGATGAGCGCGGTCTCAGCCAGCCCTTTCCTGTTGATATGTATGGAAGAGTGCTATCAATAATTATCAACAGGAATATATTCACATGCATCTTTTCTATCACTCGCAATCAGCTATACACCAAACCTTTATCTCTCTCATACTTTCTCTAAGTCCCTCGCACTCAACAAACTCGATCGCTGCCTCTTCCAGGGAGGTGACGCCGGTTGCTGTGCCAAGGGAAGCCGTTGGTGATGCCTGGATCGACAGAGGCACGTCCGCTTGGGCACCTGCCGTCTGGCTCTCTCGGCGGTCACCTCAAGAATGCTTTTCAGACATTGTAAAGTAGTTCTCAAATTAATATTATATTATATCACCCCACAAGCTCGCTCTCACTCTTTCTCTCTACGTGTTGTCTGTCTGAACTCTTCCCGCCTTCTCTTATCCGATAAGCTTGAAAGAAGCACTAACTGTGTTTTGCGAGCTCGACGATTTTCGTGCGAAGGGCATCTTCGTTGTCTGGCGCCCTGAGAGTTGGAAAATGAATGGTTACCAGTGTGGATATAGCTATTACAAATTTAATTGTTCATATGCGAGTAATCAGAAAGATAATTAACATACTTAATTAATTCGAGCTGCATGAGGGCAGTTGCATCCAGACGCGCCCCGGGATCCACGGCGACAGTACGGGCTGCAAAAAAAATACACTTTTTCATTTTACATCTTGCTCTTTTGTTTCACCGCCGACACTTTTGCCATATAGAACATACCCACGAACACCTTGAAATCAGCAGAAAATCCGTCAGGAAGTTGGCTGTCCTCGTCGAACTGGTCACCACCCTGCAAATATTATCTTTTTCAATAAAATAAAGAAAACCCCTAAAAGCCATAAAATAAATAAATGGATTACCATGTGCCATCCAGGTAAGCTACGATAAATGAAGGGAGCTCACCATCGTCAGTTCGATCGCCATCCTGCCAAGCGACCAGAGATCAATGGCGCGGTCGTACTGGCTCTCAGCCGACACCTCGGGTGCAATACTGAACAGGAAATTCGATAAGAATTTACGAGAAGTTAGTTTCTGCCAATGTGAGATATGAGCTAGAGACAGTGAGAGAGACAGTGAGATAGAGACAGCGAAAGAGACAGACATAGACGGAGAAAGAGAACGAGATATAGCGAAAGAGCAGAGCGAGATATAGCGAAAGACCAGTCAGAGCGAGAGTGTGAGAGAGAGAAGGTTTAGAGCTTCATAAACTAACAAGTTTGGAGTCCCGTAGATCCCACTTGCCTTGCAGCCACGCGGACAGATCACGGCAAATCCGAAATCGGTGATCTTCGCCTAAATATGCAAAGCATTTGCCATAGTTGAGTTGCTTCTTTTTTGCTTAAGATCACATAAATTTCAGCAAAATATTTTTTTATGTATACAATTTGCGCGGCAAATCTCTGACCTGGCCATGGGAGGAAAGCACGACGTTCGCCGACTTCAAGTCTCGATGGATTATATCCAAAGAGTGGCACTCATCGATGCTCTGTAAAGTTTCGTTTGGTTTTACTTTAATGATAATAATGTGTTTTGCTTCCTGCTATCGCACATCGCTTCGCTCGACGATGCGATCCATTCAAGAATTTTCATTGATATTACTCGTTATAGTTTGTCCATTTGAAATAAAGAATAAGCTCGGTCATGTTATCACGTTGGCAACGATGTCCAAATGCGGCTGACGTGCCCGTCTAACCGGAAATCGGACAGGGTCACCCGAACAGGCAAGAAGCTACAGCACATATGTGAAGGTTAAAGCAGAAGAAATTATTATGAAAATGAAATCATTTGGTTGTCTGCACTAATCTGCCAGCCTTCCAAAAAATACTTGATGAGATGTGCAATCTGTGTTAGAGACAAGAGTGTCCTTTCGTACATAGATCTAACTTATTGATATGAAGGCAAGCAGATTCTGCCGGATGTGCCCAGAATAGGTTTATCAGTTACGAATAATCACTCCTTAAATTCTCTTGCAATCGAGCAGAACAGACTACGAGTAAAATGAAATACACCGTAATCCCCCTATTAAAATGTTGGCTTTCTCAGGGCAAAGAAATTTTTGTGACTTTTGGACAATTGCAATCGAAGTTTATATCTCAACATGACCAAATAAAGGGAAAAGAAAACATTATTTATTCGCCAGAGACCTCCTTTAATACAACAGCAAACTGCATCTACCAATAGAACGCGAATCGTGGCCTCGCTGAGCTTCCCCGCGAGGCGCTCCAAGTTCCCGAGGATCGCCCACTCCATGGACAGGTAGACATGACGGTTTTCCAGGAAGGCTCCATTGAAATTGATGACGTTGGAGTATCCTTACAACTGAAATGCATTCCGAACCTTCTTATATATGTCTGTATCTACATATTCACATACAATGGTGGGAATTGAAGGTACATACATATGTACGTACCTTTTTTTTAAATATAGGAAATATTTTAATGAAATTTTCATGGTTGCTTCTTTACACCGTGAGTGCGCGAAGTGAGAGAGAGACTGAGAGACATTAGTAATGTGTAAGAGTGAACAAAGAAGTGAAAAGAAGAAAAGTCTCACGCGGTTAAGGGTGTTCTTTTCATCGCAGAGCCTGTCGAACGCCTTGCTCGCCTCGAAGGCCTTCAAAACCGCTGCGAGCACCTTTCCGTCAGTCATCGCATCCTCCCCCTGCTTGAAGATGGCAAAGATGCCCAGGAGAGCCGTGCGCAGAAGTGCCTGCCAACAGTACTCTCTTTTACTTAATGCCTCATGACAATGTTGGCAAGGTGACAATTTCATTTCATTAGCCTAATCTACATGCACACTTACGAGCTTCCTCTTAGCGCTGACAAATTTAGCGGTTGTGCTCTTCGCAGCGGAACTGAGTGGGAGACCTTTTCCGGGCTTCCTCGATCGAGCGGTGTGCTTGACAATCCTATGCCGATCCGGATGGCGGATGTTCAGAGGAGTAATGCGGCCCTTCTTGCTCCACTTTGCTCCCGTCATGACGCTAAAAAATACGGCTTGAAAATAAGACCAAAATTAGTACAATTCAAGCGAATCTTTTGTTAAAGAGCAGAATTTGCTGCAAGTGACAACAATACTGGACCGGGACTCGAAACCCAAGTATTCTTTTCATTGTAGCACTACCACTGAACTATCCATTTGGATTCTGTGGCTACGTCTATCTCTCCCTCACTATCTCTCACTATCTCTCTTTCTCGCATAACTAACCCGTGGATGGCCTGGTGGAGAGCGGTGAAGTCGACAGCGGGCAGAGGAGTAGGAGGAGGAGCTCGGGAGAAAGAGAGAGAGAGCCTGGTGGAGTCGGTAGAGGTGCTGGTGGAGACCGCGCTGAAGATATCTCTCTCTCTATTATCTCTGTAATAACAAGACGTTGCTACCGTAGACCATTTCTCTGCGATACGATGTAGAAGACGAGGGAAGGGATAGGGTTTTCAAGGGTTTACTTCTTGAACCCCAGCAACTCACGAGGAAATATGCTCAACTGCTGTCTAGGCAGGGGGGAAACCTGACTCAACCGCTCACTAAGCGGGAGGAACGACAAATGCGAAGATGTGAAAAGAAAGAAAATAAAGAAGAATTCAATAGGCTAGAAGAAGAATTGCAGAAGAGATTAGTGATCCCTTAAAGGAAGTATCCGGCGAATAATTATACAGTAGCGCTTGAGAACCAGTTTGAATGCGCGCGCTCATAAGGTTGCCTGTTGCTCGGTCGAGAGAGCGTGTGAAATAGGAGGGCGGCTCTGACCCACCGTAGCTAATTCTCTACCCGCCAGTTTTCACGCTACTATTGCTCAGAATGTAATGGAAGAAATTCGCTCAAACTTTCCGGATATATGTTTTAAGCCAAGATGAACTTAACCACACAAAACAAAACTAAGGTTAATTATTCCCCGGATACCTCCTTTAATTAGAATAGCAAGAAAAAAATCTCGCTTAATATTGCAATTTATTTTACTTAGAGATTCTCGCTTAATCTTACCATTTCATTTATGGATTCTCGCCTAATATTACCATTTCTCTCAGTTAGCTAATAAATACTACTTAATATAATGACAAAAATGAATGATATCCAATGAATATTGTAACTAATAATTAATATTGTAACTATTGCTACAAATATGTACCAAGTTTCGCAAATTTCGAGCAATACACAATTATGGAGCGGAAATCACGGACCTTCAGCCTTTGAAAAAAAGCTCGGTCAACATCTATGATGAGCATGTCCCAACGCGTGACCGAATTCACGCGTTGCGGCTGCCTAAATTTCGCTGCGTTACTACTTTGCGCTAGGAATATTACAGTTACGCTGCCCTGCGTATCAGTCGTTTTTTATGTTGTATGTGTAAAATGCTTCCCGCCCATTTTGAGTTCAAACGGCCACTAAGATTTTCGTAGCAGCCCTATATGAGCTTCATCATCCCGCGCGGTTTGAAGGTCCGTGGGAAATTGCACATATAAATAATGATCATGGTCAAATAAACATCCGTGAAAAATCAGAAACGAGCCTTTGCCGTACTCATCGGCGATTTCGGGCTGGGAGTCGAGCAGCTCTATCGCCAGCATCTCCACGCACCAAGCAGGTTGCCATCGAAAAAAATTGACTCGAGGTTCTCACGAAAGGCGAACTATAAGTCGAGCATCGCCATGAGAAGCTTAATAGACATATGAATACAGCCAATATAAATATTGCAAGCATTTCTTATGAATATTCAAAAAGTATAAAACAGCAACAATTTTCATGGAGCGTAAAACTGTTCACGAGTTAGTTCAAGCCACGGTGACTTACAATTAGCGCAATGCATTTCGCGTAGTTAGCAGAATTGGGCACGTCACAGTAGTTCAAACTTGCCATTACGGGAAATCGTGCCAGGATCATCACCATTTAAATATCGGTCAGAGAAAAATAAAAAATAGTGTGTATTTTTATTTATTGGGACCTTAGTGAAAAATCCGAAACAACGGAGACGCCGACTTACTGTAACACGTAAAATTTTTACTAAGTGTCGTCTTGGGTCACCGTGAAGCATCTCAATATATCAAGTCAAATGAACACAAGCTTCAAAACATGAAGAAAAGCACATATTAATGTTTCAAAAAGGACGAACAATAGTTAAATGTCTTTCGCGGGGATGTTGGGAGTCATTGCTCACTTAGTTGCCCTGGCTGTTCGCGCAGCTTGGCGATGCACGAGCAGGGCTCGCGACTGAACTGCAAAAAATAAAAAATAAAAGAAACAAAGCAGCTAAAGCAAATAACAACAACAACTTCACATTGAAACGCATTGTTTAGGATTGAGCATTTCTTGAAAGCAATATTTATGTGTTCCTGCCGCATTGTTTACAATTTTTCGTTATTTTGGGCAATTCGGAACCGGAATTTCCGGACAACTGTCACACGGAGGCCATAGCGTGAAAGATGCTGAGAGTAGGTCTCTCATAATTGCATACTCTCTCTCTCTCCTTTCAGCCGAGTACTTCCATTCATCTGAAAATCTACGCTCAGCCAAAACCTCAGATTCTGGAGGGAGAGGCGCAGATCGCGCATAGAGAGAGTGTGTTTGACGAGGATTTGGCATTCAGCTCAGTTACAGTGGCGCTCATAAAAACTCGTAATTCAGGTTTTTGGGCATAACTTTTTTAAAGATGAGAGAATTTTAACGAAATTTTCAGGGTTACTTCTTTATACTGTAAGTCATCAATTTGAAATTTATTGGTTTTGTTGATCCACTATTGATCGAGAACTAATCAATAACATAGAATCACCTGGATCGTACATTAAGGCGTGCTGTACAAAATTATTTATTTCTTTGATATTCGGGTAGTTTTTATGGGATAGATGGTTTAACTGTATTCGAGAACATCTCTGCTATAACTTTTTGGTCTATTTGTGATTTTATCACATGCTGTTACATATATGCTGCCTCACTTCAGTTCGCGATTGATACAATGGGCCTGAGATGCCGAAGGTTCAGCAGAATAAAATCGATCATTTACTAGTATGGCTATTGAATAATGATTTTAAGATGTTCGCAGAGAATCATTGAACCTATTCAGATGGTTAGTTGAGCTGCGGAAGTTACATGTTCACTATTTCAGTGCTCTAAGAACGCCGCAGTCAGCTTTGGTCCGCAGCCCAGATGAATCACACAACTTCCTTTTCTGTGTGCAACAATTGTCCAGTGTGCCATTTATTTGCATGGATCTCAGAAGGCACCGGCAGAAGTAAAACGAAGAGCAGGACTTCTCTCGTCCAGTTCATTTCTTCTCAAAACGCGAGTGGAGGGGCGGGGGTCTGGCCGGTGCCCTTCTTGGCCTCTTCAAGCGCCGCCGGATTTATCTAAAACATATGTATTTATTTGCCTACACTTAGTTACTTATTTAAATACTTTGATCCACATAATGAGTGTAGCCTTCTTTTTCTGACCTCTCGGAAGAGGAAGAAGGAGAGAGCCACGAGCAATTGGAGAAGAAGAACCACGCCGTCCATGATCTAGGATAACTGATCATTCTTTAAAATATTTAATAATCAATCATTAAACATGAGTCAATATTCAATGAAAAACGTACAAGAGTAAAGCGAAGAAGGGGCGCGACTTTGTCAAAGCCGAGAAGTTTGATGGTGCCGAGAATGATTCCGACGAGAGTGATGATGGCCGTGAAGCCCATTATCATTGTTGCCTTAAAAGCAAGTTATTTCTACTTGTTTATTCTTCTTTTCTATTTTGTTGTTAACTATTAAAATACATTTACAACTTTATTTGAAATGAATTAACTAAATCACAGGAATGAGACGGACAGCTGCAAACTGTCGAATGAAGAAGGCGCAGCCTTGCAAGAAGAGCACTGCAACTGTCACGGAGAGTGAGATCAGCGACATTGTGAGCATCACCTGACCATGAGCATATTTTTATTGTTAAAACATTTTATATTCTATCGAAAAGTCAAGTAGTCTAAGTTAAAACATTTTCTTTGCAGCCGGAATTAAAATATTAGCCAGTAAAGTAATGCAATCGAATATCGATTGACCGTCCACATGACGTCGTTGGTTCCTTCGATCATCAGAAGTGCAAGGGAATGCACGATGAGGAGGGCCTGGAAGTTAAACCAATGTTTACAAGAAGAAAAAAACCCACAAAATTAACCATTAATTTTCCAATCATTAAATAAAGCTTGAAAACAACCGGCTAACCACAAGAACGACTGTGATCTGCTTGCGAACGGAGATCTTTACGACGTCGTTCACCATTTCGGATGATGAGAGGCAGAGGGTGATAGAGAGAGTGGCAGAAAAGGGAAAGGCAGAGAGGGAGAGCGGCCAGCAAACGCAGCCGGTCGCAGTCAAGATAGACGAGAGAAGTGAGAACGGGTTTGCAAACATTACATGGTTTTATTCTATTTTATTATTCGAAAGTACTACATAGAGAACTAGTGCAATATTTATCATGAGGAGGTGTTTTTATTTTGACTCCATCGTCATCTCCAAATTCTTTGTATATCACTGAAGAATACAGATTACATGTCGGGGTGTACGGTATAAGGAAATCCCTTCGAGACCTTGCCGCTTATTTCCACAGTTTGTAAGCGAGCATGCCAAGGGAGGCTCGCTTCCGACGGCGGAGCCAGCCAGAGTTGGAAGCGGAGACTGAGCTGGCGCCCTTTGCAGAGGAAGACGCCTGCTGGAAGTTCGTCAGGGTCTGGGCACCTGAATGAAGGGATCGGGCATGGCTACTTGGTATAGTCACTGAGATCTGCATGATTATTATTACTTTAGTAATATGTATATACCATTGTTGTCCGTGACCGTGGAGAGAGAACGCACGCTTGTCTGGTCGCCACTTGCAACAACATTTCCGGTTACATTCGATTCTGGAGGAAAAAAAAGTTGTATTCTTTTAAGACGGATATCTATTTTTTCTGATCCTAATTATACCCTTCATATAAAAAAAGACGTACTCTGGCCATTGCCGAGGTCGAGACTGACGGCAGTGTCCGCACCGCTAGGGCCAGCACCTATGGAAAGATATGGTATAAGTGAGAGAGTGGGTGAGAGCGAGAGAGTCAGAGAGAAAGAGTAATAACGAGAGCATATGAGAGAGAGTGAGAGTGTGTGAGAGAAAGAGAAAGTAAAAACGATAGAGTATGAGAGAGAGCGAGAGAGTGTGAGATAGAGAGAGAGGCTGATGGAACCTCCTCCATTCGCCTCCATGGTCGCTTGTCCATTCGAGCTGCTGCCAGTGATGGAAACGAGATTCGAGCCAGTCAGATTGTTGTTGGCACCCGAGACATGACCAGTGGCCAGGCCGCTGCCCACTGAATTGGGCATTCCCATAATGTTCAACAAGTAAAATGACTGTTATATTTCTCTTTTTATCTCTCTCTCTCTCTAGATACATATGTATGTGCATATGTAGCCCATTCAACTTGGAGATGTAAAACCTTCTTCCTGAAAAAATATAAAACCGACATTTTTTGTCTCCGTTCGTCTCCAACATTGCATTTCCGCCAATGTTCAGCGATGAATTCTTATCCTTCGAGATGGCTTGGCCCTCTCCATTAGCAGTCACCTAGAAATGAGAATGTTTTTGTTTCGCCGTCAGAATCACGTTTTCTTCTTCTCTTTGTAGACTTTTATTCTTAAAATTAGCTTGTTTGTAATATTTCCCTCTCCCTATGCCCCACCTCAGCCTCTCCATTCTGATTATACTTGCTGTCGACTGTAATGGTTCCATTCGAGTTCTCCGTTCCATTTCCCGACACCGAACCAAATCCGATTGCAACTGAAACGATATTTTGCTATTTTTTTTTAGATGATCATGAGTTCAGTCTTCAATATATTTTATTTCTTCTGCATGCTAAATTAAAGCTCAAATTTGGCGTAATAAATGAGACTGACGAGTTTTGCCTTTGTCGTCGTTGACCTGCAGTCCGTTCTGGACTGTCATGTTCTTGTCGGCAGAGTTGGTGTTGCTGCAAAAGTCTACTTTTCTTTTAGAGTGAAATAGAAGTGTTGAACAGCACATCAAAACCATCTGTAAAAGTTGATTAGAACATTACGTTACATATCTTTTGAACGCGGCGTGATCTTTTGTTCTTTTTTCCATAAATTGTTTTAAAATAATATTTTACAAAAATTCCTGCAGTAATAAAAGAAAAGATGCCTGTTCATGTTGATGCCTCCGTTGACGCCCTCTCCTCGAGTGTTGTTCGACTCGGAAGACAGATTCATGTTGCTCGTGCCGTTCGTGAACGTCTTCGCGTCGCCGAACGTCGAGATTGCTCAAAGAGCCATTTTATCATTTTTCTTTTATTCTTTTATCAAAACCTCTTAAGCTATTAGCATATGTAACTCATCTATTCTGTCAAGGTTTATTGATCTTCTACAAAGGAAAGAGTTGCCTTTCATCATCTAAATGTTTTGTCAATCTCGCTCCCACCTCCTCTCTTCACTCACTCTGGTTGGTGCCACTCTGATTGCTCTGCAGATTGCCTGCTCCAACCAGCTGGCTCGGCCCGCTCCCACCGACGCTTCCCGCGAGCGTATTCCCCAACTGGTGCTGCTGGCCGTCAATTGTCGCCGATCCGTTTACCTGTCGGCCACAAAATAGTTTTTTTTTTTAAATATTATTATTTAATATTAATTTTCTATTCAGTTTACATTACCTTCAAAATTGGTTGAAAAAGAATCTTTTAAACTAATTTTCTGGCTATTTCTGCAAAGCTTAAAAATTTTTCTAACAGAAGTGTCGACGTTGCCGCCGCCCTGGTTGACGCCGGAGACGAGCGCGTTGTTCTCGACACCTAATAAGTTTACGGTTAAGGCTAAGGCTAAGGCCAGTTAAGGTCAGACTCTCAAGTTTTAAGTGGCTAGAGGACAGAGAAGGTGCCAAAGAAACAAGGAAAGAGAAAACGTAAAATGTAGTTAATTTTTAGCGTTTGATATTCATTCATCTCTAGATGTGAATATTCTAAATATAAGGCTATAAAATAAAGTTAAACAATAATAATATGTAAAATTAGATAAAAGAAGTAGATAAACTTGTACTCAACCGTTGTTGTTGTTGCCTGCGCCGAGGCCGACGTTGGCCTGCGCGTGCCCGGAGCCAGAGCCACTGGCCGTGCCGAGCAACGAGCCGCGCAGACTGTTCCACGTCAAAGTCTGCATGATGAGAAGAGGAGATAAGATATTGACAGATAAAGAGAAGATAAATTATCTGATACCTGATTCGAAAGCACGCTAGAAAGCGATTTGTCCGATCCAGTCGCACCAGCAATCGCCACGTTTTGGTCGCTATCTGAGAATAGTGAAAAAATGACTTCTAAAAATTATAATTTAAAGTGTTTGCCTGTAATATTTTCATGATGTCAATCGTAGTAATTGAATGTGCTCGTTAATCAATTTTCCGAAAGAATCGCACTGGCTGGATTCGGCTGCCCATCGGCGGTCATGGAGGACTGGCCCGTGGCCCTCACCGCCGTGTCGCCCGTGCCCGTTGCGCTACCCTAAAACATTTTAATCTATCATCTTTAGCACAAAGATTACTTCCAATTTCTTAACGTTTTATCATCAGTGATAAACTGATGTTATTTGTGGTATTTTAACTCTTTTACTCTTGTCGATCTTGCGAAGGCAGTGTTCTTTAAGGTTGTGCTCCATCAGGTTAAAGGGAAATTTAACATCCAAGTTTCTCCCCTCTTCCTCTTTCTCTCTCCTTCTCTCCCTTTCTCTCATTCGCTATTTCTCTCACTCCCCTATCTGTATCTCTCCCCAGCTCTCTCTTTCTCTCTCTCTCTCTCTCTCTCTCTCTCGCTCGCTTTGATGCTCTAATACAAAACTAAATCCGTTATAATGAGCATCAAGCCGAGCTATTCAGACACTATTTCCGAATTGGATGACGCTAATCACATGTTCAAAATTGAAATGGAACGCAGGCTTAGGCAGAAAAAAGACTGACAACCATACAGTACCATAAAACTGACATATAACTACTTGTTGCAATTAAATTAATAGACAGAAATAAACTATATAATCTGATCTGTTCTACTTACATTCGTTGAGACTTTAAAAGGAACTCTTAAAAGACAAAAGTGCTTCAAATATCCAGTGCACTTGGATATTTCTTTTGTCGATTTATCGAGCGAGATAAAGGAATGAAAGAAGCGAACTCTGCCGCGTGCTGATACTAAAGTAGCATTAGTACGAACACACGATGATGTTGTCTCTTGCCAAAAAATGCAGGAACAGAAAAAACTCTAGGTTATCCTCTTTGCTTCGGTTTTTTTTTTGCCAGATGCGAACCTCTATTTTATGAAAAATTTCAAGGTCACGTTGCAAGAGGTTTCAGAACAAACTTTCATGTTTGATTACTCTAGAAAAAAATAATACTGAAATATTGTAAATGTCAAAAATTTTATCTCTTCCTGAATATGCAGAAAGGATCGAATGAAATATGTAGGAGGGAGATAAATACAAGGTAAAGAAAGAGAGCGATACCGCCTGCGTGTTCGTGACACTCTGCATCCCTCCGTAGATCTGGCCGAACATGGCCGAGAAGACATTCGAATTCCCGCCAGTTGCCGAGATGTTTCCCTTGCCGTTCAGCGCTGAAGGGAACATTATAAATCATATTTATCGTTTTAATAACATAATTAAATATACCACCGCCCCCCCCCCCTCTTTGTTTCACTCTCTCTCTCTCTCTCTCTCTCTCTCTCTCTCTCTCTTTCTCTCTCTCTCTCTCTCTCTCTCTCTCTCTCTCTGACTCTCTTTGTCTCTATCTCTGTTTCACGTTCTCTCTGCCTGACTCATGTCGCCGACTTGTCCTTGTCCGACATTGACAATGCCAGCTCCCGTGGATCCGCTCGCATTGCCCATCGAAGAAACATTCATGCCAATGTCGCCATTTGGATTCTAAAATAACATTGAATAAGTCTCCATTGAGAGGATATCATTTACATAAAAAAAAATACTCCTTAAAAAGAAATAGACGAAAGATTGAGTAAGCGAGAGAAAAGAGCAAAGTAAGGAAGATGAAGAGAGTTGGAAGGCGACCTTGTAATGGTACGCCTCTGCCGTGCCGTTCACCACTTCTCCCGTGCCATTCGCATTGCCAGATGAGGAGACAACTATTGACAGGAGGCTTCGTTGTATTATGTCATTTTATATTCCAATATACAAATCTATTAAGGTTCTCTTGTCACATTCCCCCCTGATATATAGAGTCAAAACAATGTCGGGAAGAAATTATACAAGAAATCTGACAGATCAACAAGTTATAAGGATCACATACAAGTCTGTCTTCTCAGTCTGAGAATCGTGTTCTCGAAGACGTCTCTGCGTGACCGCAACCGAGACTCGGAGAGGAGGGCGACAGTCGCCAGAAGAACTGCGACAATCGCACCGCGCAGCATCGCGGGCTGCTGCTGCTATCAAGTTACTTCTTGAGGTTATTTAATATTTATGTCATACAAATGTTCAATACACATTATCTATATGTATGTGCATAAAAGGATCCTAAAGAAAATATCACAGGAATCACACACTTTCGTCATAATAACAATACAGTGGAATTGGTTACATTTGAACAACTCGTCGAAACCCGATGGCGGATCGCTAGGAAAGAGACAGTGGCAGCCGCTGTTCTAAAGGGGAACGAAATCCGTTGCCGAACCGATCTTCTCGATGTATCTCCCTCCATGATCGCTCTCTCTCTCTCTCTCTCTCTCTCTCTCTCTCTCTCTCTGTCACTTGCACTCCCTCTCTCTCTCTCTCGCTTCTGCCTCCATGTCGTTCTCTTTCCCCTCCCTCTCTTACCTCTTAATTTAATCCCAAGTGTTCTTCTGGTCTCTCTCTCCCTCTCCCCAATTAACATCGGCTTATCCGCGCTTTGTCCCAGTCTGGTCTTTACTCTTCGGGCCAATATGTTCTTTTTATTAGCGAAATTTCAGAAACAATGGAAATGACGACGGCGTCAAGTAAATAATTGGTTTACAAGCATTAATTATTTTCCCCACTCTTCGTTCTTGACAATACCTTTCTTAACCTGCTCTTGCCAGCACAAAGCTATTTTCATCATTTCGTCAATAAGTGTCATAATCAGCCTTGTTGATTTATCAGTTGGTCCCTCTTCCGTGTTATATACATAACGGGGGTACAGGGAAAATCAGATCTTTATTTCCGGGAACCGAAGTCTTCTAATACAGGAATCAAACTTTCTGACAGGATGAAAACGAATCTTAAAACAGCATTCAAAAGCTAGCAAAGTGCCAGGGGGAGGGGAAAGTCTGTTCAAATATAAAAGAACCAAAACGAAATTAAATGAGTAGGGAAAAAATAAGGAAATATTAACATTATAGACACAGAGCATTGCTACTTCAACTTATTTTTAAGCAATGTTATAAATGTTGAGGCACCGTTAACGTTAGCGAAAAAAAGGTCGCTGAGAGATCTCGACATCCAGAAAACGGGCATGTAATACATTTTAAAATACCTTCATTGGGTAGTAAAACGGCTGAAATACAAGGGCAGAAAAAACTTGATGACAAAAATATACAGTGATAAGAGAAAGAATAGATATAAAGCAAAGCGGGAGACAGAGAGAAATAAAGACGTAATCAAAAGGCAAGAAAAGGAGCACATTATAAAAGAAAAAGATCGTTGTGCTTGTAAGAGTAATGGGATGAGGATCTCTGTCCTGGAAAGCCTTCCTTCACCAACACCCTCCTCCAGCTTGATAAAGGGAGTAGCCTCTTCGTATTCCTCCACGATGTAGACTGGTGCATAGTCTACAAAGATACAATTGCAAGGGTTCCTGAATACCGGCGCTTTCAACTTTCATAGCTACAAATAGCATGGCAGAAATCGGGAGAGGAAAAGCGGTAGGAGACGAGTCAGAGAGGGAGAGAAAAAGAAAGAGAGTGAGAGAGAGGGAGAGAGAGGGAGAGAGAGAGAGAGAGAGAAAGAGCCTGACCGATTTGAGCAAATGGCGGTGGTAGATGAGCGATGTCGAACGTTGAAGTGGACTGGTGGGCGGAGCCTGAAGCCTCTTGCTTTTCTTTGGACGGTTGGTGGGATAGCTGGGGAGCGGCAACAGTATACTGTAAAACAATGTATAAGCATAAGGAAGTTTTCAAAAACGGAAAAATTGCCCCATTTCAGACTAGTAAACATGTTGTCTCGATATAAACATGAGTGAAACATGGATAACATGTTAAGGAAAACAACCTCGTAGCCTTTAGATTCGCTTTCAGCCGCAGCTCTGGCAACGAGTTCCTCGTCGTCTCCTTCTTCATTTCCATTGCTGTTCTCAGCTTCTTCAATTTGCAAGTCTGAAAAAATTTGGCCGAATCTCTTGTAGTGAAAATGGAAAGCTAACTAGTTGTTAACAATCTGTTTATTGTTAGTGAACAAAGAGAATTCCATATGTTTATCTAACGACGAGAAGTCAGATCAAAAGAGGAAAATAAAAAAAGAAAGAAGACTTACTTTGGCAATCTGGTCAGTCTGCATTACTAACTTAATTTTTAATTCTTTGGCTATTTCTTTTGTTTTTTTTTTAAATTAAAGATGTACCGAGGGCATACGGTAGCTCACGGGTTGCAGTCTCGTGAGGGAGAGGAAGAGAGAGAAAATGTGCCCATGGCACAGGACCCAATTGAGCATGTGGTGGTGGCTGATGCTCGTTTCTGTACGCTGAAGGGGACGGGTGGGCGGAGCCTGAGGACAGATGGGCGGAGCCTGAAGCCTCTTGCTTGTGTTTATGCACATAGGGAATTCCATATATTTACAATTGTTAATCTAAAACGAAAATAAAAAATAACCTAGCGCATCAAGGCTGTCCTCCATGCGGACTAGACCAGGCATCTCACTTCCATCATTGTCAGGCTCTCCAGCAACCTCGTCAACAGCCGTCATATCCTCAAAGTGTCCACTGCTTAATTGTGAGCAAATTAAAAACAGAACACTATAACAATTGGATGAAATGATAGACCACCTTTGATTCCCAAACGGAACTTTCCAAGGCTGATTCGTCAATCCCCAGCACAAGATCTTCTTTGTTCAGCAAAGAAAGACGAGAAGTGTCGCCACCACCCAGAAAATCTGAGATAACATGTCATTTAATCTAATTTTTTAATTCCTTGGCTATTCCTTTTGATATGAAAACATACCTGAATGTGTAAAACACAAATGTTTTTACAAGAATTAAAGATATACCTCGCTGGCAATTAAGGATATACGGTAGCTCATGGGCTGCAGACCCGAAAGAGAGAGGGAGAGAGAGAAAATATGCCCACGGCACCGGACCCATTTGAGCATATAGTGCTGCCTGATCCGCGATGTTGCGCGCTGAAGGGGACGGGTGGGCGGAGCCTGAAGCCAGATGAGCGGAGCGAGCCTCTTGTTGTTCATCGAGGGGCTGGTGGGAGAGCTGGGACGCGGCAACCGAACACTGTATCTTAATTTATATACATTAGGAATTGAGAACTTAATTGCCCGAACTAAATAATTGCCCTTTTCTTTCAGTAAAATGGCCAGAGCTGAACAACAGGCCGAGGGGGAGGGGTTCAACACGGTTTTGAGCAGGCCGGGGGTTCAGCACAGCGGCACTCAACATTGCAATCTCGATATAAATATACGTGAAATAAAGACAAAGCATATTTATGAAAAATAGTCATAATAGAAAAACAACGTCGTAATCTTGAGATTCGCTCTCAGCAGCCGCTCTCGCAACGAGTTCCCCATCGTTTCCTTCTTCATTTGCATTCTTGGCAACGAGATCCTCCGCTACTTCAAATTGCGAATCTGAAAAGTGCGACAGATACACCAATGTTTCGCAGTCAAAACAGACATCTTTCAAGATTAATCTCTGACTGTTAAAATAACTTCTTCTTATCTCTTAAAAAAATATGGAAATATGGACATAAGAATTACCTTGCTCATTTGGAGGGAAGTTCGGATTGGTGTCCACCATCTGAGGAACAGGAATATTCTCAATTCCTTCTTCGATCGATTCTCCAGTAGCCACGCCCACTTCCATCATATGCTCAAAGTGTTCATTGCTTATTTTCTTAGTTCTGAGGAAAAATTAACCAGGGTAATCAAAAGCCCTAAATGAAGGATGAGAAGATAGATGACCTGGAATTCGAAATCGGAATATGTCAGGGCCGAATCGTTAAGCTTCAACATAAGTTCTTCTTCTTTCGTCAAGAAAAGATGAGAAGTAACATCATTATCCAGTAAATCTGATAAGACACATCAATTAATCTAATATTTTTTCAACTCCTTTGCTTATTTCTCGGTATTAAAACATGCCTGAATATGTAAAAGGAGTTTCTTTTATAAGAATTAGAGATATACCTCGCTGGCCACCGAGGATATACGGTAGGTCTTGGGCTGCAGTCCCCTCGAGAAGCGGCCCAACTCCGGCATGCAATGCAAACTGCCTCTCCTGCCGCTTCCTCTGCGTCTCTCTCGATTGGCGCTCTCTCTTCTCTGCGTAATCTCTCCTCTGCTTCTCTAGCTTCTCTGCCATCCCTCGTGACGCACTATCCCTCTTCATATCTCTCTGTCTTCCCATAGCCAATATCTTCATTGTCATTTCTTCAGCCGCCCACTCCGAACTCGACGAAGTGGGCATCTAAAACAATTTAAATTAAGGGGTACATGAACATGCTTGCTTTAAAACCCATTAAAAATAACGAACATGTTAGATGTTGGGTTAGATGTTTTTAGACTATAATGAAAAACCATAGCCATCTGTCCCAGAAAAGTGATTTTAAAAAGCTATCACCGAAAGAAAATAAAAATGAATAAATATCATCATGGCTAAAAATTGGTGAATTACAGTAGTCTGTAGAAGGTTGGCAGGAGAATCGTCATCCCCGACAACATCAATGACCAGATCCTTCTCATAATCTTCTTCTTCTTCTCTCTTGTCATCTCTCTTCACTTTCTCCTTCTTCTCGTGCCTCACGGCCAGACGCCGCTCTCTCCACTCGTACAGGCTGATACAAGAAAAAAAGATATCGCAAATGAAGGATTATTAAATTAATTAAGATGAAAAACAAAATTATAATGGATTGAAAAACATTAAAAAAGCTGTTAAAAATAGAATTTAGAAATTTAAATGATATCGATAATCAGCATTTCCAACCAACCGTTCTTCAGTCAAACCGCTTCTCTCCACGTCCTCTGTGAACGAAAATTCTTCTCCACTCCCAGCACCTAAAAGCATCGAATATGAATAGATGAAACGATAAAGGAAGAGAGGTTAAAAATAAGAAAAAGTATGCTTGAAAACATTTCATTGACCTGGCCTTTTATTCCCCTAGCAAAGAGGAGAGAGGGGAGGGAGAGTGAGAGAGAAAACAAAGAGAGAGAAAGAGAGAGAGAGAGAGAGAGAGAGAGAAAAGATATAAGGCTAGGCAGATGAATAAAAGAAGTGAAAACCTTCAACGACAACTTCAAATTCTTCCTCGTCACCGTTCTTGCACAATAGCCTCCAGGATATCACCAGCTCCTTCCTCGTGCCCGTTTTCCTGGCGATCGACATTTCCTGACAAAAAGGAAGAATTACAAATCCAAAAACAAATGTGTATTTAATATTAAAGGCATTCAGAGATATAGCACTATTTCATTCCAAGATTATAAAGTTATCACGAATATAATGCAATGAATGAATATCTGACCTCTCTCAGTTATATGTCCGAAGATCCTCTCAGCTACAGAATCGAGACCTCTGAAGAATGTTGTAGGATGCAAAGGACGGCGAACCCTCTCCTGCAGATGGACGTAATCTGTCTGACCGTACAAGCAAGACCGCTATTACAACTGTCAAACTCTTTCTCGCTCGCTCTTTCTATCTTCTAATCGAAAATCTTTCCCATACAGATAAGATATTGCAGAAACCAGGAAATCTCACAGCAGTTATGAGACGGGTTGGACGTCGGGATTTCGGCACCGCCTGAACCACACGATAGCCATTCGAACCCAAAGGAATCACTCATCAATAACAGCTCCATGAACAGCACGACTGATCTTATCCAAATATTCTGCAGCATTTCACTTTTTCTTTCTTTCTTACTATTAGAAACAAGGCAATGAAGGGAACCGTATTAACCAATTAACTTCAAACCACCCTAATCCTGATACAATCTTGAAAGACACCATTCAAACAAAGATCGCAATCTCTGCCTTTTGATGGCATCTACAAACACAACCAACTGGCGCATACATTTTGGCCAACCTCTATTATTCTCCTGGTCGCAGACTGGGTCGGTTCTTCAGGCTAGAAAATGAAAACTATATTCCTTCTCTGGCTGGCAAACTTCTTCCAAATGTCACCAAAATTTGAAAAAAAACTTAGTAATATTTACATGAATTAAACAAGATCGGCTGAATGAAATAGGAAGAGTTTGGCGTCCGAATAAAAAGAAGACAACCTCTTGTGGAAGTGGGTACTTGCGTGGACGGCCGCGATTCTTGGGAAGGTTTGGCTCTGCTGAAAAAAAGAGAGGATTGGAGAATACGAGTAATAGAGAGAGATAGAGAGAGAAGAGAGAGAGAGAGTGAGAGTGAGCGAGAGAGAGAGAGAGAAAAAGAGTACCATTTTGCGCTAGTCTCGATCTTTTCACTGGAGGTCGCCGTCGCTTTGGCTGGAATATTGATTGCTACATTCCTTTCCTCTTAATGGAACGCAATTTATTTATGCAAGTAGAACTCCGGAATAAATATGTTACCAAATAAAAGAGCACACTTTTAGTGCTACCGTAAGAATGGGCGAGTGTTGGCAGGTGAAGTGATTCCCGCTTGGTGATTCGACGTTTACGACATCAATTAGAGGGTCGAGTGGAGAGGGAGAACGTGGCTTAAAAAGAATATTCATTAATTATCATGCCCCGCATTTTTACCGCGATGCAAATATTTGTTAATTAACATAAAATATTTCTTTGTATAAAGTGAACCTCTTCATCTTTAGGAGCTCATTGTCAGAAAAAAAGAATAAACAAGCACCAACTCTGGCCATGGAAGGCGTCTGCATGCTTCTCTTCAACTTCATTTTTTCCTGCAAGAGAGCTTATTGTTAGAAAAGTCGGTTCATACAATAGGGGATTTGCTTCACGAGCATCTCGTACACTTTCTCGTACAATGAGGAAAACAAGTAATTGAGTTTGAGAATTTGAAAAGAAAATTGTCATGATGTTTTTCCTCGGAAATAATCACTTTGTCTAAATGGATAAAATGCTTCTGCTCACCAGCAACGCCGTTCTCATCTTCTCCCTTTCGCTGTCTCGCTCGAAGAACTCTCCAACCGGTGGAGATCTTGGGGGCGGCTTAAAATAGTGCAAATTAGTCATTTTTCGTTTCAACGCTTAGCATGTTCTACAATGTATTAAAAATACAAGCAATAAAAGAAGTACCTGTTCAGTGTCTCCTTGGTGCTCAGCCGGCTGTTCCTGTTCAACTTCCTTGTCCTTCAGCATCTCATCTATTCGTGCCGTGCTCTTCTCCTTCGATCTCCTCGGGCGATTCCTCGCAAGAAACCGCATCTCCTCATCTTCCTGCGAATCCTCTCCATCTTCCTGAAACGAAACACCCAGAGAATAAAAAATATTGGCAAAACATCTAAAAGATTAGGCCAATCTTACTTAGTTGAACTCTGCCACTTTCACTTAGCTATCTCTATGAAACACGATATATTCCTCAACCATTCAAGGACCAAGGAGGTCATCGAAATAGAAATAGAAATAAACATAACTTAGATAATAAAAATCAATTAAAATAGAAGATTTCATTGAAGTTGATAGCGAGATGAGTAATCGATGATGATTCCCAAAACCTGCAGATGCCCGCATCCGATACACGACTTGCAGCTGCTCTTCTTGTTCTTGCGCTGCCTCACGAGCGAATCTTTCTTCTTCGTCAGCAGGGCATCCGGCTTTTCAACCAGCTCAGCCGTTGAGATCTACAATGCCACAAACAATATTGATTCAAGCGCAAGCATTCTTGAAGAAATAGATAAGCTTATATTTCTTTAACGTTCCCCTTCCTTTTTGCAACCGAGCTGTAAGAAAAACAGGGCAAAAAGTGCCCAATGTGTGAAGCAAATTGCCATCCATTATAAAAACAACAACAGACTCCCTTTCATAATTGATTATCGCGTACCCAACATCTGCAGCATTCCTTGAGCGGGCGAGGTTTGTATACTTTGTACACCTGCAAGGAAGATATGAGCTTGAATAGATGAAGGGTTCTCTCTCTCTCTCTTACTTTCGTGTTCTGGAATACTTTACTACAAGCTTGTGGAGAACCCCACGGGTAACTGAGATGAGTGTTGGCGAGGCTCATATCTCGTTGAACGTCGAGTGAAGAATGACCGAATCGTAGTCGATGAGAAATTGCTCCGAAGCTGGAAGCACGACACTCCACTCTTGCATTTCCTGAAGCGAAACAATTTTATCTCAGAAAAGCCTGCCCATAATGGAAGCCCTCCTGGGCATCGAACCATTTCCTCGGCAATGTCATCTCCAATGTCATCACAATCTTCTTCGTTTTGAAGGTTAGCGTCTACGGGGTGTTCTGCCGCCTTCCCTCGCGCAGCTGAATACTCACAAATAAGTTCCTCATCCATAACATTCAGAGCAATCCAAAAAGAAGGCAAATGGAAGTGCATGCTCCCGTTAAATTTTTCAGGCGGGATGAGGAAAAATCAACTATAAAACGGGAGTAGAAAAGATATTGAAGATGACGAAACCGTTTTCGTGCTGCTGGATTAGCAAGCAAATCGCCCGACGCTCAACGTTGGTAGCTTGGATATCATTGAGCTCCTCGAGTCGATTCAGCTCGGCAATTCTCTGCGAGGGAAATAGAACAGCATTTTAACGCAGAGACTAACGGTAATGCCTGAGGGTAAATGGCTCCAGTTTGTGCCCAAATAAGGATCAACTTCTAAGAGGTGAAATTCAACCTTGGATTGCCTTGGCGCCATTTCCTCTCAATTCGCCCGGCGAGGTCGGGCAAAGATAGCTTAGCCCAGCTGAGAAACAAAAGTAATGACAAACAAAATACAAGAACAAAATTAAATACTATCAACAACATAGAGAAAAAGCCTTTTACCCGCCAGAATTTTCAATCCTATTTTCGCTGTTACAGTAGTAAGACTGCTAAATACTAATACTTAAATTTCAAAACTCATGGTGAATAATATATACACAACGAGGATTGCAGAGCTGACCTTTTCTTCAGCTAGCTTATCTTCAGCGTCAGAACCGATGAGGACTCTCAGATCTCGCTTTTCTCGTTATTTCTTTCCACTCTCGCTCTTCTTTCTCTCTCTATCTCCCGTTGTTCTCTCTCCCTCCCTCTTCTGCTCTCTCTCTCTCTCTCTTTCTATCTTTTATCACATCCTTCCCCAATGGCTTCAAGAACATATTCGCACTCTTTAATATCTACTGCAAAAAAAAGAAACATTTTATGGCGGAATGAGTTAACAAGTGAACACGTAGCAGATCATAATAACCGAGGTGATATGTTTCTTAGTCTAAAAGAGGCATAAACTAATGCATCAAAACGATGGAATCTAACTTTGTTACTATAACCAAGGTACTGCAGAGTATATGAAACGTCTGAAATAGTCCTGCTTGATCCCTTGACAATCAATATATCATCTCTAGATCTAGATGATCTCGTCCTTTTGAATATCGAGAAGTTCTGCCATACTCGTCGTCCGAATTGAAGTGAAGAGTCGAAGAACGGCAATATCTTCGCGTTTACGCAACGAAACTGTCTGCAAGTTTCAGACATTCGGCTATTTCATATCTTCGCGTTTACGCAACGAAACTGTCTGCAAGTTTCAGACATTCGGCTATTTCATAAACTTTAACATAATAATGAAAACACTAAAAATATACAAGCACGACTGACATTAATGGAGCACAGAATATCCATAATCGTCGATATTCGAGAAGCGTAGTTCGCTCGACCTGTAATGTAAACGTTAGTGGAATCAATTTAAAATTCCTCAACCGTAATTTTTTTAATTCCCCGCCACTTCCTATATTATACCTGACGTCGTGTAGTGTTCATGCAGCTCGCTCATGATCTCTTCTCTTACGGCAGTTCCAATCGCGCGTGTCGTGTCAGAGAGGCCGTTGAAGCAGACTGCAGAATAGGAAATCAAGGTTTAAATTTCGCGCTCTACCGTAGCAAGATGACGAAGTGATGTGCAGGAGATCATAACTGACAATTTGGATTCCACATGAGCTGAGCAACCATGACCATCCACTCGACCGTGTCCGGCCGTAGAGAGGCCATTGGCTCGAGCAGCTGCCGCCGATGGAAAGCCACGAAGCGCGCGCGTCTGAGAATTAAAAGAGTGGCTAATTATATTATGTTTAGCTATCTATATATATTCGTGTCATTAGTAGCTCGTAATAAAAATAACGAAAATAAGCAAATAATTTTTTTGTCTGCTAGATAACAGGGCCTGAGAGAAAGTACACCACATACTATATATCTGATTTTTGTTTATCGGAAGAAATAAATATAAATAAGAAAAGAAATCTGACAATTCTTGATCTACCAGTCCCTCGCCGTGGAATTGGACTGCTTCCGAGTCCTCCAGTTCGTGTTCGTACGTACGAAAGAGCCGATCCAGCATCAGGAATTGCAGCCAGAACGTCTTGAAGATAAGCCACTGGAAAAGGAAAAGAATATTTGAAAAAGAAAATATTTTTGTTCGCTTAATTCTGCTTATTCATTATAAATATCTGATGGTGAATAGAAATACATAGCAAATCGGCAAGCCACTTGCCTTCTGGCCGTCTTCGAGTTCTGCGAACTGACGAATACAACAGCAGAATTCGGCAACGATTGGGATTTCGGCCTTTAATCAATTTTCATTAAAATTAAAATTAGCAATAAGCAGGACTAAAATAACACGCAGGCAGAATTTTTTTTTCGAACATTTTTTTATGTGTTAAAAAAACGCTCATTAATTTGACATTTATGCCAAATTCCAATTACATCTGTTATATTAAAAGGAGCAGAATGATATTACAATGCGAAGTAAAGGCAGCTTGGCTCTATTCCATCCCAACCTTGATCAACTCCATCCGAGTGTCGCCGGCGAAGAAGTTGTAGGAGACGGTGATGTTGCCCCAGCGAGTGTGCGGGAAGGGCAAAGGGAACAGCTCAAACAGATGCTTACAGAATTAACAAACTACTTTTTACATTTCCTTCATACATTTAATTTATACTTTTAAAGTATACCGAGTTGATTCGTGTTCTCAAAGTCGTGAGATGGCCGTAGGCCACAAGCAGCTCGTGAACATGAGATCTCTGAGGAGCTGAAGGCATCCTCGGGCACTTCAATATATTTAGATGATGCGGTTTTTTTTTAAATATATTAATTAATTTATTATGTTTATAATTTAATTGAAACAGAGCCTTTGAAAAGATATAATGTGTATCATTAACATATATTTAAAAAAAACTGTTAACACCTTAGAAAAGATGTCTCTAATAGATTCCCTGACGCTGTCAGCTTCTTCAGCTGCTTGATGATCTCCGGTCTCTCCCAAGCTACTACTTCCATGTGAAGAGGAAGAGGAAATTGACGAGTGATCTGATAAAAAAAATTTTTTAGCATTAAACTATGTTTGCGTAACAATAGCTATTATTAGAAATATTAGCGATTCTCTAATGGTAAAAACATTATGAAAACAATGAAACTAAAATAACAATTCCATATAACTTCTCGCATTTACCTAACTCCTACCTTACCAATATTTAACTCTCCGCAAATGTATCCTCTCATCTCTCTTTCTCTCTCTCTCTCTCTGCCTTTTCTCTCTCCCTCTCTCTGTCCTTCTCTCTCTCTCTCTCTCTCTCTCTCTCTCTCTCTCCCTCTCTTGTAATAAGTTTATAAAATCTGCAGGCTAACTGTGATCAGAAGCCATTTCGCATGAAGAGGCTCGTTCAGCTTCAGAGGAAGATGACAAACTAGTAGTAGCCATGCCAGAGTCTGCCCCTTTCTTCGGCACGACTTCATGCTGTCAAATTTACACTACTAGATTACAATTCAGCAATTAATCTCCAGCGATCAAATTTCACCCAAACATCATCTTCCGCCTAATAAAGTATAAGACATATCATACCACAGCTTCAAGACGAGGATCTTTACGATTTCCCGGAAGATGATGCCTCGCCGTGGCCACTACCGTATTCCGATTGAGGTCCCGCAGCGATTGAACGCCTAGTATTGCATACGCTTTGGAAAGAAAAGATGGATAAGCACGAAGTATAAATGGCAGAAGAATGTATTTAAGAAAGTAACGTTAACATAATAAAATTTGTATGGGGCATAAAATATAGATGTTAATAAAAAATAACCTGCCGGATTCATGCCTAGACGAAGGCACTTGAGATAGCGACAGCGGCGGCACAGACAACGGGCGGCTCAACAACTTTTCAGTTCTTGCTTTCTAACGTAATTAATTTTTTTCTTATAGAGATGAAAACAATTTTAAAATATGCAATACATGCAAATTTGAAGAACTAAAATAAAATGATACCTTTTCCAATGTCACACGCCTCATCTCCATTGCGGCAGATGTACTCGAGACGGAGATGGACTGTGCGACGGAAGAAGGCAGAGCAAGCACGGCAGGTCAGCACCGAGAAGTGGACACCATGGGCAGGCAGACCGCAGATCTGGAGAGGGGCAGAGGGATATAGAGATAGAAGAGAGAGAGATAGAGAGAGAGAGAGAGAGAGAGAGAGAGAGAGAGAAGATAGAGAGGGAGAGAGAGAGGAGAGATTGGTAAGACTCATAAGCAAAGTGATACACATACAATTATAGTCAATCTTCATCAATTTAGTTGGTTACGCAAAACAAGAATTAAAAATTCGATTAGTCAAAGGACCCCACATACCTGACATTCACTCGAGATAGTAGCCATCGGGAGAGAGAGGGAGGAGCGTGTGGATAGGTTTGGTTCACGCTAGCAGAATAGCAGGTTCTACAATTTGCATATCCCTTCTCTCATCCCCTTCTTTTACTCTCTCATTCTCTCGCAATCGCGATCTCTAATCTCTATATGATTTAGTTTGTTCTGTCACATTGTGTGATTGCACTTTCATTTTCGATTCTGTCTACTTTCTATTCTAGTACGCAATGAAAAAGGCAAGACACCAACTAGAGCTGCACCTGTTCTGTTTCATAATCTCATTGTGATCTCTATGGTGATCAGTTAACACTGACGAAATCTAGCTCGATGCTCTCGAAAACCACTTAACCATCTCTTTTTCCGACTAGGTAAGTATCATTAGTTTCGCACAAACATAAAAGGCACTCTACCATATAGCTATAAAAAGCACCCAAAACAACTTGCGAGGCCATCTTTAAGAACGCACATTCAGCCCTCATCCATCTCTCAAGCATGTTCAAGTATTGGAAAGTTAAATACTTTGTCCTGTAGTTTAGACAACAAGAAAGACTTTCAACACTTCACTTCGTTCATCGTATTAACAAGCATCATTGTTCAATAGTGAGGCACAATTCTTTTCCGACAAAGAACATTAATTGGAAATTTTGCTAAAACAGCTTAATAATGGGCCCGTATAAACCACAAGCATTTACAAGAGAGCAAGAAAATGAATTTGAAATGTCTCACACCTGTTATCCTTCCTATTCTGCAAAAAGATCACATTTATAAATTATTGATGTTACACACCAATTTGGCGAGAAAATAGCACCATAACAGAATAGGAAATCCAATAAATTAAAATTAAGTGTTTCTATGAGGATTACACAATATCCCAAAAAGAAAAAAAGGCTATTTCGTCAGTGAAAATAAAAATAGCTACTCTTTAATTATTACACATCTCTTTTGATAAAACTCACTTTTAGCTACGAAATTTAGGATACCGTAATCTCTCCGCTATCCCAGCTTATTCAATTGCATCTTCTCGCGAAGGATACGGTGGCCAGAATAGATGAAGGCATCCACGAGACTCGCAACCGTGTACACGCCACCCACGATGGCGCAGAGATTCACAAGGAATGTTGTTAAGCTTCTGAATAATACTTTCTTGTTCTGAAACAATTCTGAGAGAGAAGAACTTTGACAGAGTAAGAGGGAGAAAATGTCAATTACTATATTCATCTTTGTATATGTAATTGTAAAGATTAGATATAACTGACTGCGCAATTTCCTGATAGAGAACCATGAGCGGGCTGAACTCGTACTGGATGAAGACCCCTGGCAGTCCGGAGACACCGTTACCCACCACCTTAATAAAAGAGATGTCACTAAAATAGCTCTCATTATACTCTTTTTGTTGTTGTTGTCAATATTATCTCATGATGTTGCACCATCATTAACCTTTTGGTGGGTAGTAACAGAGAATTGATGACTGTATACAGCCTCACGTCCATCCAGGAAGTGGTAAGACGTTGGTACTACCTTCACGTAGTACTGGTACATTGTGGCTCCTAAAATCATCAAATAGTAATGTTTAACAAAAAAAATCTCGCTATGGTGCTAATGCCGATGACTTATCGGTAAAACTTTAAATTATAGTCTGAAATTCCTTAGTTATATTGCTGATGACAATTCTCACAACCCGAACTACAATCTGCTGTCACGAATGAGTCGGCAATATTACCTAATGCTATATTAAAAGTTTGCAATATATATTTATTATGGATCCATAATCTCGGATTAATAACCACCATGATTCCTATCAAAGGCTCGAAACAATGATAGAGAGAGGAACATGACCTTGCTTGGCATCAAACTCCCTGCCATCAAGGGGATAGGGCTTGGAGGGGTAGGAAGTGCCAAAGGAGAGGTGTTCAATGCGATGCGCGCAGTCGAAGCGGGAAGGTTCGAGGGCGTGCAGGTCGTGCACTGGAAATATACTTTTTCTTTATTATTATTTAATATAATCATATCGAATTTACAAAAAAAGCTAAATTGAAAACACTTTACTTTCAATTACTACGTAGAAACTGCTTGGAGAATTGAATGCACAAAGGTATGTTTACAGTCTTTAAAGTTCGTCTTTTTTTTTAAGAATAAAAAGAAATATAAGCCCGAACCATGCGCTCGCATAGTGCGGAAAGGATCACCCGGTGCAATGTGGAAGTTACCCGCTACCTGCAATCAAAACACTTTTCTTCTCTTTTATACAAGTTACAAGTTCAATTTATAAACATTATAAATTAACAGCTTGAAAAAACTCTATTTCATATCTTCTGCACAGTGAAGACCTTTTGAAAATACAAACTCAATACTTACCTTAGCAACTTGAACATGTCCATAAACGCGGCAGCCCTCTCCTTGATGCTTTTGAAGAGCTTGCACCCACTGATCGTTCTACAATACAAGTGGATTTTGGACAGATAAATATTTAATAAAGGGGGGATTCGTTAAAGAGAAAGAGGATTGAATATTGTAGAGGAGGGCGAGAAGAACAAACAAGTGAAAAGAAAATGGTATTATTTTACTAATGAAAACAACAGTATTCAAAGAATACAGTACCTTGCACTGCTCGACCTCCTCCAGATTGATCTGCCATCCCTTGATCTGGTACGCTTCTTTCACTTCCTCGCATGTGTTGCAGCAACTACAATTCGATTTCATTTCGACTAGCCTGACACTGACATTTCTTTTTCTGCCACTCGACCACTTACTTCTCCTCTCGGACAGATATCTCTCGAGCTATAATGCATAATGTATCAAATTTATTGAAGAATTAATTAGTTATGCCAAAATTACCCTTGAGACTAAAGGATTCGTGAAAACTCTCGGCAAGAAGTGGTAGTCTAGAAGGCGGTTGGGGATCATTCTCTTTTAGTGTGACATTAAATCGAACTTTCGATTTACAATATCTAGACTTCTCGAAAGAATATAAAGCATTTCACTTATACTCTTCATCAAAAGGGGCAATTTGTGCCATTGTTCAACCTTCAAACCCAATCACTATTTATTAGGTAAATTGTCTATAAAAAAAAAGCCACTTACTTTCCTTCCGGAAGCGCGCCATAGCAGCTGCCACACTTGGGAGCTGTCGTGGTGCTGCCGGCTGTTTCTCCCGATGTACGGTTCTGGTTCACTTCTGGAATTATCACATAACACTTTCCGGGCCGTATTTGAAATCAATGATACCTTTCACGTTGTAAAAGACAAAGAGCAATAAACTCTACTGCAGTCGAGTTTCCATAGTCTAATTGCTTTTTCTCTTTCTCTATACAGATATATGTTCAAAAATAGAAAAACAGTCATTTGCTGTTGTTAATAACCATTCGTTTATATTTAAAAAAAAAAAGAGAATTAGGTGAATTATTGATGCTGCCTACCTATTTTCGATGGTGCCTCTTCAGTAATATTTCTGCCAGCAGAATCCAGTCGAATCTTGTAGATGTCATCGGCGATGTTGTCCTGGTTGTCGCTGCTCACGTCCATCACATCCACAGTTACAACTGTAAACTGGAAGAGATGACTTTGTCTTGGCCATCTCACCACCCTGTTCTATCTTATTCTGATAGAAACTGACACAGCCACACTAGAATACAACTAACGAGTGCACGGCAGCCGATGGAAGGTTATGTCAAAGTTGATAGCCACTCGCTGCTCAGAAGTCGTCGAATCAACAAAAAGCTGCTCGACTACCTGGACAATTAATCAACTATCAAAGTGCTTCACAATCAGCCACTATTCTCTCTTTTCCCCTGTTATCATCCAAAGCAGCTGAAAATAGACGAGCTTCATCTATGCAGTGCTTCAACGGAACACTTCCCACTTCTAGGCCGAACGGAATTGTAAAACATATCTTCGGGAATGTTCATCGTAGTGGCCTTTCCCATTGGTTTACAACATTCAAAGAAGAGATGCAAATGGTTCCGCACCTCTGTTCGCATGAAGCTCATCGTTTCCGAGATGAAGAGAGCGCCAATCACGAGTGCGGCAAAGATCGTTACTGAAATTTAATCTCTTTTAAGGCGAAGAATTAAACTGAGCAATATGCAGTATAAATATCCCATATAATTATCTTAAAGCCGAGAATAATTTGCGGAAATTAATCAAATTGTGAGAATTGAAAGCCCACCTGCTCCTCCTGAGATGGTCTTTATTCTGAAGTCATCGAGGGGCTTCGAATACGCGTCCAAGTCGCGAAATTTGGCCAAGAATGAGGACATCCTAAATAAAAAGTTTGAAAGTACATCTTAAATTAAGATTTTTTAAGTGACGAAACGGAGAAAAGCAACTCCCGCAGACCGAATGTGAATCAATTGGCAAACAAAGAATTGGAGTAACTCTTGAAACTCCAGCAGAAGCTATTGAACAAAAAAAGCCGCTATCTTGCCCTTTTACAACAGCCAAAATTCCACTTTATCACGCCGCTAATTGTTCAATTGCAGACTAAGCCTTCGTGGCAGTACGGTGGAGCGCAGTGGGCATGTTTGGCCAAGCGTTGCAGAATTTGCTTGCGGCACAACGAAACACCAAGGATTACACATTCCAGTGCCACTCCGTATCGTCATTTTTAATCACATCAAATATCTAAACATTTTCTTTGGAATCCGAAAGCCAATTTCCCAACTCGCCGAGATTCTGTTACACATCAAGAACAAGTCCGTAATTCTTCGTTTATTCCTACACATCACAGATTTAAAGAAACGCATTAGAAATCAAATATTAACTATAATCTTCTAATCGAAAACATGTACTTAGGCAAAGTAAAAAAAAAACTCGTTGTAAAAACGCGCTTGGTGATGTTCAGAACTTCTCGTGTAACGTCAAAAAAATAATAATAGATTCTTAGAATACCGATGGATGCAAGTAGTACGTTATAGATATGTCAAACGGGTATATAAAGCAAAAAATTTAATTGAATAAGAACGCTGTTGCAAATTGAGAAAAGTGTAGCAAGCTTGGGTAACATAACAGGCAGGATGAGGCGAAAACGGAATAAACTGTAGTAAACTTGTAATAAACTCAAACATAAGAAAGATGGACCAGGAGAAAGGACTATTAAGGGGAGAGGGGGGGGGAGAATGCTTGAGACTTAGGCAAATAGGAGATAGTACGCAAGTCCAATGGCGACTGCAACGAGAGCAGGATAGATGAGTGAATCGAGAGGGCCCTTCTCTCTGAAGAACAGGAATTAGTCTTTTATCATTTCCGCTTATCATTCCAATTAGTTAGCCTCGAATCCAAAACTATTGTTAATAAATTAATATAATGAGGCGGAATGGAAATAGAGGCAAAACCACGTACGCCCGAACAATGTTGTCCTTCTCACTTGTCTTCCATTGATTTTGCGGCTTCTTGTCATAAGAGTACGTTTGGTGGTCTTCCTGAATATAATGGTTAATCAAAAATATGAAGTGATCAAATAATAATAATAATAATAAATACCATAATATGAAAAGTTTCATTACTTTTCTCAAAAAGACCAAAAAAAGGCTGATTACTGAAACATCACTCTTTTCCGGTTTGTTTTTCTTTGAATATAAAGGTCGATGCATGAACCAACGACTTGTTCAAACCCAGAATTGTTTATCCAACCATATAATCTATGGTCGTGTTGTTGGCGTTACAACTTTCTATCCAAAACTATTAAAGGAGCTGTTTCATTATAGCTCTCTGAATGCTCTAGTGAACTATGTCGTTTCTGTCTCCGTCTTAGAGTCTATGATCTTTCACAGGAACTCTGACGTATGTCTGATAGCAGGACAGAAAATGATCATTGCTGCCAATTGATCGGGGCTTTCTCAACCGTGCCTAGTGATACGTGGAAGATGGGAAGTGATAATGACACTGCCTTAGCCCTCTTGTCTTACCTACAAACAACTGTGCAAGAGGCAACAGAGTAGCAACAGCAAAGGAAAGAGGAAGAGAGGGGGGAGCGAGAGAGAGAGAGAGAGAGAGAGAGAGAGAGAGAGAGAGAAAGAGAGATATGGAAGAACAACAAAGAAAAAGAGTGAGTGAAAGAAAGGGATAAGAAAGACAGATAGGCAAAAGAGAAAGGTCAGAAAATCACCCATTATAGATAAAGAAGTAGAGGAATATTATTGTTGCGGCCGCCAGTTGGCTCAACATATTTATATTTAGAAGAGTAGAAAACTTGCAATAGCACTGACGAGAAGCATAACAAATGCTACTTCAAAATGATACATTGTATTAACCGATTTTGTCGAGAATATTGTTCGAAACGCTGCAAGACTTACATAAATCTAATGGTAATAAGAGGCCCTCTCTTAATGAGGGAGTTTGGGGATGACAAATCAATCAGAAAGAAAATGAGATCTAGCTGCCAATACTTCTCTGGTAGATAGTAGTAAATCGAACCATTCCAAGATTGTATAACAATAAGTAAAGTAAGTACTCATCTAACACAGCGAATAAAGAGATGAAACCGACCTGAACGAGATCTCCCACTAAGTAGTCCTCCCTCATCTTCCTGGCATCGGTGGAATGGCCGACATCCTCGAATGCTTCGGTCGCATCCTTGCCCGCCTGCTCCAGCAGAACTTCGCAGCCACCCGGGTGCTGCAATCACATTTATATTTCAAGCAATTATTAACTTCAATAGTATTCCTTTATTGTAAGTCCGGTACTGCCAAGGTTTGGTGCACAAATACGGACCTGGTGGTTACATATACTAACAACATGCTGCATCCGGCGAGGGTCGGAGGGATTTAACAAGGAAACAAACATTCCACCAAGCAGGAGGGATTCCATGTGATATATACAGCTAACTTTTTTCATCATCATAAAAGTGTATATGTAAATTATACTATTCGTAGCTATGCAGTAATTAATTAGACAAGCAATAAACGAGAATGGAGTAAAGGATCCTTGAACTGTACGGGCATCATCGAATTAAGAGAGGGACAAATTGTTGTCGTCTTAATTTGTCAAATGGCAACAGCACAGCTAAATGGGTGATAGATCACAAAAGCACATTTCTGCACAAGACTACAAGACTCAAACGCAAACAGTGCAGCACAGGATTTGTGATCGGTTAGAAAACACAAAATGTAAGGCGGAGAGAATATGTGGTCACAGCATCGAAAGACACGTAAGGTTGTATGCATAATAATGGGAATGCAAGTGAAATAGAAAAACTATTCTCTACAGTGAATAAGCAAGAAGAGCTCTTCCTGACCTCATCCATGAACTTGGTGACATCGTAGACCTTGTTGCCGATGACGAACCACAGCGACTTGGCCGAGTTGTGCTCGGCCACTTCCACGCGAGTTAGCTTCTTATCCGACATCTTCGTTCTTCCTGGCTTCGAATGGCGACTTGGCTCTCCCTCAAACAGAAAGCCGATTCTTATATGCTACTAGCGTGCCGACTCTCCCTCAAACAGAAAGCCGATTCTTATATGCTATTTAATTCTTAATCATATAATATATCTCTCCGTTTGTCGCGATAAACGAAAGGGTAACACTACAAAAAATACATCCGTAACATCTGCAGAGAAAAGATTCGAGAACGAAATCAAGAAAAGTCTAGCAGGTTGGAAAACAGCGAACACTTTGGTGGTGTCAGCAAACAATATGGGATGATCAGACGCTGACAAGGTCAGAATAGCACGTATTAAACACTACTTGCGCATGTGAATAATAAAAACTTTTCAAAAATTATTTATTTCATGAAACGTTCAAGAAGTTTCGAAACTACGTCGCTAAACGCGCGATACATTGAAAACTGTGTTTGCGGCGCGCCGGTCAATCATTCGAATTCTCTCGATGCACTTGAGAAAAAGAAAGTGGAGTGTATGCTGGCAGGAAAGAGGTAGTCTTCTAGGGGAGCATGGGAGGGAGGAGATCGAAAGAAGGACGAAAGAGATAGTAGGCAGGGTTACAAAGGGCCAGAGATACCAGACAGGTAGAGATGCAGGAAGGATTAGGCGAGAGCGAGAGAGAGAAGGGAGAGAGAGTGAGTAAGTGAGAGAGAGAGAGAGAGAGAGAGAGAGAGAGCGGGCGGAGAAGAATAGACAAGCCCACAAAAGGTTATCTCTGCCTGACATCGGCTCATGCAAGCAGGACGTCGGAATGGGAAAGTATTCACGGAAATAGAACAGAAAACGGAGAGACAGTGAGATGGAAGAAGAAAGAGAAAAAGAGAGAAAGAGAGAGAAGAGACATTTCAATTGCAGAATAAGAGAAGAAAATAAACAAAAGACATACGCAGCACATAGCCCATAAACAAAACATACCATGTGTAGCAACAAAGGAAAATGAGATGAGATTTAGGAGTGAAAGTAGCAGCACATTTAACCAGAACGAATATTAATATAAATTGATTGAAGGTAAAACATCAAAAGTTAACGAATCCAAAAGAAGTAGGAGGATTGATGGATGGAAATGATCAAGGTTCGTGTGGTAATTGAATACAAAGACATTAAAAACATTCCCAAGGTTAGCCAATAATTCCTCCGCCAACTATGCTCCACTGCCAGATAGGAAATCAAGGAGAAAATGGTGGTAAGGGGGGAGGGGAAATGGGCGTCTTTGCAGACTCATGACATATTTCTAGGTGGAGCAATCGACTCGAAGGTTGGAGAAGAACATGGAACGGGGACGGATCAGAAGAGTAAGGTAGAAAAAGATAAGTGGAGAGAACTGGGCAGGAAACGGGCGAAGCATACAGAGCTACAAGAGAGAGGAGAGCGAGAGAGAGAGAGATAGAGAGAGCGAGAGATCGAGAAAGAAAGAGGAAGGAAAGAGAAGAGATACACTCCCGTGGCAAAGCTCAGAATGTTTGATCGCATGAGAAATGCAATTAGTCACAATTCAGCACAGTTCTGACGTGCTCAGTAAACCTGTCACTCTCATTTCGCGCGTTCTCTCTCCCAGAATCCTCTCCTCCATTGATTACGCGACGTAGTTTGTAGCAGGGAACATGACTACAAGAAATACGAGCACATCCACTGCAGAATAAAGACATGGCAGGACAGAAACAGAAGTAGAACCGCGTGATTTCACGAACGATGTGATTTACCAACCGAAACAGGCAACAAAAGTAGATAGAATTATACGCACCACGCATGAAACTGAAAGGATATCACTTGCGGATACGTTATTAACAAGAAAAAGAAGAAGCGAACACTGAACGGACAAGCATCTGTGAAAACGTGGAAAAATTACTTTCTTTCAAAACGTCACAGGTCTTGAACCGATTAGCCTTTTCCATATCGACGATCCCAGTATTATTTGAATTTTGGCGGTTAATTTTCGCGCGATTTTGGCGGATCTGGTATTTTCTCTGCCTTGTGTTGCTCTTGGGAAAACAGTTGTTTACCTTTTTTGCTGCTTTCGAAAGCTCATCGACGACAAAAGCAGAGATTTGTCCACGAATCTTGTGCATTTTTGAGTCTGACTTGCTCCACAATGAGTATTCCTTCGCTCCTAGCTCAATTTTCCACCCATTGTTGAATGATGATGACCTTGAACCTCGTGAGCTTGTTGTGTATGCTGCCTATCTACAGCTGATAACGTTGAGACTTTTTACGAATGATGAATGTTCTGGTGTTCCAGCCAACGAAAATTAACAATCGCTATTTTTTTCGAATAGACGGAAAGGAATAGCGGTTTATCGTTAACCTTGTCGTATGTCTTGTCGACGGGATGCTTCACGCTGTTGTGTTCTTTGTCAAAACATTATGCAGATAGCTATCTCGCTGCTCTCTTTTAAGTGTCGGTCACTTCTAATTCTCCAACTTGGACTAGAAATGGCCCCTGCTCCTCGTCTCGCACGCACAACATCCAAGTCAAAAGACGTCACCATCGCGAAGGGCAACGATGAGAATGCCCCGGTCGCAGCCAGCAAAAAGACTTCCAGCAAGGCCGATCCAGTAAGCAGTAGTCAGAATGCCTATTTGTGTGCAATGATAGCTCAGTTGGGAGAGCGTTAGACTGAAGATCTAAAGGTCGCCGGTTCGATCCCGGCTCGTGGCAATTCTTTTTTGTTTTTGCAGGAGCAGAATTCAGAAGACGCCAAGGAGGCAACTGAAGGTGTTTCCGAAGGTGAAACACAATCGTACTTATCTTATCCTGCCACACATGGGAATAATGACATATATGATTGTTTTGATATCCTTTACGGGTCTCAGTTAACAATTCGTAAGGAAAACCCCTAAATTGGTGATTGATGGGAGCTTACTTTTTTGGTTAATTATGCATTATTTCAGAATCGGTTGCGGCAGAACTTGTGAAGAAGGACGGATCTGAGGTTGACTCATCGGTTCCGAGAGACGAGCTGGCCGGTGAGGAAGAACTGCCTGCACAGGGTGAGTTTTGAGAAGATATTGGTCGCCGTTTGTGAATTGGGGCCAAGTGGTTAGTGTTGAAGAAGAAAGAAACCTTCTATGCATGGTGCAAATCGTCTTTTTTTTTAATTAGAGAACCTACTTAGCATTGCTTGTGGTTTATTGCCGGGGTTTGCGCGGAGCGGCGTGGTGGGCGGTAGAGTTGAGATTTTCGAGTGGGGTTTTTTTTAGGATGGTAAATGAATATTGGGGCTACGATATGGTATTGGTTTGGGATTTTTGGGTTTTTGTTTTGGGGGTGGCGCCAGCGGCCAAAGTTGCAACTTTTTGGCGCGCGCTTGAGCTGGGTTGGCAACTTTGAGCGTTTGCATCTTTTGAATGGAGAGGAGTTGGGTGAGGAAAAAAATATTGGCTGATAGGGAATGTCTTCAAGATTAATAGGACACAAATTGGGCGAATTCCGCCCGAGGGTCTTTCCTGTGGGCGTGGCCAAAGTTTTACCCCGTTTTTTGGCCCTTTTTTGCTCTGTATTTGCTCACTATCTCAAAATCTGTACCTGCGCATTTCTTGCTTTCGACATATATCATGTAGTTTTTGACGGTGCATCGACTGATCTATAGCTGATCTACTGAAAGTACCTAGATCGATAGATACGAGGCAACAACAGGCGAACCCATTTTGTTAGGAGCGAACCTTTGAAAAATTAGTACTTGGAGATTTGGGACCGGAGCGGGATGGGACATTTAGAATATTGTACAGTTTTACGAGTGCTTTGAAATGAGCCTACTCGCGTTTGGCTGGGTTTCCGGGAAAGTACCCTGAGGGGGCCGTGAAATCTCAAAATTTTTGGACGCCATTTCCGCGGCTTTTTTTCTCGGATGTTGGTGTTATGACAAAGCGTTATATATCATTCTGTAGCTTTTGCGAAGGTGAACAAATGTCTCATACAAAAGTTTTCTATACAACGACGTTTTTGATCTACTTTTGGGGTCAGAATGTTTAGGGCACTTTTTCGACCTTAGCTATCACTGACACTTTTTGGGGCATATTTTTATTCGAATAGAGCATAAAATTAGCTATCGCATGGTAGTTGAACCTTTAGATTTGGTCCAGGCATATTCGAGAAATGAATTATTTTGTGGTTTTTTGGTTCATTTTCACCGCACGCAGATATTCTACCAACCCAGGTTCGGAGTCGCACGCGGGCAAACCCTTTTGCGCGCTTTTGTGTGAACCCTAATCAAACTAAACCTATGCTAGGACATAGAGAAGACTCCAAGGGAGATAATGGGCAAAGATACTGAAACCAGGTCCCCCCATAGCTCCGCTAGTTAGAGAACCTACTTAGCATTGCTTGTCGATTATTGACTGGGTTTGCGCGGAGCGGCGTCGTGGGCGGTGGGAGTGAGATTTTCGAGTGCGGTTTTTTTTAGGATGGAACATGAATATTGGGGCTACGATATGGTATTGGTTTGGGATTTTTGGGTTTTGGTTTTGGGGTCGGCGCCGGCGGCCAAAGTTGCACCTTTTTGGCGCGAGCTTGCGCTGGGTTGGCGAGTTTGAGCGTTTGTATCTTTCGTTTGGGAGAAGATGGGAATCTGGAAAAAATAGTCACTGATAGGGAATGTCTTCAAGATTAATAGGACACAAATTGGGTGAATTCCGTCGAATGGTTTTTGAAGTGAGCGTGGCCAAAGTTTTACCCCGTTTTTTGGCCCTTTTTTGCTCTGTTTTTTCTCACTAACTCAAATTTTCAAAGGGCGCATTTTCTGTTTTCGACATATATGATGTAGTTTTTTAAGCCGCATGCACTGATATATAGATTGTGGGGCTAAATACATTGGGTCATATCGATCTGGGGCAAAAACAGGCGGACCCATTTTGTTAGGAGCAAACCTTTGAAAAATCAATACTCGGAGATTTGGGATTGGACAAACTCTTTTGCGCGCTTTTATATGAGTTAAAACTAAACAAATTCAATGCTAGGACATAGCCCACACTCCAAGGGAGATAATGGGCGGAGATACTGAAACCAGGTCCCACCATAGCTCCGCTAGTTAGAGAGTGTACTTAGAAACGCTTGTGGTTTATTGACTGGGTTTACGCGGAGCGGCGTTGTGGGCGGGGGAGTTGAGATTTTCGAGTGCGGTTTTTTTAGGATGGAAAATGAATATTGGGGCTACTTTTTGGTATTGGTTTGGGATTTTTGGGATTTGGGTTTGGGGGTGGTGCCAGCGGTCAAAGTTGCAACTTTTCGGCGCGCGCTTGCGCTGGGTTGGCCATTTTGAGCGTTTGCATCTTTTGAACGGAGAGGAATTGGGGAATGAAAAAAATATGAGTCGATAGCCCATGTCTTAATTATTAAGATTCCTGGTTGGTTTGGTCATAGTGCCTCAGGCGTGGCCAAATTTTGACCCCCTTTTTTGCTCTGTATTTGCTCACTTTCTCAAAATCTGTACCCACGATTTTCTTTGTTTCGACATATATCATGTAGTTTTGGACGGCGCATCGATTGATCTATAGCCCGTCTCCTGAAGTTGCCTAGATCGATAGATACGAGGCAAAAACAGGCGGACCCATTTTGTTAGGGGCGAACATTTGAAAAATCAATACTCGGAGAATCGGGATTGGAGCGGGACGGGACATTCAGAATATTGATCAGTTTTAGGAGAGCTTTGGAATGAGCTTACTCCCGTTAGGCTGGGATTCCGGGAAAGTACCCTGAGGGGCCGTGAATTATGGAATTTTTGGGAGTCCATTTCCGCGGCTGTTTTTTCTCGGATGTTGGAGTTATGGCAACGTGTTATATATCATTCTGTAGCTTTTGCGAAGGTGAACAAATGTCTCATACAAAAGTTTTCCATACAACGACGTTTTGAGCTACTTTTGGGGTCAGAATGTTTAGGCCACTTTTTCGACCTTAGCTATCACTGACACTTTTTGGGGCATATTTTTAGTCGAATAGAGCCAAAAATTAGCTATCGAATGATAGGTTTTATTAGTTCAGGCATATTCGAGATATGAATTATTTTGTGGCTTTTTGGTGCATTTTCATCGCACGCAGATTTTCTTAACGACCCAGGTTCGGAGTCGCGCGCGGGCAAACTCTTTTGCGCGTTTTAATTCGACCCCCAATGCAAAGTTCTAAATGCTAGGACATAGCGCGCACTCCAAGGGAGATAATGGGCAAAGATACTGAAACCAGGTCCCCCCATAGCTCCGCTAGTTTTTTAGACTTCGTCCTGCGTTGCTTTTGTAATTGTTGTAATTGTGGAAAAGACGTAATCCTACCTATTTGCCTGCAATGACTCGCATCATGCTGTTTGGATGCGTTGCCTTTTCGCCCGTTATCCTGAATTCCAGTTAGGAGTATGACAAGTCCGCTTGTAGTCAAGAAGAGCATTGGTTTGAATTGACAAGGCCAGAGCCGTTGCCAATGGTTGCACCCAGCAAAAGAATCTCCGACAGTGATGATCCTTCCATGTTTCCACGTGTCTATTATATGGCTCTCTATTCACCACTCTTCTCGTGTAATAGTTCTTGCACAGCATCTCGGAGAGATTCTTTCTGTTGCAATACTTCCATTCGTGCTACTGTGGAGAAACATCGTCAATGTAATACTAGGTCTATTGCTTAGCAAAGTGCCAACACTGAAGGTTCAACACGTTTGCAACGACACGTCTGTTTCTTTCTTTTTTTTTGTTTGAACTTCTTTGTGGCCTTTGCATTCTATCTCTCTCTCTCTCTTTCTCTCTCTCTCTCTCTCTCTCTCTCTTTCTCACTCGTCTTATATGCGCACCTCTTCTCTCTCTATCATTCTCTCTTCTCTCACTTCCTTATCTATGTACCCCCTTCCTCTGTCATGATCGCGGCATTTCACGTTGTTGGGCATACGAAGTTGCTCTCTTGCTCTCGTTCTTCCCTTTCTGCACTTGACCAGATCTCTCCTCTCCCTTTTTATATGTGAGTCTCATTGCATTGATTTCTGCATCAAAGGGGAAAAGTCTAGTGAGTCGTCTCCAGGGATGATCAAAGCGGGCCGAGCCCGGGCCGGGCCCTAGGCCCGGCCCGGCCCGTTGCTAATTTGGCGGGCCCGGGCCGAGATTTTGAAGGCAGGGCCCGGCCCGGCCCGGCCCGCATACCCCACGGGCCGGACCCGTTTTAACATAGGCCCGGCCCGGCCCGTTGCCAATTTGGCGGGCCCGGCCCGTTGCCAGTTTGGCGGGCCCGGGCCGAGATTTTGAAAATAGGGCCCGGCCCGCTTACCCCCAGGGCCCGGCCCGCGGGACAGCGGGCCGGGCCCGGGCCGGCCCGGGTCTGGTTTTGATCATCCCTGGTCGTCTCTCTTCTCTGTGTAGTGTGAACAAACAGGCTACAACAACGTGCTGTCACTTTGTTGAAATCATTTAATTTCTGAAGTTTGAAATTTGTGTTCCGTCAATTCAATCACTACAACCTTGCGATAGACTTCGTAATTCTGTTTGGTCCTTTTGCTTAGCTTTAGATATTTCCAATATCTATATCACTTTAACTGATTTTTTATTTATTTTAAGAAATGAATAAAATGCCCAGTATTTCAGAGAACAAGCCCACGGCCGCCAAAAAGGGCAGCAAGAAGCCTTCGAAGAAGGAGGAACAGCAGAAGAAGCCAGAGGAGGCGGAGACGAGCGACAAGGAAGAGAAGGCCACCACTCGTAAGCAGATTGGATAAGATTTGTAGCCACGTGTAGAATGCGAGCTCGCGTTGTCATTGTAGGGGAACAAGTTATGCCCTGTTTATTCTGACTGTACTCATAACAAGGGTATAGAATGAATACTGAGTGTAAAGCACGTATGATTCGATCTCGGCAGAGAAGACGTAAACATTAACAAACTATGCTAACGTTTTAAGTTACGTTATGCAATCGTTCAATTGTAGCGGCGAAGAAGCAGCTGACTCCCACGCGCCGCGGCAAGAAGGGAGCAGAAGAAGCCATTGAAGAACCGAAGGAGGTCGAGCAGCTGCAGGAAGAAGAGGAAGAGCAACAGACGAAGATGCCAGCCAAGAAGGGAGGAAGAGGGGGTCGCCAGCCTGCCAAGGTTTCTTTCGCCCTTTCTCTCCGGAAAGCTCAATTTACTGTCCAAATAACAAAACCATGACTTTCGAGTGGATTTGACTATTTTGAGCGCACTTTCCAAATCAATTGGTAAATATTTGAAGGTCCAGGAGAAGAAGGCCGAGGAAGTTACATCTGCCGCTGTGGATGAAGAGGTTTGTATGAGTTTCCTGGAAGGATGTGATAGCCGAGTCAAGTGATTCTTCCTTCTTTCTCTTCGCAGGCTCTCCCTGAGGACATTTCACAGAAGAAGGCAACAAAGGGCGCATCCGTCAGGAAGGGAAGGAAGGCGGCATCCGGTTTGACGATTTTAATATACTAGCACATTAAGGAAAGAAAATGGTGTTACGGTAATTAACTGAAAAGTTCTTTAGAATCGGTCGCCAGCGAAGATCCTGCTGAAGAGAAGGACGTGGAGACGACCGAGTTGGAGGAAGCAGAGAAGGAAGAAGAGAAGGCAGTTCCTGCACCCAAGCGAGGAGCTTCTTCTTCAACCAAGAAGGCACCCGCACCTTCTCGCACCAAGGCTTCCGCCACTGCCAAGAAGGTCCCTTTCAAATCATTTGTCAGCAGCCCGGTGACCAACAGTTAACAGTACAACGTAATTCCAGGCTGCCCCCATTCCGGAGGAAAAGGAAGAGGACATGGACACCGATGAGAAGGAGGGTTCGTCATGCCTTTTGATCATTTTGGAGTGCATTGCAATTAGGATTGTTTTTGTAGATGAGCCGGCCAAGAAGGAGGCTCCTGGCAAGAAGCAGCCTGCTGCGAAGCGCGGCACTAAGAAGGGAGCACAGCCAGCTGAGGTTACTTTTTTTAAGGATTAGATTGAGAAATGTAAGTGATGCGCGAAAAGTCCAACACGAAACTTATTCGTTTAGCCAGATCACGAGTCTCCGGAGCCCGTGGAGAAGAAGCTGAAGAAGGAGGAAGAAAAGGTAATACGTAGATTGAGTAGAATAATGATGAAAGTGTTTGATGGGGAGAGGAAATAAGCATTAGCTCTTGCAGAAGCCTGACGATGAACCCGAGGAGAAGAAGGCGAAGGGACGGGGACGCAAGGCTCCGGTAAGTGAGGCAAGAATGGATATGGGGACGATCAGACATATGTTGTTTTAATATCGAATAGCAAGATGGTTGAAGCACCAGCAAATAGATAAACATCGTCAAGTTTTGGCAAAACTTGTAATTCTGACTGACACTTCAAACTTAGAAGTATATTCTGAATATTCGTCTGAATGTACGTTTAGGCGAAGAAGGCCGAGGCGGAAGAAGACGCAGAGGAAAAGGAGGAGCCGGCCGGGCGCCCGCGTCGAGCTGCCGTAGCTGCCACCGCTGCCAAGAAGAAGGCTGAGGAGGAGGAAGGTCAGAAGTTGTACTCTTTGTACGGTTTCATATCAAGAAATGTAATAATGGTCTATAGTCAGGGAACTGTAGGTAAATATTTCCAGACAACTCAAGTGACTCGGAAATTGTGAAGAGCAAGAAGAAGCCTGCGGCCAAGAAGGGAAAGGCGGCCCCTGCTAACAAGAAGAAGGCTGAGCCCGTCTCGGAAGATGGTATCTTTTTGGTTCTGCCGGGCATGGTCATCAATACTTTGTGAAGACTAGTTTACGGAAGTAATTTGATGCCGTTTAGATGCCTCGGATAAGGAAGAAGAGGCAGGACCGTCGAAGGACGCCGCGCCCAAGAAGGGAGGACGTGCTCGCAAGCCGCCGGTTGCTCCCGCGGTCAAGAAGGGCGCCGCCAAGAAGAAGCAGGGTGACTCGGAGTAGAGAGCAAGAGAGAATGGGGGCGAGAAAGAAAGAAAGGGGTTTGAGGTTTGAATAGTTGTTACGATCCGCTAATTTATATAATTTTTTGCACCGGTTTATAAAAAACGAATTAATTTTCCCCCAATCCCTCTAATAGAACTGGAAATGATGACTGAAGATGCTGCATATGATCTCCTTTCCCTTTCACATGCTGTACCATCCCTCACTGCCCTTCCTACACGCTCACCTATACCTAAACACCTTCTTAGCTTAACCAACCACCACTGGATCAGCTACTCACTCGTACTGTGTTCTACCCGATCTAAGACATTCTCTTATCTGATGTCCTTGATTAATGTACTCAAGCAGTTTCATACATTTACTCCCACCCGATGCATTAGCTTACGAAATGATAAGATTGAAAGGAAGACCCATTTAGTTGACAATGTCGCTGCTCTCCCTTATACACTTCGCCCACTTGTACTTCATATCCGGCATCTCTAATTCTGATATTATTTATTCTCAACGGCGAGCATATCATTTTGTTTCGTTGCTAGCCGTTGTTTTAAGTTCCACATTAGTTATTGTATCTGTAGAGGGCGAAGGTAGGAATTCAGGCTGAAATGACCCGCTGGCTTGACTTAAATGAGCCCCTCCAAGCTCTATTTCTTCCTTTTAACCTCCGGGCCGATTCGCAGGGACATCTTTTTTGCTCTTATTGTGTAATGCGTTCATTGCTTTTTTCCTCTCATGCCACAACTCGCATAAAGTTCCAGATTTTGTCGTGTTGCCGCAGCGAAACAAGGAAAGATGAAGGAATAAAGAGAAGAGTAGGAGAGGAGGGAAACGTAGATGGTGAATGCATTCGATTTGTAATTGCGGCAACACGGCTTTCTTCCACTATGCTCACTCTCCCTTCACAACACCTTGGTTCATTAAATTGGAAGCGGAGCCATGTTGCTAGATTTTATCGAAATTGTAGGAGCGAGGGAACACTGAAAACGATACTTTTCTGCTATTTAGATGAGAAGCATTTTTGTGCTTTATGAAGACTAGAAGGCATCGTGCAAGCACGGGTAATGGATGACTATTATTCTAGAAGACAATGATGAAGAGCCAGCAGCGAAGCGTCGACGGGGACGAAGTGGAGGAGCCGTGGAAGTGAAGGAGGAGGAGAACCAGGAGGAAGAAGAAGAAGAAGGTTCAGTTATCTTGCAGCTTCCATCAAGTAATATTCCATTTTGTTTATATTTTTGCTCGTGGTGGCCATCTTCTATGATTGGCATGGCAACTTGATTTCTTGCAAGTGAATTTTTGTATTCTGACCATTATTTAGCTGGCAAAAAGTTATCAGGGGGCGTTTAGGTAAGTATATCGTAAAAGTAAACTTATGTTCAGTTCAAAAAGTAATGAGGAATAGTATGTAGAAGATGCTGTTGGGTGAAGTGAATTTGTATTCAGATGATACTGCCGAGAAAGCCAAGAGCACGAAGAGCATCCGCCGGACGGTTGTCAAGGTAGGAATTCATTCTTATCTCTAATCTTCCATCCAACAACATTCCATATCTCCAGGGAAAAGCTGCCGTTGACTCGCTGTGCTCGTCGATGGTGGACACGGCGCACGTCTTCGAAGATGGCGAACTCATTTATGACGTCATGCTCAATCAAGTACGGTACTTGTTTATGTCGTCTTTTAGCTGTTTTCGATAAATACAGTAGTTAGAATGGTCACTTAAATTGTTTTTATATTATCCAATTTAAAATATATTTTCTTATTTGATGCTCAGTTAGTAACGGTATAGCAAGAAAACACTATTCAGACAAACGTCGGTAATAACAACAACAAGTTCTACATTCTCCAGCTGCTGGAAAAGGATAGCTGCAATAACTTCTCGTATGTTTTTCTCTCGCGTTCTACCCTCACACTCTTTCGCCCTCGCCCTCTCTATGTTTACCACTATCTGTCCTCTCTCTTTCTCTCTCCTTTTCCCTATTCCTTCTCTCTCTCCCTTTCCTCTCTCTTTCTCTGTCTCTCCCTCTCTCTCTCTCTCTCTCTCTCTCTCTCTCTCTCTCCCTAACCCTCTGTCAGTCTCTCTCTCCCCTCTCTCTGTCAGTCTCTCTCTCTCTCTCCAACCGCTCTGTCATTCTCTATATAGTTATCTCTATATATACTAACCTCTCTCTCTCTCTCTCTCTCTCTCTCTCTCTCTCTCTGTCTCTCTCTCCCTCTCCCTCTCCCTCTCTCTGTCTCTTTTCCAGTGTTTGGTTCCGCTGGGGTCGCGTTGGCTACGACGGCCAGAACAAACTGGAGCACTTCGGAACCCAACTTGAAGTTGGTGTTGCTTCAATTTTCATTTTCTTCTCTTGGTTCCCCCTTAATATCTTCTTGCATTAAAGGAGGTATCCGAGGAATAATTAAGCTTGGGTTCTCTCTATATGGATAACTTCATCTTGGCGTAAAACATGCATCCTGAAAGTTTGAGCGATTTTCTTCCATTACACTCTGAGCAATAGTAACGTAAAAAATCGCGGGTAGAGAATTTATTACGGTAGGTCATAGCCGCCCTCCTATTTCACATGCTCTCTCGACCGAGCGACAGGCAACTTTCTGTGCGCGCGCATTCAAACTGCTTCTCTAGCGCTACTGTATAATTATTCGCCGGATACTTCCTTTAACCCTGGTTTTTCTTTTTGCAGAAGGCCAAGCAAGTCTTCGCAAAGAAGTTCTTCGACAAGACAAGAAATGAATGGCCGACATCTTTCGAAGACTTTGAGCCCCATCCGTACAAGTACACCATGATCGAGGTTTGGGAGGGGGGGGCTCTTTATCTTTTCTATTTCTTCCATTTCTCTCGAGCTCACTCTCTCTCTCTCTCTCGTTCTCTCTCTTTTCTCTTCTTCTCTTACCCCTCCTCTATTTCAAAGATGGACTACTCTCCACCGACGACTTCTGGCAATGTGGAAGATGCTGCCCTAAAGCAAGAGGAAGAAGAAGCAGAGACAAAGGTAATCTTGATAATTTATTGAGATCTGGCTGCCTTTTCGAAACATAGATGGCCAAACAAGAAAAGAAAAACGGCCGATCATTTCCAGGCTGTCTCCAAACTGGACGCCCGTGTCCAGAGCGTCATCCAGAGCATTTGCAACATCCGCGAGATGCAGAAGGCGGCCATCGAGATGGAATACGACGCGGAGAAGGCTCCGCTTGGTGAGTATTCTGTGGCACTTGAATTGTTGTCGTTTGGCTTCTGAGTTTTAATTATATCTGTGGAACGACTTTTTTTTTTAGAACTAATTGTCTTGAAAGTTCATTTGCGAATGACTACTACAACACATGAATTCTCTAGGCAAGCTAACGAAGATGCAAATCTCGGAGGGCTACGCGTGTCTGAAGCGGATCGAGACATTCATCACGGAGAAGAAGTTCGGCCCCGACTTCATCCGCGCTGTCAATGAATACTATACCAAGGTGAGACTTACATCAAGAGCCGGGATATCTCACTCTTGTTCTCTCTGCCTGTCTCCACCCTCTCTCTCTCTCATTCTCTCTCATTCACTCTCGCTCTCTCTCTCTCTCTCCCCTTCTAGATTCCCCACGCGTGCGGCTTCCGTCCCCCCGAGTTGATCAAGACGCCGCAGAAGCTGAAGGCCGAGCTGGAGCTGCTCGACCTCCTCCAGGACATTGAAATAGCCATTCGCGCACTCAAATCGGTTAGACTCGAAACACAGGCAAGTATTGGATAACTCGCGTAGTCAAACCGTGCTGGAGTTCTTTTTTTAATATTCCCATATTAGATTTTAAAGAAAATTAAGAAATATAATACGATAATATTTCCAATTAACAATTTCAGCAGCCATAATGAACTTTTTAAAGTTAGTTTTTCGATTGGCGTATCTTTGCTGACTTGGTTGGCGTGTTCAGGAGAAGGCCACTGACGACGTGCACCCGATCGACCGCCACTATGCGAGTCTCAAGTGCGAGTTGGCGCCACTCGAGGAGGACAGCACGGAGAAGAAGGTCAGCAAGGGGGTCATGACTACAGTATCTTATCTATCACTTCGGGACCACTCCTTGCCCTTTCCAGATTGTCCTCGAGTACCTGGCGAACACGCACGCATCCACGCATTGCATGAAGATGAAGCCACTCAATGTATTCAAGCTGGAGAGAGAGGGCGAGAGCAGCTGCGATGACGTCATCAAGGAGATTGGAAACAGGTCAGAGAAAAGGACGAGAGAGAGAGGCAGGGAGAGAGAGAGAGAGATAAAAGGAGGGGATAGAGAGAGAGCGAGAAAAGAAGGAGAGAGAGAGAGAGAGAGAGAGAGAAGGAAGAGAGGGAGAGAGTGAGATCGAGAGAGAATGGGAGGAGAGAGGGAGAAGGAGTACGAGAAGGAGAGGGAGAGAGCGAACGAGAAATAGAGCGAGAGAGGGGAACATCGAGATAGAAAGGTAAGAGAGAGCGCAAGAATAGATTTTTTGTTTAACAAGTCCCCGGTCATTTTTTATATCTTTAATAGCCAAATTCTATGTGCAATTTATTGTAGACGCCTCCTCTGGCACGGCTCCCGTCTCTCCAACTTCTTTGGCATTCTCTCGCAGGTTGGCATTTACTCTCCTTTTCTCTTCTTTACTCTTCCTTTTTATCTGTTTATCTTTCTCTATCTCTCCACATTCTATCTTTCTCGTTTTCATTCTCTCTTCCCTCTCTCTATCTCTCTCATTCTCTATTCCCTCTCTCTCTCTCTCTCTCTCTCTCTCTCTGTCTCTCTCTCTGTCTCACCTTCTCTCGCTTCTTTCCATCGCAGGGTCTGCGCATTGCCCCTCCGGAGGCTCCAGTGACTGGCTACATGTTCGGTAAGGGAGTCTACTTCGCAGACATGGCTTCCAAGTCTGGCAACTACTGCTACCCCACCAACAAGCAGCGCGGATTCCTTATTCTGGCAGAGGTTAGCAGATTCTGCTTACCCTGGAATCTCTACTTGTCATATCTGTAATACGCTATTTCTATTATGCACAATATTTTTTCTTCAGAAACTATATTACTGTTTAACTCTATCTCTCTGTCTGCCACTCTCCCCCTACTCTTTCTCGCTTACTGTACTCTCTCTCTCTCTCTCACTCTCTCTCTCACTCTCTCACTCTCTCTCTCACTCTCTCTCTCTCTCACTCTCTCACTCTCTCACTCTCTCACTCTCTCTCTCTCTCTCCTCTCTCTCTGTCTCTCTCTCTCTGACCCACTCCCGATGTCTCTCCCTTCAGGTTGCCCTTGGAGCGAGTGCGAAGAAGCTGAGGGCGGACCCGAACGCGAACAAGCTGCCGAAGGACAAGAAGAGCACTTGGGGCGTTGGCCGCACCTGCCCCGACCCGGCCAACGTCAAGACAATGTACGGTGGATTTATTGGCAGTTATTTAGTAAATAAAAGTGCATGTATCTAAAGGATTGTATTAGGAACGGTATAGAAGGTATATGTACACAAATTCTACGTTTAAAGAGCTCTTTTATGCCGGGTGATTAAATTCGCTAGAAGGCATATTTTGAGTGCAAAAGATAAATGCTTTGCAGCCTGGACGGCGTGGAAGTTCCATGCGGCCTTCCGGTGTCGAATCCGACTCCGGAAGCGAAGAACTGCTCCCTTCTCTACAACGAGTTCATCGTCTACGACACTCGCCAATTCCGTCTCAGATACCTCGTCGAGGTCGAGTTTTCCATTTGAAAGTGGAACCGAAGAGTTCATCGACGTCATCATTATTATTGATAATGTCTATTTGCCGATCCCGATATCTCGAAAGCTTTGACGTAATTCCTCAGGACGAGGTAAGTATCATTAGTTGATACGGCTGTCAACATTTTCTAAGCTTTACTGATTACTTTTTTATTCGATTTTCAACAAAAATCTCAATTGTTTTAATTAAAAGGAATATAACCGTTCTTTAGGTAATTTTAGACTCTCACTTGATTTTACAAGTATCCTTTGAAGCTTGAGCAGCTTCTTATGTAGCATTCCATTCTTGTTATGTCCACCGCATTTTTACTCGGCCAGTTTTGTATGTTACTTTTTAATCATCTCGCGATAAAGAAAATTTGGTTATATTTATTTGAAATCTTTCAACGATGCCTCGTATTTATGTTTCCTCATTCACGGACATGGCCTTATTGTAAGCCATTCGATTCTAGCACATTCTCTCTATCTCCCTCCCTTGTTCTCTAGCTCTTTCTCATCCCCTCTCTCTCTCTCTCTCACTCTCCTCTCTCTCACTCTCCCCCCTCTCTCTAGGTCTTTTTCTATTCTGCATCAATTTCATTTATTACCTCTCACACTCCATTCTCATAGCCTGAAGATGTTAAGATTTGTTGAAGACAGCGAGTAAGCTGTTTTGTCAATGTAAACGAAGTTTTATTTCATGAGAAAGGCTTCTTGGAGAGAGAACGAGGAAAGTGACTAATCGTTTTCGTCGTTTCTAGAACAACTAAAGGTTCATAAAACATAATCGGGAAAGAGAGAGAGAGGGAGGGAAATCGTGTGAGACAGAGAAAGAAAGAAAGATGGTGTGATTGAGCATTTGGCCATCTTTAGCTAAAAGAAGAAGCGTGATTTTGATGGCTAGTTCCATCTCGACGGGTTGAGCCGTAAGAAGTGAAACGAACGTTATGAATCAAAAATTGAAGGGTCACAATTGAGAGAGAGAGAGTGAAAAAAGAATGCTGAACAGGTTGATTATAGCCATGTTGTTGTGTATGTACATGAAGAGATATGAGATCATGCAACCATTCGAACGAAGGGAGAAGAGGAAAATTGGTGAAGGAGACTTAGACAAGTACCACTCAAGACAGCAAACTAGAAAAGTACCACTCAAAACAGTAAACTACTAGTCAATTACTACTGGCACATAAAGTATAACAGTTATAACCATTGATAACACTGAGCATAACTACATTTCGATGTCTTGCATCGGGAGACTAGAGAAATTGAAGAAAAGAACAAACAATCGAGTTGTCATTTGAGTATGTAAAGAATACTAATGAAAATGTACACAGAACAACACCCGTTGAATTGTTAAATCAGTTTCCTCTTTATTGGAGTCTCTGCGGGGACTCGTTGCCGATGCTACTTGTATTTGGTGGAACAAAAATTATGTACACATTGCAGCAGCAACGGGAGGAGGAGAGAAAGAGAGAAAGAGAGAAGAGGGAAATAGAAAGAGAGACAGAGAGAGAGAGTCAGAGACAGAGAGAGAGAGAGAGAGAGAGAGAGAGAGAGATGGAAGTTCATTGACAAAAACGGAGCACCTTGTAGTCATCCTCCGTCCACTCGTAACAAGAGTCGTATTCGCCAACCTACAAATATTTAATCAATTCAGAAAAAAATTTGTATGTAATCTTGTAGAATTCAAAATAAAATAAGAATGGATATAACATACATTTGCATATGTAGTTTTAGTATTTTCGAAAATAATAAAATAAAATAAGTACCTCTCCACTCGGACAGACGAGCAGCATCTGCTGGCAGCGCGCTTCACGCAGCGCCGCTTCCTTGCAGCCGCAGGAGGCGGACGGCGACGTCGTCGATTCGACCGTCACGTCGTCGCCGTCCGAGCTGGCGGCGGCCGAGTTCGCCTCTGCCGTGGCGGACGGCGTTGGCGCCAGGCGCCGGGCACGTGCTGTTGGCGCTGAAAAAAAATTAAGATTGAAACTTTTCTTTCCAGTTTGTCATACTTTTCTTCCCACGCGCGATTTTAGCTTGTCTTTTTTCCTTCTAAATTTACCTAAACCTGTGTGAAAAGAAATGAGTGAGAGCGAGAGAGAGAAAGAGAGAGCGAGAGAGAGAGAGAGAAAGAGAGAGAGAGAGAGAGAGAGAAATTAGAGATTTTCGACGACACCAAACTTGTGACAAATCTCGTGCCCTATGTATGCTTTTGCTTCTTCGCCATCTTGCTGGAGAAAGCGATAATCGAATTAGGAGGATAGGCAAGACAGAATTAGACGAGAGATAGCCAGAGAGAGAGAGATAGAGAGAGCGAGAGAGAGCGAGAGAGAGAGAGAGAGATAAAGTGAAGATAGAAGGAGAGGCATGAAGGTTAAAAGAGTGATTAGCAGGAGTGAGGATAATGAATGAGATCGAAAAAGTGAAGTGAGAGGATGGAGCTATTTATATAAAAAGAGAGAGACAAACGCATTGTTTGAGAGCTAATGGTAAGACACATCTTGGCAAAACAGCTATGGTCACGCACACTAATAGAAAGAGAGAAAAAGTAGTGAAGCGATCCGTGTTAGAATGAGGAAGCTGACTGAGAAAGAGAACGATCATTTGGACAGCTTCTTTTAATCACTCTTAACCCCCCCCCTCCGATTAAAGAGCTTATCCATTCGACGAATCTCTCTTCTTTGTGTTTGATGACTACGGACCTATCTCACTATCATCAGAATGGTTTGTAAGAAAAGCGAGCTGAACGGGTTGCGACATGGAATGGTGTGCTTGTACATGAGATCCAGTTCTATCCATGACGTCATCATGGGATTATTAAGGAGAGATCGAGAGGGAAGAGAGAGAGTAAGAGTAAAGAGATCGATGCAGTGATATGTACAATGATAGGGAAAAACAGGAGCAATGCCCTTAGACATCACTGGAACCAACGTCTGGAGTCATTGGGGGACAACCACAATTCATTGAAAGGACAAGTCGTCTTTCCTAACATAACAGGGAGTGTAGGGTGTGAGACAGAAAGTGCAATTCAATGTTGAGGAGACGAAGGCAAAAATAGTGTGGCTTATGCTCTGAATGTAGTAAAAACAAGAAGAATTCCGTAAACATCAAAATATGTAGTGGCTGATTGTGAGAAAATGATAAGGAGTTATCGTCTGAAATCATAATCGGCACAATGTTGTCAACTCCTATAGACATAATCTCTCCTTTTCTTCCTCTCACAGCCCCCTGTTCTTTTCCTCCAGCTCTTCCTACTCTCTACTCTCTCCGTTATTCTAAATTATCCCCTGACGCCCTTGACATATCAGTTATATGTGCAACTTTAATATAACTACATTGAAGGGAACAAGAACAACTCATGTGCTCATCGTATCGAAATCGAAATGTTCTTCAAAATAAATCTGGCCTGTTCATTCCGTACATTTTAGCTAATGTTAAGATCAAAAGAAAATGATGAATAATTTGAACAGGATTGAGAAAGACCGAGAGAATCGAGATAGATAGAGAGAGAGAGAAAGAGAAAGAGAGAGGGAAAGAAGGAGAGCAGAAGAGAGAAGGAGTTTTCGTGTAGAAACACTGGTTCGTGTCAGGGTGTGGCAAGTTTGGCAGATCTCTCCTCTTACAACGCACACTTACATACGCTTTGAACTAGCCCGTGTGGCACTGAAAGGGCAGGAGAGACTTACTGAAAACAGATCAAAATGGACGAAGATGAGCTAGAGAGGGGATGAATATCGATAGAGAGATTGAGAGATTGAGAGATGTCAGACAGAGAAAGATGTAGCAGAAGAGGGAGAAAATAGGGAGATGAGGTGAAGATGAAGAGCTAAAGAAAGAAAGAATGGGGAAATGATAACAACAAAACCCGTTCCTAGCATTTTACATCACCCAGAGACAGTTCGCCCATCACCCAAACGCGTTCCCAACCCGCGATAGTGCAGATGTTTATTCTTTTTTTTGCTTCTCCCATTTGTGTGACCACTCAAATTCTCAGTCAAGATATAGAAATAGCAAAGAATGAAAAAATAGGAAAATAAAAAATGAAAAGAAATAAAGCTGACCCGTGGTCGACGCCTCCTTCGGCGTGGGCGCGGCGGTGGTTTTCGGCGGCGCGGGAAGCGTCGCGGCTTCTCTGACAATGTAGACGTGCTTGCCACGGCACGCGGCAAGCCCGCGTTCGCCCGCGAAGTGAGCCGTCAACTCTTCGCTCAACGGCCGCCGCACCACGATGAAGCTGCCGCCGGACGATGCCTGGAGTCTCCCTTTTTTTAATATAGTTTTTTTTTCTTTTAAATTAACATATTACAACTAATTTTATTAGCAATATTCTTATTTGAATATTCAGCTTAAAAATTAAATTAATTGAATTACTTAAGATGAATGAACCTTGTCATGCGTGTTCGCCATCACATAACATCTGTCGGAGCTGTTCATCCGGAGGACTGTGATGTCCTGAAGCGGCTTTTTTCTTCTTTCCAGAGGCAACTATTTTCATGCATGCAAAAATACTGGGGAAATATTAACTTCTGCCTTTCTCAAGTGTAATTAATCTGCATGACGACTGACATTCTCAGTAATGTCGATTCGTGCCATTCGGTCCCAGTGTAACTGAAATCATCAATTTACCTTTTTTATTTTAGTAATTATCATTTATTTTATTTCTTACAATGATTTCACATTAGTTTTTTAAATCAAGATTTAAGTTTATTTACGAGTCATTTTTTGCCAACATATGACAGATATTCGTTGACAAGAGATTAATCTTCCTCGCCGAGACACGTCCTCCACATTGACTCTTTCTCCCCTTCAATCAGCCTTGCTCAATCTCTGATGTTCAACGACCACTCTGTCAGCTGATTGCGCGTATACGTCAAGGTGAAAAAGTGGCCACAGGGAGTGGGAGTGCGCATACTATGTATGTACATACATACATACATACATACATACATACATACATACATATGTATACAAGAGTGAGAGAAATGAATAAGGATATATGTCACATCTCCCCTATATCAGGCGCGTGATGTTGGTTCAAGTGAAAGTGGTCGTTGAGACTGAGAGAGAAAGGAAGAGAGAGAGAGAGAGAGAGAGAGAGAAAGAGAAAGAGAGAGAGAAAGAGGGAAAGAGAGAGAGAGAGAAAGGGAGAGAGAGACAAAGGGTTAGTATATCACCCGCAGCTGACAATTGTGACTCTTCTTTCAATGCCTTCACACGTCCGTGAGCCTAATTCGCGGTGGCGAGAAGTTTTTCCAGTCAAGCAATGGACACCCTACCTGATTTACTCTCGTCTATCACATCGAATTCTTTATCTTACTCTCTCCCTAATCCACATCTCTCTTTCACTCTACCTCTATTTTTGCTTCTCTTTCTCTCTTTTTCTTTATTTCTGTCTCTCTCGCTCTCTTTCTCTTTATCTCTCTCTCTCTCTCTCTCTCTCTCTCTCTCTTCCAACGATGGCTATGCAGCCCTTGAAAAGGACAGCTGAGCGATCTAGGCTGTACTTCTTTCTTCCTCATCTTCTCTTTCTCACCTATTAGGCGGACATGTGATGGAATTCCAAAGGTATTTTAATGAAGAAAAAAAGATTGAGGAACAAGAGAACGAGAGAGAAAGAAAGAAAGAGAGAGAGAGAGTTAGAGAATAGAGAAAGAGAAGGAATTAAGGAGAGAGGCAGAAAAAAAACAATAAAGAGATATTTCAATTCGTGTGATACGAGAACTCATAAAAAAGTAAGGAATTAAGGAGAGAGGCAGAAAAAAAACAATAAAGAGATATTTCAATTCGTGTGATACGAGAACTCATAAAAAAAGTAATGTTGTTGACAAGATGAAGGACTCAAGAGGGCAATCAATCAAAGATGTTTGTTACAGATTTGTGCCATCGTTCTATCTTTTACTATCTCTTTCTCTATCTCTTTCTCTATCTCTCTCTCTCTCTCTATCTCTTTCTCTTTCTCTTTCTCTTTCTCTTTCTCTTTCTCTTTCTCTTTCTCTTTCTCTTTCTCTTTCTCTTTCTCTTTCTCTTTCTCTTTCTCTCTCTCTCTCTCTCTCTCTCTCTCTCTCTCTCCCTCTCCCTCTCTGTTTCTTTCTCTTTCTCTGTCTCAATCAGATGTTTTGCGTCCCGTGGTGGTTCTTTCCTCTGAGAGATTCTTCGTTCAACATGTGTCGGTTCTCCCATTTTTTTGGGCAATTTTAGACAATTCTGCTGTAGATAGCTCAAGAATGGAATCGCCCAACGAAATCACTAATTTGCAAGTTGGTGAGAGAGCTTTTGCTCATCCTCTCACGAGCTCCACTCCAATTTTCCCTATGCCGCTCTCTTCTCGTACCCTCTCCACTTTCTCGCACAATACCTCTCTATTCCTCTCTCTCTCTCTTCCTCTCTCTCTCTCTCTCTCTCTCTCTCTCTCTCTTTCTTTCTCTCAAGACCATCACCGGTTTAGTTGGAGTGTCCCCGCCTACACAACTCCGCACCACTCCTTAGCGGCGACTTTCGCCTAATGAACTGTCATCATGGCTCTTGGTCATTAACATACTTTCGATCTCTCATGCTCTCTCTCTCTCCATCTCTCGTTTTCTCTCACTCCTCTCTCTCTCTCTCACTCTCTCTTTCTCTCTCTCTCGCTCTTTGATAGTAAACCGAGAGCATGTTGGGATGGAGGCAGTAAACTTGTAGCTCGCTTGTCTAGTGAGCACAAGTTCCTCTTCCGTAATTTACTATCCTACTGAATTGAAGCGGGAATGAGTATATTCACTCTCTATTACGTCAAGAAGCAAGTAGACGAGAGTGCACGTAACACAGAGAGCATCAGAGAGACAGAGAGTCCGCTGGAGTGAGAGAGAGAGATAGAAAGAAACGAGAGTGAGAGAAAGAAACGAGAGGGAGCAAAGGAATACCAATGCGCAATGAATACTATGACCGGGAGTGGTCGTAAAAAGGCAGTTAATGATATATGCAGGCTTGCGCAATATATCTGCCTAATCGCGGCGCTCTTCAAAAGGAAATTCTAGAAACGGTTAAATTTCGAATCCATCGCAAGGATATCAGCTTCAGAGAACGAATGAGAAAGCGAGAGAGAGAGAGAGAGAGAGTTAGAGAGAGAATGAGATAGATAGAGAGAGAGAGAAGATGAGGGGAGAGGGAGAGGGAGAGAGAGAGAGAGAGAGACAGTTCAAACAAGACAACCTACTATAAACTGCCGGCATGGTAGAGGAATGAGAAAAGGATGCAGCGAATGATTGAATCGAGAGCGGTTTCTCGAGGAGGTAAACAGGGAAAAGATCGGTTGCTGAAAATGACTAAGTGCACAGTCAGCTGATTTCTGATAACAGGTTGCGCCATCGCAGGGAGCACAAAAAGGAAGTAAATATGTAAAGAATAAACAATGAATATGTTCATAGTGCAGAGGATATTACAGAAGAGTCACTCTTTTCAGGTGACTTTACAAAAAAAACCGAATGTTTAGCTGAATCTCCTTTAAGGGCAGATGAAAGGATGGCTCAGCGAGAGTTCTTGAGTGGTAAAAGGTAATGGAATGCTAGCCATTCGAACATTCTTCCGTCTATTTCCCCCGTACAATTTCGCTAACAAGTCAAATGGTTCGAGAGCGATGGTCAATTTGGTTTCGTTTCGATGTGTCACTGGTAAATAAGACTACTCTTCTTTCTCTCTACCTTTCTTTGTCTCTCTGTCTGTCTGTCTGTCTCTTTCTTTCTTACCCTTTTTTCTCTCTTTCTCTCTACCCTCACTCTAGCTTTCTTGATTTCCTACTGCTGTTATGCTTCTAAATCGAATGCGGCAATGTCATTGAGATGCGCATGGAGGAATGTTCAGTTTGACGAGAAAACAAAAGAAGTGCCATCTCGAAATGGATATTCAGAGAAGAAGCCGACGAAAGTGGCACGCCGGAGAAGGAATGTCAGAATAGGGAATACAAATCAAGATTGAATAAAATATTTTCAAAACATAATTGTTCTATTTCTCGAAATCCTCTCGGGACCAATTGTGCTCACCTTGGAAGGCAACTTATCGTGTGTTGGCCGGAGCTGCGCAGCGGCGCCTTCGCCAAAGGGAGGATGACACGGAAGACCCGTGTACATGCCTGAGGCCGCGAGCAGCGTCAGCAGCGCGGAGATCGGAAATGTATGCACATCTTTATACACTTTATTTTAAATGCATACAAGTTTTAATGATATGTTCGTACATACATACATATCCATTTAGGGCACCAGTGTGATAAGAAGTGGACATTGTTCATTCCCCATCATCAGCTATTTCCTATCGAAAAAAAAAAATATTTTTTAAAAATGGTGAAATAATAAGGAAAGAGACCGAAACGATGCAGAGCGCAATGAGCGTCATGCTACAGTAGGAGCAGTCGTCGTGGCGGGAGTCGCAGGGATCAACGAGGGAGAAAGGAGGAGCAGAGGGAGAGGAGGAGGACGAAGAGGCGGCTGAGGAGAAAGACGACGACGTGTACGATGACGGCGGAGTCAGCGCCAAGGGCTTCTGAGATTTGAGTCAGGGAGATGGTTAAGGTTAAGGACAAAAGGGTAAGGTCTCAAAGATTTAGTGATTTACAGAATATTTGAGAAAAGTAAGCGCTAAATTAATAGACAAATTAATAGACAGAACCCATAGTACTTTGGTAGCATTAATATGAAATAGATAAAAGTGAAATTCCCCAAAAATTAATCGATACTTACGGCTGTGGACGGGTCGCACAGCATTGTGGCAAGTGGAACAGGGAGCTTAGCTGATTGCGAGAGATTGGAAGGATAATCAGGGGGATATCGGAGAGGAGAGAGAGAACGGCAATTGCCGCTGGCACTGCCACCGGCGACGATGGACACGGAGTGAACTCTCCCTTTCTCTCTTTCTCTGCTCCTCTCTCTCTCTCTTTATCCCTATTTATCTCTCTCCTGCCGAGTCAAGCTCCTAGCCGAGTGTGGTTATAGTGGAGATGGTGGTCACACTCAGACTGGCGAGGGAGGCGGAGCTACACTCGTGCGTTGTAGTCATTTCAATTGTGAGCGGTCTCTATTCTCTCTCTCTCTCTCTCTCTCTCTCTCTCTCTCTCTCCTGCTTTTACTCTCAACTCGTCCTCTCTCCGTTATCTCGCCCTCTTTTGCTGGATCCATAGATTGTCTCTCTTTCCCTCGATTCGTTCCGGGAAAATTGCTACCTCATTGTTTCCATTTTTGAGTCCCGTCCTTTCTTTTCATTTGTATTTCTTTCTCCTCTCTTTCTCTCCTTCTCTCATTCTTTCTTTCTCTACCTGCCCCACGCGCTCTCTCGATTCGGTGCACTCTCTCATGATCGAGGACAGCGCGATGCAATCAACGGGCACATTCCGAATGATCAACGCCTCTATCATAGCAATCATAGCAGGGAGAGGGAGAGAGAAAGAGACAGAGAGAGATAGAGAGAGAGAGAAAAGAGAGAGAGACATAGTGTTTGAGAGACAGATAATAATATAATGAGGACAACGAAGGAGATAAAAAACAACAATAATGTAAACAACTGCAATTTGAAAGGTTTATCGCCCGTGTCAACTTATGAATTTACAGATAGCCACGACGTCACAAAATCTCTAGTATGCAGGTGATGGATTGAAAAGGAATCAGGAAGAACAAATCCTCAACTCCCCCCTCATTCTTCTCACGTTTTATCTCTTGCCAAGAGTTACGGTATAAAGTGTAATTTGCGGAACTACATAGAGTATGCCAAAATGGGTAGCTGGAGGACTTACATAAAACAAAAGATCACCATTTGGCTGACTGCATTTGAAGTATGAAACTCTGTGGACAAGGCAAAGGGTTCGGAATTAGTTAGCAAAACGAGTCGTAGTTGCAAGGTACTACGAAGAATTTGGAGTGGGAGAACGAGCGAATAAGAGAAAGAGTGTGAGAGAGGAAAAGGGTGAGAGAGAGAGAGAGAGAGCTACCAGAACTATGATCAGATCAGTGTTAGCTATAAAATTACCTCAGTAAGAGAGCGCTCTGAATAGTATTGTGAAGTCGGAGAGGACCGAGTGAAGTTTGGCCCACTGAGACGGGGACTAAAAGTAGAAGGAGTTGGAGTGGCTCCCGAGAGATGCTCTCTTAGGAAGTTTTCTACTCTCTTCAGTCCAAATTATCGGCTTCACCGATCCGTCTGCTTCTCTCACTCTCTCCGAGATTCTAGCACTCTCTTGAAAGACTCTCTCTTTCTCTCTTTGTCTCTCTCTCTCTGTCTCTCTCTCTCTCTCTCATCTGGAACCACCAGGGCACTCTCGTTTCTTTAGTATCTTACTACATGCCATGAAACCGTTCGTAGTCAAACGTGTTCTCAAGTATATTTCTACCAATTAGTGTTCGTTATGAGGCTAAGAAAGAGAGTGAGTGGTTGAGAAGAAATAAAAAAAGGAACATATTGGAGAATAATTTCCCCAATAATGACGTGAGCTATGAAAAGAAGAGTTTAGTGAAATACCAACAACGATACTTTCACTTTTTCAATACCTGAAAAATCCTACAGAATTATATAATTGTGCAATGGTTACCTAATGATTGTCAGCAAAGAAATATAGCAAAGACATTTCGACTGCTTTTTTTTATCTATTTGGAATAAAATGGAAATTGTGGAATATTTCCTGAATGCATCTGGAACCCTTCAGAATGACCATTCGAAGAGAGAGAGAGAGAGGGAGAGAGAGAGAGAGAGAGAAAGAGGAGGAATAATAAATTAATAATTAAAAGGGTGTTTGATTGAGTCCATTAAACAGTGATATGACACCATGAAATCCAAAAAGAGAAAGGAAAGCAACGAGCAATTGACATGCGCCCAGTCACTGGTGCTTCAGCCGTTCGAGATGAACTGGCCACGGCTAATCTAGCCGGGCCGAGATTCGCTTCTTAGGTTTCTCCCCCACTCTCCGATTTTCAGTTTTCCGATACCTTTTACAGATTGTTTTCTCGCTTACTCGACTTTATCCTCTTGAATTCTTCTTTTTTACAGTTCTTCACGCTCTCTTTCTCTTCCTACCTTTTCTCTCTTGCTCCTTCACTTTCAGTCTCGTCCTCCAATCTTACTCTATAGTCTAACGCAATCTCTCTCTCACCCTCTGTCTGTCTGTCTGTCTCTCTCTCTCTCTCTCTCTCTGTCTCTCTCTCGGTCTGTCTCTGTCTCTCTCTCTCTCTCGCCCTCTCTCACCCCCCCCCTCTCCGTCTCTCTCTCTCTCTCTCTGTCTCTGTCTCTCTCTCTCTGTCTGTCTCTGTCTGTCTCTGTCTCTCTCTCTCTCTCTCTCTAGCCCTCTCTCTCGCCCTCTTTCACCCCCCCCCCCCCTCTCCGTCTCTCTCTCTCTCTCTCTCTCTCTGTCTCTGTCTCTGTCTCTGTCTCTCTCTCTCTCTGACCCATGACACGACGAGCACCACCTAGAAACCTCTGAATCATGACAGGGAATTTGATGGATGGCGCTTGCACACAATGAAGACACCGAATCGACATGGAGGCGACCGTAGAAGAGGAGGCAGAAGAGGAGTGGAGAGGGGATCCCGGAGGAGCTGGCCAAGATCATACCGGAGACTAATGGAAGGTGACAACATCACTCTCCTCTCTCTCCCTCTCTCACTCTCTCTCTCTCTCCTTCTCTCTTTCTTTCTTTCTCTCCCTCCATCTCTCTCTGTCTCTCTTGCTCTCTCTCTAATACGCTCTCTCTTTCCTTCGCTCATCCTCTCTCCTCTCTCGTGATACACCCGCGGTAGCTATAATTGTAAGCTGCTGCCAGTCAAAAAAAGTTTAATGGCGGGAGAGATCAAGAGAATCGCTAAACATGATTTTGTGTTCGCATAGATACAAAGAATTGTTTTGTCTTTCAAGCGATAACAAATTATTCACTGCAATTTCTGTTAATTCAAATATTTCTGTTTTCATGCATTGAAGTTAAAATGCGAGTAGAATCGTCCATTTTCTATTTAATACATTCAGCAGAAATGACATACAAAAGTTATTGTTCCAATTGTTGTTCTTTTGCATATTTTTTTAACCATATATATTACAGTTTCATTCCCATTTTGCGTGGAAAATCGTAACTTTTTTTTAACCATTTCTCCTCAATATTTTGGAGTTTCTCCCATATTCTTTTGCTACGGTTTTATTCGCAGAAAGTGACCAAAAAGACGCCAGAGAACGCGCACCTGGCGTCAACATGGAGAGCAAGGAGTTCGAATTGGCTCTTCACGTTCTTCTCTTCTTGTCCCTCTCCCTCCTTACTTGCATTCATCTCTTCTTCTCCTTCTCTTGACTCTCTTCCCATCTCCCTCATTTCCCTCACTCTTTCTCGCTCAACTCTTCCTTTCTCTATCACCCTCCCTCACCCTCTCTTCCTCCCTCACCCTCTCTTCCTCCCTCACCCTCTCTTCCTCCCTCACCCTCTCTTCCTCCCTCACCCTCTCTTCCTCCCCCACCCTCTCTTCCTCCCTCACCCTCTCTTCCTCCCTCACCTTCTCTTCTTCCCTCACCCTCTCTTCCTCCCTCACCCTCTCTTCTTCCCTCACCCTCTCTTCCTCCCTCACCCTCTCTTCCTCCCTCACCCTCTCTTCCTACCTCACCCTCTCTTCCTCCCCAATTCCAGGCTGCCTACCAATCCACATCGCGACGCACCCTCTAGGCAGTGCTCATGCCAGGGAAGAACTCGCACCTCAAGAATCTCATCTGCCAGGAGCTGCTAGTGGCGATGGAGACTCCGGCCGAGCCACTGGCTACGCCCCTTCCTCATGTGGCTTCACCGCCTCCGCTTACATGCATGTACATGAACACGACGGCCACGACGCCGGCGGGCGAGGCCAACTCGGAGCCCTACGTGGTCGGAGGATCGGCCCCCGACCAACGTGGACATGTTCTCCATTGATTGGACAACTGTCACTTATTCCACTTGAATAAGCAATGAGGACAGCAATGTTTTGAAAGGGTTACAAATCTGCAGACAACGAAAAAAATTACTGAGAAAAACACTAGAAAACAAAATAATACCAAGGGAAGTACGAAAGGGGAGGAAAGAGAGCGAGAACACGAGAAGATGTAGAGGAGAAATTTAGAACGACGACCGTGTCCTCAATTTAGATTCATACTTATTGTAAGACAGTCGTCATTTGGGTCACGTTATAATTTACATACACAGGAATTCTATAGGGGGCCCACGCATGCGGAATAAGGGGCCACACGGGGGTGCGACCACGCCGTGGCCCCTTATTCCGCACTCGCCCAGCCACCTTTCACCCGAGCAACCTCGCCGTGGCCCCTGTTTCTGCTTGTGGTGGCCACCACTGTTTTTTAACGTTGAAATGGGGCCACGAGGGGGTTTATTTAGTGTAAAAGTACGGTTGAGTGCTCTTTTATTTCTTTCAAGGTAGCAGAACGCTGCACTAAAATATAGTTATTTATTTGAAGTGTTCGTAGCTGATGTTCGTTAATGTATTCTAGTTTCTTAATTAATCTGTTTCTTTTTCATAGTTGTCATGCATCGCCCGCGCAAATGCGACTTCCGGATCGGACCGAGGAAGCCCAGTAGCTCTTGGTCGCGTAAGCGAAGCGCTATAACAGGTCAGCTTTTTTTTTTAACCTGCTTCAATGATTTTTCTTTTCAGAGGACGAATCTGAGCGAGGAGATGGAATCGATGATGCTGAGGCGAACGATGCTGCATCTGGCGAGAACGAGCGCGATCAGTTTACATTGAAGAAGAGGGGAGTGACGAAGATGTTCTCGAAGGCGCTGACGTGGATATCGACCCTTCATTCGCCGTTCAAGGTTAAATGCCTGATTTTGTTGCCGCGTTGCAACAATTCGTTTACAAGAATCGTGATGACCCCGTGATGGCCGAAGCAAGCATGGCTCTTCTCGGAAGCGTTACGATGGTGCATCTCAACGTGCAGCGAGCAAACTACATCTCTGCCCGAGGAAGAGGCTCTTCAGATCGGCGGCTTCCGGTTTTTTGGCACTTCATGTGTTGTGCAAAGAAAATCGTAATACTGTTTTATAACAGGCTGGGAGACCATTCTGCCTCAGAAGTGTTGAGTCGGACAAGACATGCGATCTTCACGTTTCATTGTCGCCAGAGTTCATTCCATACGATCTACGTGATGCGCTCATTGATTTCCGGATTCCCGCGCCAGCCGATGATTTTGTGACCGGGGCAACGTCATTTGCAATTCATGCATGCAAGAAGGTTTTTTAAGGATACTTTGGTTCGCAAGTGAAATTTTGTTAGTTAATCTGGAATAAGTAAACTGTACTTCAGATAATAAATACGGATCTCATGCACATGATCACCGGAGCATCGAAAAGTGTGGACGGATACTTCTTCATCGACGAATATTCACTCAACAAGTTCATGGGTATGTTAACTATTTCTTAATTCTATATGCTAAACATTTGGATGTTAATTCTCAGTAACCGTGGAGATCGGCTTTGACCGCTCGCTCGATGCCGAGGAGATCTATAAGATGTCTACATCGCTGCGTACTTCGCTTTGCCGTCATTTGTGAGTATTATATTTTATGCCTTTACATGGTCTTATAAGTCTTCAATTTAGTGAAATGGTGCGCAAGCGATACAACGACAAGGCTGGATCCAGCAAGGTTGCGCTACCACGGGGAGTCAAAACGACCTTTGGAAAACTTTTTGGTGTTACAGTATGCCTCATTCGGGAATCTCGCTTAGATTCGGGAATCTCACTTAGAAATTTACGGTAGCACTTAATATGCAGCTGTAGCTTCAAATTTCTTTCAGCGTCCTTAAAATTAATGTGGTTTTCTTTGTTTACGAAGTAATTAAACAAAATTTTTTTATTTTCATTCACGTTCTGCGCATTCGATGAAGCGTGCTGCATACTCATGATCTTCCGTTCGAGCTGCCAGCTACACTACGTTGCCAGATTAGATAAGATAAGCTATTTAAGCATATTTCGTTTTCTATTCTCGTTTGTTCTTGTTGGCTTGTGGAATACTTATAGCTTCACCGTCTGCTTCCTTCCGCGCCTGTCTCTCGGCTACCTAAATGGCGATTAATGCATCGGCAATTGGAATTTCGAAAGGACTGGAAGTGCATTTCGAACAAGTTCGACCTTTTTTTTTAAAAATATATCTTGTTTATAGCATTAATGTTCTTGTTATGTGCGATAAGCGTCTACTTTATTCACTTATTATCTTGGATTTTGGCCCTAACGAGGGCCGTTGGGTTCTGGGTTTTAGCGATCTTATTGCAAGTGGTTATTCTTGGATGTCTTCTTGCATGTGACTGTCATAGAGGGTTCCAGATGCGATGGTGAAGTGTTTTAGAATTGCCCTCCAGCGCTTCTCCTTGCTCCTTATGCAAGCATATTGTCTCTCCAGCTTCTTAAACGCTGCATGTAACGATTCGATGCCTTGCTCACTCATGGCTCCCCAGCTGCCATATTTGGACATGAATGGGAAAACATGCTGGAGAAGGAGATGAATCTTGGGCGTTCTTGAAATTGTGCCGTTTTCCAGCTTCGAGCACACTTCTTCGAATTGCTTCAGGACTAGCTGCAGCTGTACGACTTCTTTGCCCTTGAAGTCACGCGATGTTGCGTACTTCACTATTAGCCCTAGCAGCTTCATTGCTTCCACTCTGTTCAGCACCTCCGGAGTCTGCTGGAAAGCAGACCAAAGCTTCTCAGGTGCTCCTTCCTTCAAACATTTCATGATGTGATTTCCTGTGAGGTCTTGGTAGTATGCTTGGAAGTCGGCACCGACTTCTCGAAACCTTTTTTCTAGTGCCTTGTAGTGAATCCCGTCATAGGAAACAGCTTGTTTCGCTTCAGTAAGCTTCAGTATCGATCACGAGCTTCGCATCTTCATCCGGTGTTATTTGTTGAACTGCACTGATAGTGACACGCTTAGATGCCACGTAGTCTGTAAGGATACCAGCAATGCTCTTTTGCGTCAATTCTTCCGAATTTTCTGCTGCCAAGTCTACTAGCACTTTGGAAAGTCTTTTCAGCCTATACCGGCGAGCTCGTGCATTCGCAGAAGAAAGAGGCTGCAGCTGCTTCCCGCCACCTCTTCGTTCTACTGTCTGCGTGCTCTTCTCAGTTACCATGGTTCGTTTGCGTATTTTTGTGGACAATAACTCGGATTCTCTCGCGGCTATTTTAGTTTCTCTCGCAGCCTGCTGCTGTTCCCTCGCGGTCTGCTGCTCTTCCCTTGCGTCCACTTCTGCTTCTCTCTTGGACATTGCCCGTTCTCTCACATCCACTTCGCGCTCTCGTCTCGCAACCTGCTTCTCTCGTTCTTTCTCCTGCTGCTGTTCCCTCGCGGTCTGCTGCTCTTCCCTTGCGTCCACTTATGCTTCTTTCTTGGACATTGCCCGTTCTCTCACATCCACTTCGCGCTCTCGTCTCGCAACCTGCTTCTCTCGTTCTTTCAGCTTCGTCTCGAACTCTATAAGGCGATCCCGAGTGACGCCTCGTCTGCTCGGAGTTGAGGCGGTTGAAACCGAAGGAGACGACACCGAAGGAGACGACGTGAAAGGAGAGTGCACGGCATGGCCACGAATAGAGGGAGAGTGCACGGCATGGCCACGAACAGAGGGAGAGTGCACGACACGCACAGCACAACCGTTCTGTGGATTTTCAACATCTACATCTGAGACAGCACCACCGTTTTGTGGATTTTCAACATCCACCTCTGAGACAGCACCACCGTCATGTGGATTTTCCATCACTTACCCTGTTGAGAAAAGCCTGAAATCGTTGGAAAAGTTTAGTAGAACACTTAACATAGCTTAGAAAGTAATACTTAAGTATTATAAACGTATTAACGTGCAATTAGAAATAATTGGATATTAAGCTAGGTGTATGCATACTAAGAAACAAGAGAGTGCGCCACAAAGCAACAAAAACGAGATCTGAGTAACATAATACCTTTTGAGCACGAAACACTTTGCCTAATGAGCCGAGAATCGAGAGTGAACAAAGGATGAGAGGAAACGAACGGGGCATGCACCGAGAATCGAGAGAGTGAACAAAGGATGAGAGGAAACAGAATGGGGCATGCAACAGTTAACATGTAAAAAAAGGGTGCGGTGAGTGAGTGTGTCACTTTAAATCATTTTCCTCTTCCTCATCCTCGTCATCTTCTTCACTCTCCTCCCCCCTCTTCAGAGCCCTGCGGGCATTCCTAATTGCCTCCTTGAGCAGGCCGAGTCGATTCGTGAAGCGGTCTTCTTCTCCGGCCAAGACCTTCAAGTCCTCCGAGACTGCTCTGATCTCCTTCTCCATTCTTTCTTGTTCCTTCTTCTTCGTCGTCAACCACTCCTTCACCTACGAGCAAGAAAAAAATTTTTCTTTACTTAGTTACTACAGGTAAATGAATGAAAAACACAAGGTAAAATCGAATATAATCGAATTGCAAAAGCATACAAAAGGTAAAAACCTTTGCGAGTTCGGCCTCTGAGTTTTCTTTTTCCTTCTTGATCTCCCCAACGCGTCTGAGCAGCCTCGCCTCCTCTCTCTTCTGACTCTTAACCGAGCCTTTCACCTACAAGCAGCGAAATATTCCTCCTTTTAGGTGTTACACAAAGATGATGTATGAAAAATGGATAAAAGGATGGAAAACCTTCTCTAGCTCATCCTCCGCCTCTCTGACGTCCCTCTTCAGATCACGGAGTCGAGCTTCTTCCCGCTCACATTCCTGGCGTTGACGATTACCGGGCCTCGAATGAATAAAATATGTTCAACTATTCTGCTTCTAGATGAACTCTCTTCTTTATATCAATAACTAACCGGTTGTAGCTGTTGTTGCTGTCGTACCGGTAGCCGCGTTGGTTGTAGTTGTTGGCGCCGCCGCGGAAGTTGTAGTTGTTGTGGTTGAAGTTGTTGTTGCATGGCGGAAGCGGCGCACAACCGCATCCATTCTGCTGCAGCGGCCCATGCGAGCATACGTGCTGTTGTTGCTGCTGCATCTGATTGGCTTCGGGATGTGACATTCTTCTGTAAAAACAAGGTCATGAACAACAACAAATAAGTAAATAAGGATGGGAAATACCTCAGATATTTATTTCAGTTGGCATTGGATCAGCTTTTATTTTAAAAGTCATAATCTCTTGCCACGAAATTGTTCATACTGTAAGAGTCTTCCGCTAACTTTTGGCAACGTGCCACGGCAGGCTAACATCCCCAAATGTACTGGGCTAACTCTCCGTGCTACACGATACGAGAAGTTACCAAGAAAGAAGCCGGCAAAGCCTCAGGCCTGGCCAGTGATTCTGTTGCATCTCTGTATGCCGGTACAATAGATTCTCTTTCATTAGCTTTTATTTCGTTCAGATAACACATTCCTTTCCCTGTAAATTCAGCTTAATTCTGTGAATAGCCAAAATGTTCTTAAACATCCGGTGACTTGTCAGATCTCATGTGAATTTCTCTTTCATTAGCATTTATTTCCTTCTGAGAACTCATTCCTTTCCTTGTATATTCCCCTTGATTCGGTTAATACGGAAAATGTCCTTCACTATCCGGTGCCTTGTGCGATCTCATGTGAATTTCTCTTCTACAGGCGTTGATGCGGCATTGAGCACCAATTTCTTGATATTTTACACATGTTATGTTTCTCGTTTTGAGTGCCAAATGATGCTGGTAACTAGGAGAATAAAGTTACTTGGCGAATGAAGAAAGCGCCCACGACGAATAAGGGGCCACGAACTGCAGAATGAGTGGCCCAGATGAGCAGGATAGGGGGCCCAGTAATGTGGGAAAAGGGGCTCAGGCATGTGGAAAAGGGGGCCCGAGAACGGAGAATAAGGGGCCCCTATTCGTTTTAGAAGGGGCCACGACGTTGTCTTTCGGGAGCTTACGTGCTTGATCAAGGGCCCCAACAAGCGGAATGAGGGGCCCACGCCGGGTCGATAAGGGGCCAAATATTATGCTCGCGTGGCCACATATTTCTCCACGTCGTGGCCCCTTATTCCCCATGCGTGGGCCCCCTATAGAATTCCTGTGTATTTGAAATTAAAATGATGCGCAGGTGACTATTTACTGTTATTCGCTCCTTCTGGTGTTTTGTTCCAGAAAAGTGATTCGTATTGAGTTACTTGAGTTTTTTTAAGGTTTGCTCCGGGCTCTGTTCCGGGCTTTGTTTGTTTACTTTTGCCAGTCTCTGCTTGTTGGTTCGCGTCATTTGTTTTCAGTTCAAATGATTAATGTGATGTATTTTAGCGAGCCACTAGCGAAGCAGAATGGTTGGACGTGGAAAGGGAGGAAAGGGACTCGGCAAGGGAGGCGCTAAACGCCATCGCAAAGTGCTGCGCGACAACATCCAGGTTTGCTGTTTTTTTTCTTTTCGGAGATTTAAAAAGTGTTCGGGAGTTTTCGGGAAGTTTTATCGTGCTTTCTTGGCAGTTATCGAGAGTAAGTGGTGCACGTGGTGATCGAATCCCAAATATGGCAATTTTAACCTGAATTTCTTCTGGTTATGTAGCCACATATATCTTTATTGGGTAACCTGGATTTGATTTAATTCCAGGGCATCACGAAGCCGGCCATCCGCAGACTCGCGCGCCGTGGAGGAGTCAAGCGCATCTCCGGGCTCATCTACGAGGAAACGCGCGGAGTTCTCAAGGTATGGAGTGCTTTTTGGTTTTTCAAAAGAATGTCTCTTGCAGGAGTCTGTTTATAAATGGACGGTGTTGGGCTATGCTTTTGTTTTTTTATATATTAAGTATGAAGCGTTTTCGGAACTGGTGCTATACATATTTGATCGTGTTCCTACTTTAGACCTTCCTCGAGAACATCATCCGTGACGCAGTGACATACACGGACCGAAAGACGGTCACTGCCATGGACATTGTCTATGCTCTCAAGAGGCAGGGAAGGACTCTCTACGGCTTTGGCTGCTGAAAAAGAGGAGCCCGTCGTTGTAGTTCCCTTCTTTTTTTTTCTGGTGGCATAATGCCTTGCTTGCATTCGGATCTCCTCTGCAGTAACTGGCCTCTATTTATCAATACTTTTATAAGCTCATTCTAACTCATTGAGCTCTGAGCCATAGACTTTTTTCTTGCTAATCTCATACCGTTCATTTGAAATGTCACTTTTTTTACAAACACTCGTCCATTTTGGAGCATTCTGTTCTTTTCCTTTAACAAACTACGCTAAAAACTGTTTGATTAGGATTTCTCGTCGTACATTGTCCTTTCCGCATCAACCTTGTGTCATGCATTCGAATAGTGAATTGATTTTTTTTTACGTCGTCGTTTTAATAAAACTGGCTATGGTAGCTTGTGGTTAAATACATCGAAGAGGGGAATGAAGCATCGAGGCTGAACTTGTTCGTATCGGCCATATCCACGGCAGAGCAAACTCAGGCCTGGACGGCTTAAAAAGAAAGTTATAGAATGTGGTCGCGCTTCTTACTGATAAGGAAATGTAGGTTCTGTTTTAATGAGCCAAACTTTTATCTGAAAAGGCGGGATGAACGATTTGTGCGGCACGAATGGAGGGGCTGTTGAGGATGCTTTTGGTCGAGAAGAATGACTTCCATCAGCAATTCACTTTATCAATGTGGAATTTACAGACTAAGAGTATTACTATCAATAAACACAGTTGACATTGACACAATTCGAGGAAAGATGTTTCAACGGATAAAAGAAGACAGACTACAACAAGAACCAACTGTTTGAGGTGCGCACGCGTAAAAGAGACAGAAATGGGGTTAGCTATAATAGCAAAGCTTTAGTACAGTAGTATTAAAGGTTAGGACAAAAGTTAAGAACTAAGGGCGCTTAGAGGGTGTTCGCGCCAATCTCGAAGAAGGGAAGCACCTCGTGGAGGGTGTAGACTCGCTCGTGGATAGAGGAGACAGGGTGCATCGGGTCGTCCTCGGGCATTTCGAAGGTGTGCACCTGGAGAGGGAGAGAGTGAGAGAGAGAGAGAGAGAGAGAGAGAGAGGGAGAGGGAGAGTGAGACAGAAAGAGAGAGAGAGAGAGGGAGAGTGAGAGAGAGAGAATGATAGATAGAAAGAGAGAGAAATAAGGGAGCGAGTGAGAGGGCAGTGGAAGAGAGAGAGAGAGAGAGAGAGAGAGAGGGAGAGTGAGAGAGAGAAAGAAGGGGGGGGGGAGTGAAAGGGAGGGTTCCGTGCTCTTTCGTCCAATGATCTTTCGTCCATTTTTAGAATGTTCTTTCGTCCAATGAGCTTTCCATTAAAAAAACCATATTAACGCGTCCAAAGTTTTACATTAACGAGCAAGGCACAAATGAACAATTCTAATGAGTAATTACTATTCTAGGCTTTCAAGCCGAGGTAAAAACTAAAGCATCATTTGGCTACCAAGACATCCTCCTTCGCGGCCCACCATCATTCGAAGCTTAATGTGTTAAACACATTCAAGTTCGTATGATGGAGAGGAAGAGTGTCAATGTACTGGGTATCCTAACTTGAAATGGAGTGAATTGTGGGTGCGTTGCACGACTCCAGGGCTGGCCACCACCGAGATTGGCATGCAAGCCCATTTCTCCATAAGGTGAAGGAAGTGCCAATGCTTTAGTATTTACCTCGGCTTGGAAGCCTAGAGTTGTAATTACTCAATCGAATTATTTATTTGTGCCTTTCTTAAAAGAACATATTGGACGAAAGCTCAATGGACGAAAGATCATTCGTCCAAGTGGACGAAACTTCATTGGACGAAAGATCATGGACGAAAGAGCAGGACACCGAAAGGGAGAGGGGGATGGAAGAGAAATGGGTCGAGAGAAACAGAGAGAACGGGAGAGAGAGAGGGGACAGAGAGAGAGATAGAATGAATGGAAGAGAAAGAGGTGGACATAGAGTTGAGAGAGGGGGGAAGGAGAGAGGGGAGAGGGGGGAAGAGAAAGGGGGAGAGGACGATAAAGGGAAGTGAGAGAAGAAAGCTCAAGAGAAGAGAGGGATGGAAGAGAAAGGAGAGGGACGAGAGACAGTGAGAGTGAGAGAGAGAGGGAGAGAGAGAAAGAGAGAGAGATACAGAGAAGTTGGCAACTTACATTGATGCATCCATCCAGGAATGGCCGCAATCCTTTCTGTCTGCGAAAGAAACTTCGCACCGACGGCAGGATGCGGACTCTCTGAAGGGAAAGGGGCCTTTTATCATCTTATCGATTGGCAGAAAACCCCCAAACAATCTTTTATAGAAATACGGAAGCTCTGGAATGGAAAAGCATCACGACAAGGTAAGAAATTGAAAGCTCGTGAACAAGCCCTTCGAAATTGTAGATCCACTTTGTGATATCTCAAGGATACAGTGGATGATAAACGCCTTGAGGAGAGTGATGGCCATGAACCTGTCTGCCACCAAATAGCCCAGGAACGTGAAGATGGAGACGAAGTTGTTGCGACATGTGAATCTGCGTACTCTTGGCTGAAGCGAGACATCATCTGGAAAGGAAGGAAAGGTGTATGTGGACAACTCTCTTCTCATTCTTCTCTCTCTCGCTCCTCGTTCATTTTCTATCCATAGTCTCTGCTCAAGAGTTCTCCTCATGGCATGACAGAAACACATGGAAAACTTCCCTTTCTTGTCAATCTAATTGCCTTTCAAAACATCTTTTTTTTCAATACCTCTTAAAGAAGTTATTTGAGAGATGATGACAAAAGAAAGACAAACAGATGCGCGATCTTCTTCGTCAGTACATTTTAAACACTGCCAATCCATAATCTTTCTTCAATAATTTTGCATTAAAAACATTATTTAGCCAGGTAACATCCCTTTTGCTCAACATCTCACCTGAGACAGCTGGGAGAGGCTTTCCTGCGCGTTCACGAACTGCAGCCACACCACCGCAGGATGGCGCTCGGATTCCGGGCCGATGGCAGCCTGGCAGCCTACAGAGAGAGAGAGAGAGAGAGAGAGAGAGAGAGAGAGGAGAGAGAGGAGAGAGAGAGAGAGAGGGAGAGAGAGAGAGGGAGAAATAGAAATATCGCAGATGGATGCAGGGATAACACTAAGAAGAGAGGGATGGAACGGGGAGAGGAGGCATTAAGGAAAGAATGAGATGTGAGATGAACCCTCAGTGCGTCCTCGACTGAGCCGAGATGGAGTTGCGTGTGGTGACCGTGAGGTGGCTCGGGCGACGAGTCGGAAAGAGCAGAAAGTGACGAATAACTCGGAGACGAGCTCAGCTAAAAGAAACGAGGAATCCATAGGTGCGTGCACACTAAAAACAATCTAGACGGGCACTAAATTCATCTGCGCCTCCTCGAAGAGAAATAATTTCGAAGATAAATAAGACATTACAAAGCAAGGCCGCACGTGATCTCGGTGTTTTAGCTAATTAGCTACTTAAACTTTTCTTACAATTGGCTTCAGTTAGTTAACGCTGACGAGTAATGGATCCATCTCGGATAAGTCCTTTAAAGTACTCTCTTTTCACTCCTAATTCCATAATAACTCGCCTCTCTTTCTCACTCGCCTCTCTTTCTCACTCGCCTCTCTTTCTCACTCGCCTCTCTTTCTCACTCGCCTCTCTTTCTCACTCGCCTCTCTTTCTCACTCGCCTCTCTTTCTGACGCGCCTCTCTTTCTCACTCGCCTCTCTTTCTCACTCGCCTCTCTTTCTGACGCGCCTCTCTTTCTCACTCGCCTCTCTTTCTCACTCGCCTCTCTTTCTCACTCGCCTCTCTTTCTGACTCGCCTCTCTTTCTCACTCGCCTCTCTTTCTCACTCGCCTCTCTTTCTCACTCGCCTCTCTTTCTCACTCGCCTCTCTTTCACACTCGCCTCTCTTTCTCACTCGCCTCTCTTTCTCTCGCCTCTCTTTCTCACTCGCCTCTCTTTCTCACTCGCCTCTCTTTCTCGTTGCTGACCGGCTGCTACCTTTCTCGCTCCCTGCCATCTTCAGCAGCTCCAGCAACTTTCTGGCTCCAACCCTCGTGCCCGGGGTTACATCTCTACTTTCTTAGGGCACTGAAACAGTTACGATGACTTCTTCCCCCTCTGTGGCTGCTCGCCTTCGCTCACTTTTCCAGAATGCTCCGCCGTCTCTCAAGCGCAAACGGCAAGAGTCGAATCCTCCCAGTACCTCCAACTCAACGGCCACACCCCAGGCGGACACTGACGCTCTCTTCGACTCAATCGAGCAGCTCCTCAACGGCCATACCGAACTCGCTGCGAAGGTCGAGGAGCAGCAGCGACTGATCACGGACTTATCAGGTCAGCTCGCGCAGACTCGTGCCCAGCTGGCCGAAGTCGTCTCCGCTCGCTCCTCTCCCCCTTTGCCTTCCTCCAACGATGTCCCCATGGCCTCTCATTCAAGGATTTGCCATTTGAAGAAAAAACATATGTCAGCAAAAAATACTGAAGAAAGTCACTTGAAGAAAATTTTTTAAAGAAAAATAAGTTCAGCTTGAAAATCGGGCCGGGCCGGGCCGGGCCGAGAGTTTGGGCCCGATGGGCCGGCCGGCCCAAAAATGTTAGGCCCGTTGACATCTCTGTTCGGGAGTGCGTTGATGACAAAGATTACGAGCGAGAGGTGGATATCCCAGTCATCTTACGTCATAAGAAGCATGTGTGAAGGTATGCAACTCGTCTCGGCCAGAGAAATTCTCATTTATAAAGAAAGGCATTTCACTGTGATTGCTTCATTGTTTGTTCATGATGTCATGTTGCTTTCAGACAGTGCTAGGAAGCCCTTTTTCCAGATGTTTGCCAGAAATGCCGCGACTTATTAGCGCAACCAGTTTTAAAGGGTAAACCATAGGCGCGAGGGTACAGACATCCAACGAGAATGAACTGTGGTGATCATTATAAGTACACTGCCTCCCTTCTCTCCTTCTCTCGCTATCTCTCCCGATCCCTTTCTCTCTTCCTTTCTCTCTTTCTTTCTCTGGCTCTCTCCCTCTCTCTCACTCTACATCTCCACTAATTTCTATAGTCTTCTGTTCTGCGCTCTTACTCAAACTACAGTTTTAAATATGTATACGACAGGAGCCCGAGGTGATCGATTTCTCCAGCGGTGAACTCTCATCGCTATATCCATCTCTCATGTCAAAACAAATAGTTAGTTTAAGACCTAAGCGCCAATCATTGCGCTTATTTTATTCATCTAATTTAATATTATTAATTTATTTCTATCTTTCACCCTTTTTTCCTTGCGGCATACACTGTCGCTAGGAACGGCAAGCTGATTCGACCATTATTTTTGCTCGTCAACTTGATCTGACTAATCCTGATCATTAAGAAACTTCAATAAATATATGTATTATGTAAATAAGACATTTTTAAAGCGAAGTCTCCGGGTCGCAAAGCAACAACGCGACCACGCCGTCTCTCTCCAAGGAAGATGTCATTCCGGTCAGAGTTATCGTTTAAACGCTGAACAATCACAGCAAGACAATTTGAGCTGCACAATCTGAACAATGAAAGGGAATGAAAAATACAGGCGCTCCTCACCGCCGCAACCAAGGAAGCGGATACGACCAAGACAAAGAAGACATGCAAGAGCAAGCCGTTCAAGCAGGTTTCTGCTTATGTCAACCATCCCGAGAGACTACTCAATTTTCGTATAAATTACATTTTTATTCCCGTACCACTGTGTAGTTGGGTCTCTCACATGGGCTATCTTAACGAACATGGCTGCAGTCAATACAACAAAACATATTCATTTCCTTGGAATTATAAAATTAATATTATTTACTAATGTATAAGCTAAAATTTCTCGGTATTTCAATCTTTAAAAAGCCCATTCCTTTAGCAGTACCTTTCTTGCAGATTTCACAGGCGGGCGGCATCAAGGCTGGAAAAAGTCGGCATCAAGACAAAACGAGAACGGTGCATCGATACTACAAAATTTTCCTTTAAATGCACAGCAGATTACCTAAGCGCTAGAAAATTAATTATGTATAGATTCCTTCTAGAATATCCTAGAATTAAATCTTTAAAGATCCCATTCCTTCAGAACCTGGTTTATTGCAGATGTCAAATAAGGGCTGCGTCAAGACAGGAAGAAGTCGGCTTCAAGACAAGACGAGAGAGGTGGGCTGATAATTAAAAAAAATTTCTTTAGCTATACAGGTTACGTAAACACGGGAAACAATATTAAGTTCTAGGGATGTAATCTTTAAACATTGAAGTTCAATGATATTCCTGCTGGCTAGAATATTTTTGGACTTCAATCTTTAAAGATTTCATTCCTTCAGCAGTAGATTGTTTTGCAGAATTCGCAGGCGGGCTACGTCAAAACAGGAAAAGGTCGGTATCAAGACAAGACGAGAGAGGTGGGCTGATAATAAAAAAAATGTTTCTCTAGCTGCACAGGTTACGTAAACACAGGGAAATTAATACTAAGTTCTAGGGATATAAATATACGCTCCTGACTAGAATATTTTCGACTTCAATCTTTAAAGATCCCATTCCTTCAGTAGCAAGTTTTTTTTGCAGAATTCGCAGGCGGGCTGCGTCAAAACAGGAAAAAGTCGACATCAAGACAAGACGAGAGAGGTGGGCTTATAATAATTTTTTCCCTAAATGCAGAGATTACCTACAGATCGGAAAATTAATACTATTTACTAAGGATGAATACGTTCTGGGAGCAAGATCTCTTTAATTCAATATTTAAAGCACCGATTCCTTCAGAATATGGTTTATTGCAGAACCTCACGACAGGAAGAAGTCGGTATCAAGAAAAGACGAGAGAGGTGGGCTGATAATACAGAATTTTCAATAAATGCATATAAAAACATTAAATAATCTTAATATTATATTTAAAAAAAAAACTTTTTCGCAGCGTTCGACAGAACAGCCGATTCTGCCAATGGAAAAGACGCAGCAGTAATTCAAGGCGATTCTGAGGTACACCTCCTCTTTTAAACAACGACGAATAATGAAATCGCAAATTAAATTTACATTCCAGAAAGTAAAATAACGAAATTTTTACAAGGTCACGGCTTACGACTTCGACCATGCTGAATCTACTTTTCCTCGCCACGAGACAACATACAATTTTATCCTCTCTGTCGCCCTCTCCGCCAAATTGGTTGTGTGGGGCTTTTAAATAAAGAAGTCAGAAGTATCTCGAGACTCCGTTACATCTGAGAATGTCCTTTTCGGGCGACTTCCCTGCTCTTCCTGGCTCCGAATCCGGGCTCGGATTAGATTCCACAAGTTACCTTTTTAAAATAACACTATATAAGAAATGGAGTTTAGCACATCATCAGCATGACTAGATCCAAAAAGAGTGAAAGACGTAGGTATATTTTATGAGACGTTTTTGATAACAAACTTTTGCCCCCGCTAGAATTACAACCCCATTTTTTTACGGTAAACCTTTTCTGTGTCACAAATTTGACTTTTTTATGCCAAAAAAAAAATTTCGTGTCACTAATTTACTTTTATTTGCCACAAAATATTTTCTGTCCTTATTTTTAATTTTTTTGCCACTAAATATTTTCTGTCACTAATTCTACTTCTTTTTGCCACAAATTGCTGTTTGCTCCAAATTTGATGTTTTTCTACCATAATATCTAAGGATTCAGATGAATTAGTCGAATTCTGACAATATCGCCTTCTGCCCGCTAAATGCACATTATGTATAATTCCTCGCCCTGTTTCCTCGGAGCGTTCAGTGGGACCGCCAAAGCGGGCAATCTCGGGACTAACTTCCCGTAGTACTGCATCACGCCAAGGAACGACTCCACTTGCTTCACGTTCCATGGGGCGGACATCTCACGGATTGCCTTGATCTTCTCCATGCTGTCCTGGTCCACGACATGACCAAGGAACTCCATGATCTTCTGCATGAAGACGCATTTCTCACGTTACCTCGTGCAACCGGATGATCATTTTCTACAATCTCTTCAGATGCTCCTCATCATTGTCAGCCGTGACCATGATGTCCAAGTATACACACATGCCTTCAATGCCACTCAGGGTTGTCTCCATAGTCTTCTGAAAGATTGCAGGGGCAGGTGCACCTGGTTGACATTGAAGTCACCACACAGGGCCGAAGCAATACAAGCCTAACATCAAGGCAACTACAAAGAATTTGACTGCTATGGAGCAAACAACAATTTGTGGCAAAAAGAAGTAAAATTTGTGACAGAAAATATTTTGTGGTAAAAAAAAGTAAATTTAAGGACAGAAAATATTTTGTGGCAAAAAAAGTAAATTAGTGACAAGAAATTTTTTTGTGGCAAAAAAAGGTAAATTTCTGATATTAAAAAGGTGCTCGCATTTTTTAATAATCAGAAAATGACCACCGGTGGTCCCGGAGGGCATTGACTGGCCACACAGGAATTTTAAAGGGGGCCCACGCATGGGCAATAAGGGGCCACACGGCGGTGCGACCACGCCGTGGCCGCTCATTCCGCACTCGCTCAGCCACCATTCACCCGAGCAACCTCGCCGTGGCCCCTGCCGCGCATTTAATCTCTCTAAAGTTTCAAACATGTTCGTAACACTAGTTCGCAACATTGCCGTTGTTATCACAAGATGAGAACAACCTGACAACATCTCAATGTCATCACATCTTTACTTCACAGATTTCATATTAGAGTTTTTTGTATGAAATATTTTTTTTTATAATAAAAAAGTGAAATTGTTTTATGATGGCGCACTTGTTGGCGGTTCTTACTGCTGGGCGAAGGCCAAATTTGCCCTACTGCCGCCAGCTGGCTTTGTCAGAGCAATGAAGATCTTCTCATGAGGCGCTATAGAATAGGAGCCAAGAACTGGAGTCAAAGACATCTTCTCCTGTGCATCTTCTCCATCAACTGGATCAACTCTGAGTATGTCATAAAACAATTTCACTTTTTTATTATAAAAAAAAATATTTCATACAAAAAACTCTAATATGAAATCTGTGAAGTAAAGATGTGATGACATTGAGATGTTGTAAGGTTGTTCTCATCTTGTGATAACAACGGCAATGTTGCGAACTAGTGTTACGAACATGTTTGAAACTTTAGAGAGATTAAATGCGCGGCAGGGGCCACGGCGAGGTTGCTCGGGTGAATGGTGGCTGAGCGAGTGCGGAATGAGCGGCCACGGCGTGGTCGCACCGCCGTGTGGCCCCTTATTGCCCATGCGTGGGCCCCCTTTAAAATTCCTGTGTGGCCAGTCAATGCCCTCCGGGACCACCGGTGGTCATTTTCTGATTATTAAAAAATGCGAGCACCTTTTTTATATCAGAAATTTACCTTTTTTTGCCACAAAAAAATTTCTTCTCACTAATTTACTTTTTTTGCCACAAAATATTTTCTGTCCTTAAATTTACTTTTTTTTACCACAAAATATTTTCTGTCACAATTTTTACTTCTTTTTGCCACAAATTGTTGTTTGCTCCATAGCAGTCAAATTCTTTGTAGTTGCCTTGATGTTAGGCTTGTATTGCTTCGGCCCTGTGTGGTGATATTATGGTAGAAAAACATTAAATTTGGAGCAAACAGCAATTTGTGGCAAAAAGAAGTAGAATTAGTGACAGAAAATATTTAGTGGCAAAAAAAGTAAAAATAAGGACAGAAAATATTTTGTGGCAAATAAAAGTAAATTAGTGACACGAAATTTTTTTTGTGGCATAAAAAAGTCAAATTTGTGACACAGAAAAGGTTTACCGTAAAAAAATGGGGTTGTAATTCTAGCGGGGGCAAAAGTTTGTTATCAAAAACGTCTCATAAAATATACCTACGTCTTTCACTCTTTTTGGATCTAGTCATGCTGATGATGTGCTAAACTCCATTTCTTATATAGTGTTATTTTAAAAAGGTAACTTGTGGAATCTAATCCGAGCCCGGATTCGGAGCCAGGAAGAGCAGGGAAGTCGCCCGAAAAGGACATTCTCAGATGTAACGGAGTCTCGAGATACTTCTGACTTCTTTATTTAAAAGCCCCACACAACCAATTTGGCGGAGAGGGCGACAGAGAGGATAAAATTGTATGTTGTCTCGTGGCGAGGAAAAGTAGATTCAGCATGGTCGAAGTCGTAAGCCGTGACCTTGTAAAAATTTCGTTATTTTACTTTCTGGAATGTAAATTTAATTTGCGATTTCATTATTCGTCGTTGTTTAAAAGAGGAGGTGTACCTCAGAATCGCCTTGAATTACTGCTGCGTCTTTTCCATTGGCAGAATCGGCTGTTCTGTCGAACGCTGCGAAAAAGTTTTTTTTTAAATATAATATTAAGATTATTTAATGTTTTTATATGCATTTATTGAAATTTCTGTATTATCAGCCCACCTCTCTCGTCTTTTCTTGATACCGACTTCTTCCTGTCGTGAGGTTCTGCAATAAACCATATTCTGAAGGAATCGGTGCTTTAAATATTGAATTAAAGAGATCTTGCTCCCAGAACGTATTCATCCTTAGTAAATAGTATTAATTTTCCGATCTGTAGGTAATCTCTGCATTTAGGGAAAAAATTATTATAAGCCCACCTCTCTCGTCTTGTCTTGATGTCGACTTTTTCCTGTTTTGACGCAGCCCGCCTGCGAATTCTGCAAAAAAAACTTGCTACTGAAGGAATGGGATCTTTAAAGATTGAAGTCGAAAATATTCTAGTCAGGAGCGTATATTTATATCCCTAGAACTTAGTATTAATTTCCCTGTGTTTACGTAACCTGTGCAGCTAGAGAAACATTTTTTTTATTATCAGCCCACCTCTCTCGTCTTGTCTTGATACCGACCTTTTCCTGTTTTGACGCAGCCCGCCTGCGAATTCTGCAAAACAATCTACTGCTGAAGGAATGAAATCTTTAAAGATTGAAGTCCAAAAATATTCTAGCCAGCAGGAATATCATTGAACTTCAATGTTTAAAGATTACATCCCTAGAACTTAATATTGTTTCCCGTGTTTACGTAACCTGTATAGCTAAAGAAATTTTTTTTAATTATCAGCCCACCTCTCTCGTCTTGTCTTGAAGCCGACTTCTTCCTGTCTTGACGCAGCCCTTATTTGACATCTGCAATAAACCAGGTTCTGAAGGAATGGGATCTTTAAAGATTTAATTCTAGGATATTCTAGAAGGAATCTATACATAATTAATTTTCTAGCGCTTAGGTAATCTGCTGTGCATTTAAAGGAAAATTTTGTAGTATCGATGCACCGTTCTCGTTTTGTCTTGATGCCGACTTTTTCCAGCCTTGATGCCGCCCGCCTGTGAAATCTGCAAGAAAGGTACTGCTAAAGGAATGGGCTTTTTAAAGATTGAAATACCGAGAAATTTTAGCTTATACATTAGTAAATAATATTAATTTTATAATTCCAAGGAAATGAATATGTTTTGTTGTATTGACTGCAGCCATGTTCGTTAAGATAGCCCATGTGAGAGACCCAACTACACAGTGGTACGGGAATAAAAATGTAATTTATACGAAAATTGAGTAGTCTCTCGGGATGGTTGACATAAGCAGAAACCTGCTTGAACGGCTTGCTCTTGCATGTCTTCTTTGTCTTGGTCGTATCCGCTTCCTTGGTTGCGGCGGTGAGGAGCGCCTGTATTTTTCATTCCCTTTCATTGTTCAGAATGTGCAGCTCAAATTGTCTTGCTGTGATTGTTCAGCGTTTTAAACGATAACTCTGACCGGAATGACATCTTCCTTGGAGAGAGACGGCGTGGTCGCGTTGTTGCTTTGCGACCCGGAGACTTCGCTTTAAAAATGTCTTATTTACATAATACATATATTTATTGAAGTTGATCAAGTTGATGAGCAAAAATAATGGTCGAATCAGCTTGCCGTTCCTAGCGACAGTGTATGCCGCAAGGAAAAAAGGGTGAAAGATAGAAATAAATTAATAATATTAAATTAGATGAATAAAATAAGCGCAATGATTGGCGCACCGACAGAGGACTTTGCCTTTTCCCTGGGTTCGCCTTTCTCTTGCTTATTCTGTTTTCCTCGCTGGAGCGCCTCTCGATCCTTCTCCATGCGCTCTTTCTATAGGAAACATCCTAATGATTAATTGAAATTTTTTTTCCATTTTTTAAATGATCGTTTTTCAATATTTTGTGTGAACAGTTTAGATTCGCAACGGAAGATCCAGCTTGATTGTGTCTGGACGGGTGGGCGGAGCCTATTTGGGAATTTAGAAGGGAAGAAGCCGCAAACCCTGCTGAGCGGAGACTCGCCGGCAATGGGCGGCGTGTTGTTATTCTTGTCGTCGTCCTTCGCGACCGGCGTCAGCGCGTCGCTCAGAATGCTGTCCACCTATGTCAATAACTTATAAATATATAGCTCTCGATTTTTTAGTGGATTTTCCTTCAATAATTTCAATCGGTTGGCCAACATCTTTTTTTGTTTGTTTACTATTTGTTAACACTATTGATTTCAACTAATAATAATAATGACTGAATACCAGCGATGGTTCGGCACCGACGAGAGGTTCGGTGAGGGTTCCGCTTTCATGAGAGTTCCGCTTTCTCCGCGCCCCCGGCGAGTGGAACTGCAAATTGTCACTTTTCTATCGGAATAATGCAACTCTTGAAAAGTCATTGAAAAATACTTACAAAGACTTATAATAACAATGAAATAAACACGTGTAAGCTTTTAAAAAAATCTACCGGCGGATTTCTGGGCGGTGTTTTCTTGTGGTTCTTTTTTGTGCAGACGAGCAACAATACGCAGAGTGCCAGGAGGTGCAGAGAAAGAACGACAAATGTGGGCAAGCACTCGCGCATGAGGAGGGGAGAGAGAGAGAGAAGAAGAGGGCAGGAAGTGACAGGGAAAGGTAGAGTCGACGAGGAGTCCACTACTTGCGATGGCTAATCTTGAGAAGAATGACAATCGGACTAAAATACTCGTTGAAATGATCCAAAATCTCATTCATGATATTGAAATTAATATTTTCTCAATTTTTTATTGCACTATTTATATATTTAAGCATTTCTCTCTCCATTAAAAACTCTTAGATGAATATATTTCGATTTTCCCATGCCGCATATGTAATCTTATCGATGATGGAAGAAAGGTACGTGAACAAAAGAAATGCTCTCATGGCCGATGAAACTCGAACATTCTTAGTCTTAAACTAACTATTTGTTTTGACATGAGAGATGGATATAGCGATGAGAGTTCACCGCTGGAGAAATCGATCACCTCGGGCTCCTGTCGTATACATATTTAAAACTGTAGTTTGAGCAAGAGCGCAGAACAGAAGACTATAGAAATTAGTGGAGATGTAGAGTGAGAGAGAGGGAGAGAGCCAGAGAAAGAAAGAGAGAAAGGAAGAGAGAAAGGGATCGGGAGAGATAGCGAGAGAAGGAGAGAAGGGAGGCAGTGTACTTATAATGATCACCACAGTTCATTCTCGTTGGATGTCTGTACCCTCGCGCCTATGGTTTACCCTTTAAAACTGGTTGCGCTAATAAGTCGCGGCATTTCTGGCAAACATCTGGAAAAAGGGCTTCCTAGCACTGTCTGAAAGCAACATGACATCATGAACAAACAATGAAGCAAGCACAGTGAAATGCCTTTCTTTATAAATGAGAATTTCTCTGGCCGAGACGAGTTGCATACCTTCACACATGCTTCTTATCCACATACTCCTGTTGCTTCTCAGTAAGTAGTTCTTTCATAATAGAACAAATTTAGTGGTAATTTTGATTTAGCAAGCGTTACTTTCTTTTCTGAACTCGGCTATAAACAATTCATTATCTTTTCGGCATTTCACGATGCTTCGTAGTTTTCTTCATCGAATTAAACATTTTATTCTTTTAAAGAATCCTTGACTGTGCTCGGCGACGTTTCGTGCGACGGCCGAATCAGCGAAGCCGAGCGGCAAAGTCGGTGCCAGGTGGCTTTGGTTCTCAGCGGACATTAATGGCATTTAGATAATCTTTATTATTGGTTTCTTTTTTGCGATTTTAATACATTTTAATTCTAAAAAAATCCAAATATTAACAGTACCAAATGAATTGAACTTTGACTCCCCTCACAGCATTCCTCGATGCCCACAACTCACTTCGCTCTGCCATCGCACGCGGTGACTTCAGCGCACGCGGCAAGAAGAAGCCGGCCGCGGCCAATATGAAGAAGATGGTGAGCAGGTGGCTTTGGGCTGCTAAGCTAAACAAGTAAAAGTAAATATTCTATTGTAGTATTTTAGAGTTTCTAAAGTTATGTAGACTTATAAACTTTAAAAAAGATACATTTCAAGTAGTAATTATTCTAGAGATCAATAAATTTCTCTCTGTTCAGTCTTGGAACTGCTCTCTGGAGCACTCTGCACAAGTATGGGCAGACGGCTGCCATTTCGCGCACTCTACAATCACTGCAACCGGCGAAAACCTTTACTATTTTGCATCGTGGAAATCGGTTTGCAAACGGAACTTTCAATGTTTCGCGAGCTGTAAAATTAATTTCATTTTCAATTTGGTTCAAGAATTCTGATTAAAATTAGTTTTTACAATATACATACATGTGTATTTTTGCAAATTGTGTTCGGCATTTTATTTACCGATTCAATAAATATCTGGACTAGAAGAGTTAGTATGCTGTCTAGCAGATAATAAAAAATTATAGTAAAATTTAATGTTTGAACAGGTATCGAGGAGCGAGATGCCTTCGAAGGCGTGCTCATCGTGGTCCGTCGAATTCGAGCAATCCGGCTGGCCAGACGGCCCTCTCACCTGGGAGCTCTTTAGTTCGGGCATCGGGCACGCGCTCCAGGTTGGCTTCTTTCGTCCTTTGCTTCTCTTTGCTGATTCTCGTCAATCAAAACACAGTTGCATGTTCTCTTATGAATACTTTAAATCATTATAACGAGGTTTTTAAGTTCCCCCAAAAATCCGAAAATGATTAAAAGTCATGTTTAAGATGGTATGGGCGGCGTCCACTCAGCTTGGATGTGGAATCTCGCTCTGCGAAGAAGACCGCAAGGCACTCATCGTCTGCCATTACCTGGAACAGTCAGTCTTACTGTATTAGATGTATTCTCTCTATCTTTATGTTTCTCTTTTCTCACCCTGATTCACTCTTTCACTCAATATTAATTGCACTTGTGGTTGAGAGGCAACATCATCGGTGCAGAAGTCTACAAGGAGGGCGCGCCTTGCTCCGAGTGCTCCGTCTGCGATACGTCAACAGGGCTCTGCCTTAGCTAAGAGTACAATAAAAACGCTAAACTTACAAACTACTATTTTGTACATTATTTTGATGTGTAATTCATCTTCTTATCGAAACTCGCCGTCTTTCAATCTCACTCACAATCAGATATCGTGAAGTTCGATTCAACATTAAGTTATATGCAGGGAGAGAGCGAGAACACTTCCATTTCTTCAGCACATTTATTCGTGGTTCTAGAACATTTTATTCGCAGTTACACTGTTATTGCACAATGCATTTCCTTATGAATTTACTTCTGTCTTGAATGAAACATTGAAAATGTTGTCCTTTCCGATGAACGGGACGTGTATGCATGTTGACAAGCCAAGAAAATAAGAGAAACAAATGGAAGTAAAAAAGAAAGATTATTCGAAGTCGAGAGACACTGAAATAGAGAGAAACACTTCTCCTGTCTTTTCGCTGAAATGTTGTTGAGAGTATGGCGAAAACGTTCTGATGAGGAGCTTAGGCGCGTCCAGAGAGGACAACTAATCCGTTCTGTACATATGAAATGATGATTGGGGGATTGTAAATAGTTGTTACAGCTAGAGAGCAGAGAGAAGAAGAGAGCAGAAAGAAGAAGAGAGAGAGAGAGAGAGAGAGAGAGAGAGAGAGGGAGAGAGAGAGAGAGAGAGAGCTGAGAGAAGAAGCGAGAGCAGCGAGAAGAAGAGAGAGTGGAGGGGAAGAAGAGAGAGCCAGAGAAGAATCCCTCTAATGGAGAGTGTTTGTAGCGGTTAGATGAGTGGGTGGAAGGCGGCAAGGTTGGGGGACTCTTCGAGATGACAAATTGAGGTGATTGCAATGGAGAGAAGAATAGCGAGAGAGTGAGAGAGAAGATAGAGAATTAGAGAAGAAAGAGGGAAAGAGAGAAGAGAGAAAGAGAGAAGAGAGAAGAGAGAAAGAGAGAAAGAGAGCGACACACTATTTGAGGTAAGTCAAGTCTACGAGTGCGTGCCACTGATCTGGCCACTTGAGAAAGGTGAGCCAAGAAGGGAAACGGAAAGGGCGACGGGAATAGTTGTCTTTTTGTGCGTGGTGAGTCACTCTTGACTTTGTGTGTTCATTTTCACGAAGTAAATTTGACAGAGATAAATGGGCAGAATAATCAGTAAAGCAGAAAGTATCTTACTATCAGACCATAAATTATCCAATATACAGGTTGTCAAAACTCATAAAGAGCAGTAAAATATCGAACTTGGTCTTAATTTTTCCTATGAGCGATATCGTTCTTCGTTTTCTTCAAAATAAAAAGTGCATTTCCATCTATGACGTCACACGTTTTTGATCAAAAACTCGCATGACTAACGGAAGAAACATTTTCCTCTTGCATCGTTTAATCGGCGCAAAAGACAGAGATGACGCAGCCAGAGACAATATTGAAGGAATTGAAGTTTCTCAAATTTAAGCTTTTTTTATTATAATCTGCACGAATGTCCGTGTTCGTACGATTTTCTATCTGATCCACTACCAAAATGTGTTTCCTCTCGCATCGAAAACCGTGCGCAATCCCGTGTTCTATATGGGCTCTTATCTCCCTCTCTCACTCTCTGCCCCTCTTTTTCTTGCTTTCCTCGAATGGCATCTCCTGTTTTCAATCTCGGTCCGATCTCGTCCCATGATCTCTTCTTCACCCAAGCACGCCCATGAACATGCGCATCCCCTCTTTCTCGAACCCCGTTCACTCTCTCCTCTCTTTACTAGTCATCAACATCGTCATCTTGCGCGGGCCACACCCTTGTCCATTGATCATCCCAAAGTATTGAGAGCGCCAGAGACGAAGAGAGTGCATGAATAAGAGAGCGAGAAAGAGGGAGAGAAGCAGAGAGATAGAGAGAGAGAGGAGAAAGAAAATGGAACAACGAGAAAAAAAACGGAAAGAAGACAGCAAAATATGACAGGTATTTTGAAAATACAACAAAAGGGGAAGAATTTTCCGTTGTCTGGGGTAAATAGTTTCCATGCTCGACTTTCCGTGGGCGGCCAAATGACGAAATAACTTATGCACACTCATTGTCAGAAAAAAGGTTACAAAAACCTCCCTCTTCCCTACTCTCATTTTCAGTTTTGTGTTATGGCACAGCCCATAGTGCAGAGAGAAAAATATTTCCAAATTAATTCTAACGAGAAATGAACGAGAGTGAGGAGAGTGATAGAGAAACAGAGAAAGAGGCAGTTATCATCTGGACAGTGATTGCAAAGAGGAACACATCAAGAGCAGCGGAATCTAGATTAATGATTGGTCTCTATGCAGGAATGCGATTTGAATGATGGAAAAAACAGCTGTTCGAATGTCCAACCTTTTAATCGGCCCATGAAAAGGTAAAAAAGGCATACTCAATGAATATATTGGAAGGAAGAAACCAATCAACGGTTAGAGAGAACAGAAAGCAAGAGTGATAGGGGGACACAGAGAGTGAAACGACTGTATGCTAACATCTGAAGTTGTTCCCGAAACAACAAAAAGTTATCATTGTTTATGAATGTATCATTTTTCAGCCATCTTTCTTGTTTGTTCTTTAGATCATTGCGAATGCCCTTGGATTGACAACAATTTGAGAAAGGCAGAGAGCCATCTCCATGATGAAGAAGGAAGATGCAAGACAACATATCATCAAATGTGTAGACATTCACATGGGCGTTGATTTGTGTGCGTGTTTCAGCATTTGACTGGAGAGGCTGATTCTGCACCAGTGCTAGCTAGGTATATGTAAGTTTGAAATGGTTTTAGAGAAGTCCGGAAATCGGAGGAGAAATGAGAGAAAATGGATAGATTTAGCAATAGAGAAAGACAGAGACAGAAAGAGGAAAATAGAAGAGAAGAGAGATAGATGGAGAGAGAGAGAGCACTGTAACGAAATTGAATATTTAGAAAGGAGAGAAAAGTAGTTGTGACGAAAGAGACAGATAAAGAAGAAAAGAGATTTGGAAATTGGGAGATAGAGACGGATGACAGAAATGAGATGATATGTATTGGAGAAAAGGGTGGAGCTGAGTCATGTCTTCTAATAGGTAAAAAGGGGTGTTGGCTGCGGCCCCGCCCTGACGACGACGTCTCTGCGTCTCTCTCCGCTTCATACACTCACTCTTTTTCTCTCTTTCTCATCTTCTCTTCCGCTCAGCAATCTCTCTTCTCCCTCTCTGCACCTTTTCCCTCTCTCCTCTTCGAGAACTCTCGAGAACCACATGCGTGCTAGTATAAAACTGGGGTACTATCTAAAGTTCGCACCTCTTGGAACGATAGCCGAGTTTCACTTAAACAGTTCCTCAACTGTTCAATGTTATGACTTTCGAAATGTGTCAAAAGGTGGCTCACAGTTTTTGAATTGGGAAATAGCGGTATTTGAGAATAATTTCTCTGATTTTTCGGAATTATAATACCTCTCGTTTTCTGCTCCGATGAAGAAAGATTCACTCTTGGTCCGTTTAGTAACTTCTACCTGTTGACCGCCATGCCTTCTATTGCTCGTACTTTGTCGATTTTAATCATGTGAGCTGGCATCCCCTTTCTCCGCCTTGCTATACATTTAGAAATTGCTCGAAATCTCCATTTTTCTCTGCTCTATTTTCTACCTTTATCCCCTCTCTCTCCCCATCTCTTTCTTTTTCAGTCTCTCCCACACCAACAAGAAGTCTTTCTTTCTTTCTCTCTTTCCCTATCTCTATCTCCTTTCTCTCTCTTCTCGATTCTCGATTCCTTTGAAATCTGCCGCTACCCAGTGCGCGTTTTCAAACTGGCCAAGGTATCGTTCCGACTTCACTGAAATTTTTCTTCAATAGAAAATGGCGCTCGTTATTCATCACTCTTCGACCTGATCTCATTACAAAACAGTATTCCTCCACTATTCCCTGCTATTACTTCTTTTGCCTCTTTTCTCCTTCCTTCAGAAACGACCAGTCCATTGCATCACTTGGAATGCAGGTAATGCCATCAAACGGTCGTTCTAATTCTTTCTCACTCCTCTCCAACTCCGACTAATCTGCTTACATTCTTGCGATGTCTTCCACGTCTTGGCCTTCAGACCTCTTTCTTGTTAACTGAACGGTTTTTCGTTATTTCTGAATCAACGTTACAGTAGCCCTTCTAGTTTGTTGACAATACAAGATGTATTATCCTAGAGTCAAAGAAAGAGTACACGGCTCGTTGGTTCTCGTTTGTTAGCCCCCTATTTATGTGCCCTCTTTCTTTTCTGTTCAATCATTCATTCTTCTTCACCATTTTCAGGTTTATGGCATCAGTTCTCTCACAAGTTCGTTTGTCATGTCAGCTTTTTGGCTTCTTCTCGAATTGTTTGGCCATTCGTCTTTTTCTTTCTTTCTCTCTCCCCTCTCAGTTCCTCAATCTCTCAGCCTACCACATCGTGCAGTTCCCGACTGTCAAGATCTCTGCCAAATCCATTGAACCCCCTCCACCCCTAATTCTCTTGCCATTCCGAAAGGCCTCTTTCTTCTCTCTGTTTGCCCAAGTTCTGTTTGTCGAATTTAAACCGAGTTTCCTTATTTTATCAGTCACTTGCTTCCATTTTTCCTTGCGAGATCGGGGCCGAATCGTGAAACTTTTACTTTTTTTTTAGTATACATTTGCATACCTATAGCTTTCGGGATTTAAGGAATAAAAGATTCCAAAAATTATAAACACATATTTTGCAGTATTTATCGCCGCTCTCCGCGCTGTGATTGATATTGTATCAATGTCTTTCTTATCATCTCCTTACTTATCATGTTTTTCTCTCACAATCAGAAGATTCGTAGTTGAGTTGGACTACATTCGCTTTGCATAAATAGGTGAATTGGATGATTTTTTCGGGAACGGAATTATAAGAGAAATAGTAGTGAAGGAGAGACGGAGACAGAGAGACAAAGATAAACGTCACGAGAGAGAGAGAAGGATTGGGAGAAAGAGAGATTGAGAGTGAGAAAAATCGGAAAAGAGAGAGAGAGAGAGAGAGAGAGAGAGGAGAATGAGTGGAAATAGCGTGGGGTGAGGGACAGCAAAATAGAATGTTAGTGTTATGGTAAAAGGACACTGTGAGCGAACGCAAATATGTACACATGAACATTCATATTTTTTCAAAGAGGTCTTCTAGAATGGCATCCTGTCTTCGCTTTCTTCTTCTTCTCTTTCTTTCTACTTATTCATCCGATACGAGAGTTACTCTCCCCGCCCACAAAGTCATCTTCAACTTTGTTTACCATATTGGATCTCACTCTCCTTTCTTCTACTTCCCCTCTCGATCTCTCTACGTTTCGCATTCTCATCCTCTTTTCCCCTCGCCGCTCAACTGTTTTACTTTCTTAGCCATTTTGCCTGACTATTTTTCAACCTTCTTAAAAAAATAGTTCCATTATATTGTAATCTGTCATTTTGAGCAATAATGCATCCATAACTGTATCATCCTTACATGGAACAGCGTTCAGCATTGAAGAATTCTCTTCCTCAAGAGAGAAGCATTATGAGTAACAAAACTACGCTGACGCCAAATGAGAAAAAGTTTTTTTCCTCATCCTACATACTTTTTCCCTTCTCCACCACAACTTTCAATTCATTTTCAGGAAAAATTCGATGCTTCGCTTTCCTTGTCTCACTCTCTTTCTCTTTAGCCTTTTCCCTTCCTCTCAATTTTGCTTTCTCTCTCTCTCCCTCTCCCTCTTGTTCTCCCTCTCCCTCTCATTCGATCTCTCTCCCTCTCTCTGAATAGACATGGTAGAATTGTTCGTCGCGTCTTCTCATCTGTCTTTGCCGCTTGTTGCATCAGCCTTCAGGCATAAAAAGATGTATAGAGCGAACAGTCCCGATTCGGTAGAAATGTCTCCTCCTACCATCTCACCATAATTTCTGAATCTGTCTGCTCCCGTACTCAAAGTAGACGTGCTCCTGATACTTGTGCGTCCCCTTCTCGCTCCGATCCTCCGTGTCCCCGATCCGTTCCGATCTCTCATGATGCGTCGCACCTCGTCGGTGTTATCCCTCTGCTCTCCCCGCCCATACATCCCTCGCCCCTCTGCTTCTCGGCGCTCTCGCTCTCTCGCACGCTCTCTCGTCATTCAAAGTGGTTTTGTGCAGACAGACGACTCGACCCAATCGGAGACAACGATGACTCTCGTGGAGCGACGCCGATTCGACGACGACTGGATTCGGTAAACACTAAATTTTATTTGGACCATTTTTTTATTATTTCTCTAATTAATAATAAGTTCAAAAACGTTAAAAATATTTTTCCTTATGTAAGTTGGTGTAAAAATATCCGCTAATAAAGTTTTATTTATTATGAATAAAATATAATAAAAACTCCGGCTACAGTAACCGTGACTCGTTCTTCTCCCGCGACGACATGTGGAATGACTGGCGAGACTGGCCGGTTGATTGGCCGAGACCGCGCGATCTCATCGATCGGGTAAGAGGAGATTGTTGTATGTAGATCGATTGTAGATTGTTTATGTTTTGAGAAGGAATATCAGCTATTTAAACGGGGTTTTTATGTTCAAAATAAATTAATTTTCCCAAAATACATAATCAAATCAAACAATGCGCATTCATTTTGAAAGAGGAATCAAAAGGAATGAGAAAACTAGCAGAGAGTTATAAAAGAGGAAGAGAAAATGCCAAAGCAGATGAGGGGGATGGCCGTTCAAACGGCACTTGATTCCATTCCACGTCATTCAACAGAATACGGAGCGAAAATTGGAAAGAGAATTAGAGCGTGTGAGATCGATAGTGAATTGTCCTATTTGTTTAATGCATACAAATTCCCTGCAGTCTATCGACCTCGCTTGCTCTGCCTCTTTCTTCCTCTCTCTCTCTCTCTTCTCTGCTATTTCCCTCCTTCTCTGCTCTCTCTCTCTCAACTCAACCTCTTCAGCATTCATTCTTTCCAGAGTCATGCACAATCCCGTGCATATAAACAATCACGCAGAATGTATTCTTCACTCTCTCCTCAATCATGCCTTCAAGCGTGTTTTGTGAGGGAGTGATGCGAAGTGTATTTGTATCACTCTCTCTCTTTTTTTCTCTCTTTCACCCTTTCACCGTTACATTTTGCCCTCTAGGCAATCTCCACTCCATATCAAGACGTTGAATTGTCATTCTCATGCTCTCTGACTGTCTTATTCTCCGGTCCTTTGATCCATTCACTCTCTCTCTCTCTCTCTCTCTCTCTCTCTCTCTCTCTCTTTCTCACTATCTCTCTCTCTCGCTTCCTCTATCTCTTTTTCTCTTCCTCTCTGTCGCGTTATCTCTTTAACCTCTCATTTTCTCGCTCTCTCTCTCCCCGATTCCCTTCTCTCCATGTCTCAAGTGCCTTGCATCCATGCGCCTTGACAGTTTGAGTTGACCTAAACGGTAGTTTGAATACTCTGCAACTGATCGGGCCGCTCAGACTTCCCGCCAGATCACTTATTGTTGAGAGAGAGAGAGACAGATAGAGAGAGAGATATCGAGAGAGGGAGAGAGAGAGAGAGAGAGAGAGAGAGAGCATGCGACCTTGGCTGCGTGGTTGCATTACAACGGCAAAAAAAGAGAGAAAAAGTATTTTTAAAAAACTAAAAATAAATGGCAAATATTTGAACAGCGACTGATTGTGAGATCCAGATTCTGGCAGTGTAAAAAGCAAGCTCCACCCAAACATCACCCATCAGAAATGTTTATCTTCCATTTCTTTCTTAACTGATTACAGTGACTCATGATATGGAGCCTTTGTTATCATGAGCAGGAGTGAGAGGAAAACAAGTCGTATCCGTGACCGTTACCATTCACTTTCTTCACCACTACAGTATTTATAAATGCGCTAATATTCATTTTCCCTCGCATAGATTTTCAGAAGTGAACAGAGGTGATCAAAAAATTCTAGTATTCTTTTGTAAAATTAATAGTTACAGCGAAAAATATATAAACTGGCATTCCAAAAGACTTTGCGCAATAATGGTAAGTCATTCTCTTTCGTGAGACTCACTTCTTTCTCTCTCTCAATGACATCCAATCGGCAAGTTTGTATTCTGTGCATTTTCCCTCTCTCTCTCTCTCTTACTCTCTCTCTCACTCTTACTCTTTCTCTCTCTTTCTCACTGTATTTCGCTCCATATCTGCCCTCTCCTGTCTTCTCGTGCTCTCTCGACACCCGTCATACGTGGTATTCAACTCAGAACTGGTCATGATGAGCATATGCAGCAGCACGCGCGCATCCAACCTCACTCCTCTTCACCCCCCCCCCTCTTCTTTCCCCCGGAGCATAGTTCATTCAGAGACTAGGCTCCTCGTGGACCCGGAGGCTCTGACTCCATTACTCCCCCCCCCCCTCCCTTCCCACAACAGTTTGGCGCAAATTTATAAACAATAATGAGACTTATCTTTGTGTGAAAATTCATAGATATTCTTTAGAAAATTACACTTCTTTAAAAGTAGATTAGCTTTCAACATAATATGCTTAATGTCTGTTATTATTTTCAGTTCCACCGCGACATCGACTCGTGGTGGCGAGACTGGCCGACTGACTGGCCACGAATGGACGCGGTCATGCCTGCGGTCAGTTCAAGAGAAAGAGGGAGAGAGAGAGAGTGAGAGAGAGAGAGAGAGTGAGAGAGAGAGGAAGAGAGTGAGAGAGAGTGAGAGAGAGAGAGGGAGTGAGAGAAGAGTGAAAGAGAAAGAAAGGGAGAGTTCTGTAAACATGAATGATCAACTAGTAGCGAACGAGATAATAATTTATTATAACGAACCAAAATGAGCAGAATGAGCAAGGACAAGTGAAAGTGGTAAGGGCGAATGGAGCAGCTGTATAAAAGTTGGCGAAGAAACGAGTAGGAACGATGGAAGAAAACAAAGATACTGAAAAGAGGAATTTGCAACAACGATTAGAGCCAAAATGTGTGGGAAAAGAGAGCGTACAAAATGAAATCGATGGGTGAACGGAGTAGACACTCTTTGTCATATTTACTGCTAGCACATTGACGAAGGAAGGAACAAATCTGGGTTTACTATTCTAATCACTTTGGCTTAATGCAACACAGCCATCCAAAGCGGCCATTTCTCTTCGTGGACTTGCAAACTGGTAGTTTCACTTTCTCCCTCTGCTCTCCCGTTTCCATTGGCCACGAAATTGTCGCTGGCTCCGGCTTGGGTGGAGGTTGGGGAGAAACCTGCAGGTCGCTGATGCTGACGCTGTCTTCTTCTTCTTGCTCTTCTTTTCTCTCTTCTCCTTCTTCTCTTGCTTTCCTTTCTCAACTCCATTTCCTGGCGGTTCTGTTGCATCTAGAAATACGATTAATTTTACACTGAAAACCTCAAGTAGTTAGATTGGTTAGAGCAAGGATACATAATTTATATATTCCGGGTATCTAATAGCAATTATGCATGCGTAGCTCGGAAGATCATACTAAAAGGTAGACCTATATACCTGGAGTTTCCATATGCGCGACAAGCCGCTGTGCAACGAGCACAAAGAGGCCAGAGACGTTCATGGCCGATTTGGCAGACGTCTCCATGAAGAGGTTCACGACATCCGACGAGGCGCTCGCAACGTCCTGAGTGGAAAAATGAGGATACTGTACTCCTATTACAAGATGCTGAATGGAAAGCTGCTTACACACCAGTGCCTCCTTGTACTCGACGACCCGCCGATCCACGAGGTCGCATTTGCAGCCAACTAGCACGACCAGTGGATGTCGACTGTCTCGGCGCGTCTTATGGAGCAGACTCTGAATAACGCCGTAGTCAATGCATTAACATACGGTAAGACGGGTTGTAAACTCGACGTTTCTAGGATGTGAAATGGAAATTTTTTTTATTCAAACGGTTCGACAATATTCAGTTAACCTTAGCTTCTGTGAATGACTTTGTGTCCGTTATGTCGTAGACAATGAGAAGCGCTAAACAAAAATTATATTAGAAGAGGCGACCGAGACCAAGGAATCATAGATTTTAATAGACGAATGAATACATATAGTTAATATTTGAATTTATAAAAAAAAAAGAGACCTGCATCGGAGACCGTATCTTTCGGTCGTTCGTAGCACTCCAAGCGGACGCGCACACGCGGCGACAGTTGAACTTCGTGCACGACGGAACCGCGGCGTTCAAGCGCTTTGGGAGAGGACACTTGTCGGGACTGCAATGGAAAGAATAACCCAGTGAATGTAGGATGCGGACAAATCGGTTCACCCACCTTCTTTCGTCCTGTCGCTTCTGCAAACTCGTCGTCTGCGAGACGGCGCAGCAGAGAAGTGGCGCCAGCGCCAGAGGGGCCTGCCACATCGACGCGGAATGTGTGCGTGACAGAAGGGGCATTCTTTGGATTTGGAGGGTTCTCTAGTTTAAGCATTCCAGCAGATGGTTGCTCTTCATACGAAGTAGCAGCCATTTCTCTGAAAAGAGAAATAAAAGATAGTATTTTAAACTTACCATTAATATACCATTAATATGCGATGCGATATGTACTGCTGAGCCGCGTTTGAAAATAGATTAATATTCGAACGGATCTGGTACTTTTTGTCAACTAGTATGCACATAAAATGAGCTTATATTTTTGGAAAAAAAGTAACAAAGCGCTTGCATAGAAAATGATGCGCATTCGAGTAGAAGAGAGCTCTTTTTGCCAGAGAAAATGAAAATATTGTTCATTAAAAGTAAGCGTATGGCATTTCTTTTTAATTTTCCTGAGCGTTCCCGCGGTCTACAAGCGCGCAAATGAAGCGCGTTCATCCATAATTTGTAGTAGCCTCGGGCCATTTATTATGTACGAGGTCTGGAAGAGTGGGGGGGGGGCGTGTGAATTAGTGCGTGGGAGGAGACAATTGTCTCCCGAACCCTCCTGCCCCGGAAAGAGCAGAACAGACGTCACCGGGGGTCAACGGGCGGAATGATGACGTGCATTATTAGTGAAAATGAAAAAAAACCCCTTACAAATCGGAAACACCACAAAGTTACTGACGTGAACAATGGAAGAATGATAATAATAAGAAGGATGACAATGAGAGCTTCTTTTTGTGTCTTTCTTGGAAAAGAAACATGACGCATTTTATAATTTTTTTCTGGTTGCTGTGCACATATTGCTAAATAATGAGGCATCAATTAGGCAAACAATAGGAAACGGAAGCATTCTCAGCGCTCACAGAACGCGCAAAATGTAAATACGTGAAGATGATCAATTTATCTTGGTGAGGAACAACGTGAAATCAAGCGTTCATTGGTGGGAAATAGGGCAAAGGTAATATACTACTTTTTAAGCTGGCTAGCTCGTCCCATTGCTGCACATTTAGCGAGTGACACTGGGTCACGCACCTTGAGGAAGAGAGAGGAAACAAAGAGGAAATGGAATGCGAGAGAGGATCAGAGAAAGAGAGAGATGGGAGAGAGTGTGAGAGAGCGAGAGAGCGTAGTAGAGAGAAGGAGTGATGAGTCAGCTACTCGACGAGCAACTCAGCACTTTTGCTAGAAGGAGAGTGGACAGGGCGAGGGCGGGCGGTGGTGAAGCACGGCAGGGAAGCACGAAAGGATGAAGATGAGAGGGAGAGAAAGAGAGAATGAGAGAGAGAAAGAGAGAAATATTGAAAGAGAGAGAGAGAGATAGAGCGCGGTGGATTGCAAACGAGGAATTTAGGCAGAGATTACAAGGTAGTAACCATGAGTTGTATGGCTAGAGTAGAGAAAGTGCTAGAAAGGTAGAATTCTCGCAAACTTGAAGATGGAAGTGATGAAGGCAGATTGGGAATAATAACAAATTGGACGAGATGAAGAAAAGATACGAGTTATGCAGAGGCAGATGCAATCACATTTCTTTCTGCCAGATGGGAGAGGAAGAAGTGTTTTGGTGTGTCGGTGGTAGGTGAGTTTAGAGTGAGTGAGAGTGAGAAAGAGTAAGAGAGATAGAGAGGGTGTGAGAGAGAGAGGGTGAGAGAGCAAGAAAGGGGGGGGGGAGGAAAGGAGGAAGCTTGAGGCTCGCATTGATTGATAGCCATTGCTGTGTTGCAAAGTACACAAAGAAAAGGCAACGAACAATAGGAGAGAACAAAGAGAAGATAAGAAGAAGTTATTAAAAAAATATATACATAAGTATACGCATATGTAGGGGGCAAGAAGATGCTGTCAGTGGGTAGAAATAGTTTGGTGCAAGAAAGTGGGTTCACGGGCGATTGATGATGAGAACGGCTGAGGATATTAATGGAAGCACAAGATGGGGAGAGAGAATTGGAAAGATAAGAAGGAGGAAGAGAAAAAGAGAGCTTGAGAGAGTTAAAGGGAAAAGAGGAAAAGCCACAAATCGGGCAGACGCAGGACACTGATCAGATGAAGCTGCGTCTTTCCTCGGTTGCTAGAGAGCATCAGTGACAGCTGGAGGGAGGAGCGGGCGGAAGAGGATTGTGCTCCCGAAAATACACATGGACAACTTGGCTTCATCCCTCCCCCGTTCTCTCTCTCTCTTCCTTTCTTCTCTATCTCTACCTCTCTCTATCTCACCTCTTCTTTTTCCATCTCTATCTCTTCTCACTCGTCTGGACTCTGAGGAAATTATGAAAGTGTGCATGCGTAAGTGAAAGAGGGTGATGCATAGGTACATACATATATATATATATATATATATATATATATATATATATATATATATATATATATATATATATACAGTACCGTCCAACATTGTTGGGTCCGAAATTAATCCGATTAATTAAATTAATTTAAATAATTCAAACTGGAATTGCGAAGTGCTGAGGACATGCCGTGCGATTTCCTCGGAGGGTTTTATGTCTTTTTTCATCCTAGAAAAACCGCTTTCCAAAATATGCCGAAATGACAAAGATCTGACAATTTTTCAACGCTACGCTGTTTAGCGGAATTTTTTTACGGTTGTTCGGCTGAGAAAAGCTGGCTGAATCGAGCAGCCAAACTACAAACAACAAATTAGAGTGAAATTTTCTAAGCCCTTCTTATTTTTTTTTGAGTTTCTTCCATTGTTTTGCTTGAGTTACTTATCATATTTGGGTATAAATGATAAGAAAAATGGAAAATAAGATTTTCTGAAGAGAGCAAAAAACCTGCTCCCGCAGAGCATCGAACAACGGACCTTGAGGTTCCCAGCCAAGCGCTGTCGCAATACACCACACGCAACTCGAGAGATGTGGAATGCACCTTTACTATCACATTGTTCGCAGCCTCACCAAAGAAGCGTTGAGGATGACGATTCAAGGGGCTTGTCTGGTTAATTTTTGCAAAGCGTACATAGACCTCCCAACGCACTGCACCGCTTTTCATTGCAAAAAGTTGACAATCTCTGCGATCGATCTTTCTCTCTTCACTGTCTCTCTCATTCTCTCCCTCTCTCTCCCTCTCTTTACTGTCTCTCTCATTCTCTCCCTCTCTCTCCCTCTCTTTACTGTCTCTCTCTTTCTCTCTCTCTCGTTCACACATACTCTTACTCTCTCTCTCTCTCTCTATCTCTCTCACTCTTTCAATCTATCCCCTCCTCTCTTACTCTCTCCCTCTCGTTCAATATATCTCTCTCAGTCTCGTTTTATCTCTCTCCTTCTCCCCCTCTATCTCTCCCTCTTATTTCGATCTTTTTCATTCTGGTAAGAGATAACTGTATCTTGATTTTTGGTCGAGTCCGGATACAAAAAGTACATTCTTCGCTTCTAATGTTGCGTGTGGTGTATTGCGACAGCGCTTGGCTGGGAATCTCAAGGTCCGGTGTTCGATGCTCTGCGGGAGCAGGTTTTTTTGCTCGCTACAGAAAATCTTATTTTCCATTTTTCTTATCATTTATACCCAAATATGATAAGTAACTCAAGCAAAACAAAGGAAGAAACTCAAAAAAAATAAGAAGGGCTTAGAAAATTTCACTCTAATTTGTTGTTTGTAGTTTGGCTGCTCGATTCAGCCAGCTTTTCTCAGCCGAACAACCGTAAAAAAATTCCGCTAAACAGCGTAGCGTTGAAAAATTGTCAGATCTTTGTCATTTCGGCATATTTTGGAAAGCAGTTTTTCTAGGGTGACGCGCAATGAAAAAAGACATAAAACCCTCCGAGGAAATCGCACGGCATGTCCTCAGCACTTCGCAATTCCAGTTTGAATTATTTAAATTAATTTAATTAATCGGATTAATTTCGGACCCAACAAATGTTGGACGGTACTGTATATATATGACAAGAAATTTACTAGCAACAATTTCTCAAGCATTTCTCCTAGCAGATTGTCTTCTTTTAAACATTAGTGAGGAAGGAGGCTTATGGACATCCAAACAATCACGGTGTTATGAAGATTCTTCCCATTGAGATGCAGAAGCTAAAGATAAGCAGGAGAAAGTGCAGACCAAAACCACCAACGGCACCTTCCTCGGCCAGAAATGAAAAAAGGGGCGCGTCGATAGCCAGCTTAAAGGTATGTACATAAAGAAGCAGCGGAACCGCTTATCTGGACACGCGGAGAGAACCTTCTGCTTTCTCTGCAAGTATTAGTCTCTTCCTCTCTCTTTCAGTCTACTTCATTCTATTTATCACTCTCTCTCCTTCCCTCTCCCTATCTGTTTCTCTATAGTTGTATGCTTTCTGCGCAGTTCCAACGACGCAAGGTCTTCACCAAATCACCAACGCCGAAAAAGCTGAGAGAAATCTCTCACTCTCACTCTCTCTCTCTCTCTCTCTCTCTCTCTCTCTCTCTCTCCCCTTCCAGCACTGCGTCATCTCACGTTTTGTTTGCATCGTTGTCATGAAGTGGCGATCGGGTTGTTTGGCAACGGAAGGCAACTGATGAGGTGTCTTTTTCTGCCGAGCCTACAGGCTCACGAATGGTTGCCACATAGCGACTAGTACGATTGATAACATCAAATGATACAAAAATCTACATTAAGCAGAATTTCAATAGCAGTACTTGGAAAAAGCTCCCAAGGGACTAATTTTGAAATTGATGCAAGATGCGTCAGAAGGAGTTGTGCTAAAATAAAATAAAATATTAAATAAATTGGAAAATAGTTTGATTCATTACAAAAAAATTAATATGAAATTCATTGCAATTACATAAATTCTTGGGAATAATATGACTGTTTTATTGAAACCCCTTGTCTGCTTTATTTGAACTCCTCTTTGCTTTTGACGTTCCATTCAACGCCTTGTGCTATTATTTCCAGTCTTGATGCCATACAGACATTTGAAAAAAATTCCGTTCCACTCCTGCTAGGAGGGGGAAAGTTTGTGCTTGAGAGAACAAGAAGAGAAAGAGAGAGAGAGAGAGAGAGAGAGAGAGAAGGAGGGATAGAGAGGGAGAGAGAACTAGTGAGTGAGAGAGAGGGAGAGAAAATATATATGATGGAGAAATCGAATATGGGATCCTGACTCATTGTCAGCGAATCGATCCGGGTCTGAAATGGCAATAAAGGACACGTTGAGGCACATTTAGGTATTGGCAACGAATATAGAAGAAAAAGAGACAGGGAAATAAAGAGAGAGAGAGAGAGAGAGAGAGAGAGAGAGGTGCAGAGGGAGAGGGAGATATGAGAGAGAAAAGAGAGAGAAGGAGAGGGAGAGAGATGAGAGGAAGAGAGACAGAAGCGGAGGGCGAGTGAGAGATGTGGGATAAAGAGAGAGAGAGAGAGAGAGAGAGAGAGAGGCATGTTGTTACTCGTGAGACAGAGAATGAGACAGACGAAATTAAACCGCGAATAATGTAGAAGAGGGTAGGAGGCGAGAGAGTGAGAGAGCGAATGGAAAGTTCACTGGAGGGCTTATATGTAACGAGAATGGGAAAGTGATAGAGCGAGAGAGATTGAGAAAATAGAGAGAGAGAAAGAGAATATGAAGGAGATTAGAGTGCATTGTATTGTGAGCGTGCACGTAAAAGATACAACTCTGACTGTCTGCCTCTCTCTCACTCTTGCTATACCATGGAATTCCTTGCCATTCTTTCACACACATTCAAGGTATTCAGACGCCATTTTCACTTTAGTTGTTTTTTCTCTCTATTTTTTCACTTCCATCTCTCTGAATCACCGCGCCAATCCTCCACATATTTTTGTTCGTATACGTCGAATGACGAAAAAAAAACAATAGAAGGAAACGGAAAGCTGAAGAAAAGGGAGAGAGAAATGCCACAGACTCCTCGCTTTCTATCGTGTAATGTCCTTCTAAGCACAAGAGAATGAAGGACGCCTCTTCTTTCTTGGCTCTCATTTCATACTTGGCCCTGGTATGTAGTTGGCAGGTGCACTTCCCACAGTAATCTTGCTGCGGAAGGTTCTTTTCTGCCTCTTGCCGGTGTCCATGCACCCGGCAAGACATTAAGGGCATTTTTTTTTAATCTTATATAACATTCATGATCCATCGTTTTAAATTAAAATCAATTTTAACAACTGTTACAGTTTACAGAATGTAGTGAAAGATGATGATGTATACTCTGCTTACTATGTTGTTCAAATCTCTCGTTCCCCTAACCCTCTATTTGGTCCGGCTTTCTGTTATCTTTGACTCTCCATGCTACTTCACTCTTCTTCTTCTTACTCGTTTTCTCTCTCTCTCTCTCTCTCTCCCCTTTCTTTCTCTCGTTCTCTCTCTCCTCAAACGAACACCCCTACAATTTGGGGATTGCCAAGCCTCCTCGCTGAGCTCCTCAGTGTTCGTTGTACACATTGACGGCTGCGTCTCCATCCTTTTTCTACTTTTACTGTCGTCATACTTTGTGAGCAAACAATCAGAGTATTTCGGGAGAAAGAGAAGAAAATTAAACAACAATTACGTAGTCGACATCTTTCCTTGTGGTTGAAAAGGAATGAGTGAATCTTCTGTTTTCAGCTGACACGAAACCTGGACCGAATGGATAGCAACTGGCGCGACCATCCCTTCTGGCGCGGCCGCTATCCCGACTGGGCTGAACCGACCTTCAAGGTAAAATGTTAACTATCATCGATTAACTATATAAGTATGTATATAACAGAGTAAACACTACGAAGAGTAAGCCTTCATGTTCAAGATACATTTGTATTCATAAATGAATTATTGCTCGCCAGGCTGGAATCGACGTCCACTCGAACATTGTGAATGACGGCCAGAAGTTCGCTGTCGAACTCGACTGCTTCCAGTTTCAGCCGGAGGAGATTGAGGTAGGTTAAGGAACAAAGAGGAGGGCAGAACCCGGTTGCACTATGGCTATGGCAGTTTATTTATCATAATACTGGGAATAGGAAAAGAGCTTTCGGCCATTTTTAAAGCATTTTCTTCAGGTGAAGACGATGGGCGACACGCTGATGGTGGAGGGCCGCCACGAGGATGTCAAGGACCGCGACAACTACACCAAGATGTACTTTGTCAGGAAGTACCAACTGCCGCGTGACATCGACCCGCTCGCCATTCAGTCCAGCATCGACAGTCGAGTAAGTACATACGTATTCTTTATTATTTATTTAAAAAAAGTTTTGTTTAACCTGTAAAAATTAGCAAAAAGCTAAATCGAAACAAAGCGACAACAGAAATTGTAAATAACTTTAAAGAAGGTAATATTTAATAATAATAATAAAAAAGGTCCAAATGCAGCGCATGCTGACGATCGAGGCGCCGAAGCGTCACGCGGCACTCGGCGGGCGCGAGCGAGTCATTCCTATCGAAGGCACCTCCGGCAGACGGTCGCACTCGCGATCCAGACACGACTCGGGCATTTCGAGTCAGAGAAGGAGAGAGAGCGAGGGAGTGAGGGAAAGAGACAGAGAAAGAGAAAGAGAGAGAGAGAGAGAGAGCGAACGAGAGAGGGAGAGAGAGAGAGTCAAAGATTTGTCAATTTTCAGATGGCCACTCTCCGCGTGGCGCAACATCGCCGCTGACTGTTGATCCCGGCACTCGCGACGTTAGAAATATTCGATGTTTTCTGCGATGCAAATAGAATTTATGAATTTTTCTGAAATATTTTTTGCCAGTCCCTTAGTTTTTATATGTTTATAAAATAATAACATCTCAATTTGCTTTCCATAACAGGTGCACGTGCCGTACAACGACTCGGTGCGCGAGGCCGAGTACCAGGAAAGAATTCGTCGCGAGCGTGAACGAGAGGTCAGATCACGTTATAGTAATAAAACTGGCTGTTGGGGCAATGACAACAATCGCTTGGAACAAAGAGAACAATAGTTTGGGAACAATTGTGCGCCCTTGCAGATCCACGTGCCCTTTAACGATCCATCGCGTGAGGCTGACTGGAATGACTCTCGTCGTCGCGAGAGAGACAACTACCAGAGTCAGTTCAATATTTTGCATTTTCTACAATAAAAAAAGAAAAAAGGACATGTCTAAAAACGAAAAGACATTTGAATTATGTTCTAAAAGTAACTTAAGAGCAGAATAAAAAGGGATACAAAATATGTAAGCTGGAAATATGGAGCGAAAAAGAAAGTGTAGTCTTGAATGGAAGAATCTCATGGTCAGGCCAGCTCGCGTCTCCTCGAGTGGGCGGCCGCTCGGGCGCACTCGCAGACGGCGGCTCGTTCCAGGAGTCGCGCTACTATCATCGCACCGAGTCACGCACTTCCAACACTCTCTCACCTCACGAGGTCGGCAAGGTTCTCTCTCAACTCCTTTCTCAATCTCTCTATGTCTCTTTTTCTCTCGCCACTCTTTCGCCATCTCTCTCTCTCTCGCTTACACTTGGAAACAGATTTTATCTCTAGGTGACGTCATCCAACGAGAATCGCGCGTATTCGCCGCGTCGTGCCAGCTTCGACGTCCGTGACGACACTCGAGGTTGGCTTTCCTTGACTGCTAATATAATCGCAGATTGTAAGTATTTTACCCATCCTAAATAACATTGATTTGGAGTGTGATACATGAGAAAATAGCCAGAATTTTAACATAGTGCTTCCACTCGCCGATAGAAATTTTCTCCCCTTTGACTAGGTTTCTGCTCTGCTCGCTCCATCCAGTCTTATCTGTGCATGTGCATGGGCGTAGGAAAAACCTTTTTTCATATATATATATATATATATATATATATATATATATATATATATATAATCTGTTAATATATTATTACTTCCAAATGATCTATAAGTTTCAAAAAGATTATCGCTGTAGCGCGCAAAATCCCCAAAATACCACACATCCTAAACCCGTCGAAACTAGGGCGCTCACGCGAGCGAGAGCAGATATCGCCTGGACGCGGATTCTTCGACTCGATCCGAGACAAGTTTGAGAAAGGTGCCCGGCGAATCAGACGAAGTGTGCATGAGTATTTTATGAATGGTGCTCGTGGCTTTCGCAGATTGCATGACATGTTTTGTTTGCACTGTTTTGCGGCGTCTTTTACGAGAGAGAAAAATAGAACAGAGAAAGGAGCCAGTGAATAGTAGGAGAAGGAGACGACGAGGACGAAAAAGAAAAGAAACGGAATCGGAGCTTACTCATCTTGTTCTGCTTTAAGTCAATAAGGAAAGTGGAAGGAAGAAATGCAATTACAGTCGCAAGAATGCTAGGGCGTGTTACTTACTCATCGCGCTTTCCTCCTAACCATTATAAGTAGTCTTCCCTCCCCTAATTGTCTCTATTCACATGTACATAAGATAGCGAACTAACAACAAGACGTGTTTTCTGCTTTATAATATTCTCCATTAAGCTAACCATAAGCTTCAATAAATGTTATATTCTTAAGGTTTCCGTTCGTCGAGCCGCGCTGCCGAATCTCGTTCTGAGTCGCGTCAGTCCGGACGTGGCGACTTCGAGAATGGTAATAACATTCATATTCCACCTTGAAATCAAAATCAAATCTCCCGCAAACTCTCAGGATATCGTGTCGAGACACCGATCAGCGTGCGCCGCTACGACGACCGCGACGCCGGTTCAGCCACGGGCGGCGAGGCGATGCGTGAGTCTGTCCGCTCCGTCCGCATCGAGCGCAAGTCGCACTACTAAACAGCGAAAGACCCGGTTGAATGCTATTCGCGCGGGAAATTTAAAACAGTTGTTATCTGGCTTTCTTCCAAAAATCAATAATTTCGCTTAATCATGTATTCTTCTGCTAGTTGATCATAATAAACATTTTAAACATTTTCCTATCTCCAGTGCTTTGCTGCTCTTCTGGTCTGTCGCCTCCTTTTTATAACCTCTTCGCTCGCTTCTTCGTTCTCTCGCGATATTCATAGAATTTTATGAAGAACAATATCTGCTTATATTCAGTACAGTATATATAAACACATTATATATAATCTTGTACATCTATGACTCTTCCGCTTTCGCTATCATCCTAAGCCTCTCGCCTTTTCGTTTCGAAAGACATACATATTATCGCTTAAAATCCACGAAAAAAATGCTCCTCTGCTACCATCTGACAAAACAAAGAACTGCCCGAATATAAATATCTTATCACTTCCGTCATGTTGAATAAAGCTCATTCCTTTCACTCGTGTTTATTTTTATTTAAGGGAAATCATCTAGTAATCACATACATATAAATTCGAATCGTATGCAAAAAAACGGGCAACTGAACAGAGATTCTGTGCAATCTCATTCCCAAGCTCCGGCTTATCGCCGCCTCGCATCTCCGCATATTCACTTCTCTGCTGGCTGAAATGAGATTAAATATTAACATTTTGCAGACAATAACTTGAGCAGATCGACAAGCTTATCGCGGAGAGAGTCGGCCAGGCGAATCGAGTCTGGCGAGATGCTGTCGAGCATCTTCAAGGCGAGGTACAGAGCGACGATGTGGTCCTTCACAGGAATATTATTTCATTTCTTATACTTTTTTCTATAGTATAAGATTAGAAGCTAGCTAAAATTGAGAATGTGTAATGTTGCAGGGAGGACCGTCGCATGCTTCATAGCGCCGAGACGCAACTTTTGGACGCGATTGGCGGCAGCGCAGATGGTTTCCTGAAAAGCTTGTAAAATGAAGCTCCAAGAATGATAAATGCAATATCGTATGTTTAATATGGCCCTCAGCTGACAGTAGTGTCGTTCTCAGAGGGGTTCTTCAGCTTGAGAACACCGGCAACAATGAGAATAGCGGCGACGAATGCACCGGCACCTTCTGAAATAGACAAAAAAAATAATACGAGTAATAAAAGAAAGCTAAATATTGAAAACAAGTTATGTCAACGTGAGTACAACAACCTTCTCCATGCTTGGAAAGGACAATGATTTTCACGTTGCGCAGATGGTCGTCCAATCCCATCATTTCGAGGTCCTGCAATGGTCCAAATTATTTTAAAAAAAATACAAACTAAGAGGCGAAAAAGTAAATATTCACACGATAGAATTATTAATGCCAATTAGGTCGAATTAATAAAATCACCACGAGTTCTTGGAACTCGGAGGGAACGCCGTCGCACTCCCACATTATGTAGTGGTAATAGACAAGCGAGTGCGAGCCGAGCTCCTTAAACTCGATCTTCTTCTCGTCCGGTTTCTGGCCGCGCTTCTCGTCGAAGTTTAGCATTTTCAACTCGACCTTCGAGTGCTCGATCAGCTGCTGAAAATGCTTTTCAAATAAGAGTAGAAATGAGTAGCCGAACCACTTTTTCATTCTTGACGGGATCCGCGTTGACTAGAATGACCTTCTTGCCGCCGAAGGTTGCCGTTGCAATCAGTCGCCGCTGCAAAGAATCTTTACAAATGAAATGACATAGAACTGCGTACCCAGGTGGTCTCGTCCTTCTCGTTCTTCGCCGGGGTCGCCGCGGCGATGGACGCTCTTCTTCTCAGAGCGCTGTCAAAGATTTATTTAAGCTTTTATAAGATTGTAATACTTGAAACACCAATGGTCTTACCGACTCGGCGATTGTGTTGCATTCCGTTTTCAGGCTTTCGCTTTGGATCGACGAGTCGTCCAAGTCTTCTAAAATAAAACTTTTACACCTATTAAATTAATTGTAAAAGGATGATTAGATATATGTAGATAAGGATGTATACAATGAAATAAATAAATATGTTCGTGCGTCCAGTGATAGTGGCCAATTGCTAGATGAGGCGCCGGAATGGCAATGACTCACCCCGCTCGGTTTCTTCTCCTCCGCTTAATTCCAAATGCGGAATTTCGTTGAATAGAGCCGAGTGCAATTGGTCCTTGCCCTTCTGCGACTTCTTCGGGGACACGCCGCCCTTCTGGCGGCTGTTTTCAGAAGGCTGCTGCTCCTTCTTGACGCTCTCAAGAAGAAAGAATAACCAAAGACGGAGAAAGAGTCTTTAAATGAATGCCTCCTGGCAAATGGCCGTCTTGAGTTCCCCGCCGGCATCTGGCTTCTTCTTCTGGGGACGTTTGTTCAGCTGCCTCTCCGTATGGCTCCCTATCATACGCAGGCATTCGTCCCAGCAGTCGCCTATCTTGTCCTTCATCGAAGGCGCTGAAAGAGTTACTAATGACATGCTAAAACAAATAGTCAATTTGAATCATTAATTTAACGAAGAGTTCTGGATTGGAAAAAATTTATTTAGAACGATTCGACTCATGCACTCACTCTGAAGCAACTCTGCTGCTGTCTTTTCAAGAAACATTTCCTTGACGGCCGTCTCCGTTGGAAGTGGCACTAGATCGGCGTATTCCTGCAATAATCTTTTTAGCTTTTATTTTAAATATATTGCGCTATAAGTTTATTAATTTCACTGTGTTATTATTTAAAATATAGCTATAATTCATCAAATATAAGTCAATGATTTTATTTTAAAAAAAAAAGTAATATCGAACTTTGTCCGTCACTCGAGACGTCAAATTGTAAATCTTCGTGTTCTTCAAATCCATGGTGTTCTCCCAAAAAACACCCCTTTGAGTGTCGTAGGGAACCTGAATATATGTACCTTTCGAATCACTTTTGGAAAACATGAAGGGTTTTTGTATTCTGACATTGCAAATGGTCATGTTATCGATGACGTTGGCGGCGAGCTGGCCAGATTCCTCCTTGCAAGCGAGAAGCGACTCCGCCACGACCGGACGCTGAGGCCTGCAGAGGGAAGAAGATTACTCGAAAGAGAGTAAGACAGAGAAAGAGAGAAAGAGAGGAAGATAGAGAGATAGAGGGATAATTCTCACTGATATAATGTCTTATGAATAGTGTCACGTGTGATGAAGTATTGTTTTCCATTTTCACTGAATGCAATGCCACGGATGGGAGTCCACAGACGGATACATTTCTCTTTTAGGTACGGCGGGTTATTTGCCTGGAATCACACTATTTTGTCATTTTAAACATGTCACTAGAAGTTATCATTTAGTAATGCGCCATGGATAATAAATGGGTATTAGTTTAATTTGTAACGTGCTTTTCGATCGATACAAAGTAACTGAGTAATTTAATACAATTATTGTAATTTGTTCGTAATTCACGTTGACTATGGGGTTCTCTTCACTGTCCAGTTCTGGCGAGCCGTTGAGCTTGACGGACTGAAGATTTTTATTAATTTTAGAATCTTAATTGACAACATAGCAATCACTTCATGAAGGAAACCTCTCTTTTCATTCTCTCCAGGATTTTGTCCACCGATAATTTGCCGGAGACGGCATGAAAAGCTGAATAACGATTTTTTCATTTAACTATTCGGCCTTTCATAATAAAGATACATATATATATTTGTTTATCTGCATTGTTTTAATAAATTAATAGACAAGGGAGAGACACTTAACCGAGAGAATTGCGCAATCAGATAAATAAGAGGCTCGCAACAAGGCGGCCAATGTGATGCATAGGGCACCAAAAAAAAGAACATTAGAAAGAAAGTAAAATATGTATCACAATTAATTAATTGCCATAATTATAACACGAATTGATAATTCAACGAGAGAGGACATGATTCTTAATGAGAAGGCGAGCAGATGGCAACGATATATGTACCTGCAGCGCTCTCCACTTGCTCCTTCGTGAACATTCCGCCCTGAAGGATAAAGGAAAGGAGTTGAAAGATTCTATTCAACTTCTGAGGGTGCGAACCTTCAGCTTATCGTCCATCTTCTGCAATGTCATTTCCCTTTCTTTCTTCTTCCTCCTTCCACGAATGACAACGCAGACAGCGAGGCCGACGATGATTCCTCCGGCTGAATGTTAAAATATGCTATTTTAGGTTTTCTTGCTAATTTATTTTACAATGACTGTGATTTTTCTAAATTAATAAGGTCAACTCCATGGAGCCACTGGCGGTTGTGAGTATTATCTTTCCGTTATGTCAACCAAAACAGAAGCAAATATACTAATAAATATCAAAATAGGAATTTGTTAAGCAATCCCATTGCAATACGCAGTGAAATGTGACGTCAAAATGAAAGAAAAAAATTCTCTTCATGATAAATTCCGAATCATTCTCACCGAGCAGGAGAATCAGGCCTCCGCCAATGGGAATCAGAATTCCGAGACCTCCGCTGGCTGTCGTTGTCTGCTAGAAATGGAGAAAGTTCACACGAAGTTGTTGGCAAGACAACATTTGTGGATTTCACATTTATTAATTAAATTATATTGATATTTTGTCTCATATTTATATTTATACATATATTGATATTTTAAAGAAATGCGACAATAGTGGTCCGAGTCGTGGTTGTGTCCGCTTCGCTAGTTGATGTTTCTGTGGAAGTGGTGGTGGACGGTTCCATAGTCGTGGTAGTGAACCACTGTTTGTAGAGATTCAGCACGGTTGCGTTGTGCGTATCCGCGAATGCTTCGTTGTTGCAGTCATTGCCGTTGCAGAAGCAGAAATAAACAGCTCTCTCTGAAATGAATTGGAATATTCGAATATTGGTTCAGAGTGGACAAAGCCTAACCACATATGTACATACATACATACGTTTCCATTGCACGCATTATATTTGATGCATTAAAAAAAACCATGCAATTAAACCAAGTCGCTTATTGGTTGGAAACCTGGAACAAGAGCGTCAAAATGTTTCGCTTCGATACAGCCGTCGTCCATTTTATCTTTAGACATGCAAGTGCCGGGATTCCGCACGGAGATGTTCAAGCTGCTGGGATTCATTTCAAATGCAACGGCGCAGCTGGGGCAGTAATTCTCCTTATGGCGGATAGGATGATATTTACTGTAGCAAGTGGAGGACTCAGTTCTGTAAAACGTTTTTTGCCATATCATTGATGAATTAATGCAATTTGATTAATAAGTCTGTCATATTGAATAATGTATTCGTTAATCGAGGCAGCAATTCTGACGTGTTGGGATTTGAGATCCGATTATCGCGTTTAAGCCGGTCGGATGGAAATGCGGAGGATGTGATTGGCTGGAAGAAGAGGAAAATCGTGGATAGTCGAATGATTAATCTGCTGTTATAAAAACCTGGTGATGTTGACTGGCCAGAAGGCGATTGCGAATTTCCGTATAAATTCGGAGCATTACCTGAAGACATTCAATAGTTTTATTTGGATTATTATAGAAAGGAAGAATTAACTGAATACAGTTTAAATATGGAATTCTTTGTGAAGTCATATGACACCATGAAGAGACACTATTTGTAAGGTTATGTGATTGTGGAACATATGAAGGAATGATAGGGAATTATTGTACCATGTAAAATAGCAGACAATTGGGATTGGGAACTACAAAGTAATCAAGGGACGAGCATAAAAAGGCGTGCCAGGTAGGAGAGCCGCCTGAGAGCCGACCAGTCGAGGGGATGCACAGTAGAGGAAGTGATGAAGAGAAGTGTAGAAAATAATTTGGAGAATTTTTGATTAAACGTTTTTTGCCTATGCACAAAAGTGATGGGATTCAGGTGCAACACAAGCAAATTGCACGTTTCCTGAAGATTTGAACGGAAATCCGAAAAGGTCACTCAATTTGGGACTTTCCAGAAAGTTCCGAGAACAATTTCGTAATACATTTCATGTGGAGGAGGTTGTTGTTTGGCTATTTTTTCGCATCTTTCTGTTCATTACGATGTCATTGCATTCTTATTCATAACTTTTCAAATTAAGCCGGCTGTTTTGTGATTTCTTCGCTCGTTTGCTGTTTCATTTCTTCTCATTTCTTCCTTCCTCACTATTTAAAGGAACTTATTGTTAGAAAGAAAGTATTTCACGTACCAGAAAATTGCCTGAAATTTATTAAATTTTGGAAATTATAAAACTAAGAAACATAAGACGAAGAGGTCAGTCAACCTTCTACATTTGATTACAGGCAAAATACAGAGAGAAAAGAAATGTAGATTCTAATATACTAGAATTGCAGAGCCGAGATAGTCGCAGCAAGAATCGATAGAACAATAAGTACGCCGTGAGTGGTCGACGCTGAAATTAATCCTTTGAGGCAATTTATATTTAAACATAAAATTGGTCGCATTGTTTTAATTCATTTGTATATTTATTTAGATGTTATTATTTTAGAACAAAAAGTTTTAAAAAGTGCTATTCTCTCACTCGTGGTCTCCGCTGTAGTCTCGGGCGTGGGCGCGTTTGGCTGCGGCGAGACAGTTGACATCCAAGATGATGATGAATCTGGAAGAAAAATACTTGACACTGTAGTGAAAATGTATAGTCTTCACTAAAAGAATCTATAAGTATTGCTCCTTTGCACCTGGAGATTCCGAGGGCGTCGGCGGCGCTGGCTCTGGTTCGGCTAAAGAAAGACAAAAAAACCATAAGAAGTGGGTCAAACATTTAAATGTCTATCAATTTCAAAACAAACTGAGAAAGGCGCGGAGCTTGCTCTCGATGAAAGCGCGCGCAGCTGTGACAGAAGCCGACTCTCCGTCATACGGAGGATACATGTCTGAGCAGTGGGTGGCGCCTGACAAAATGGTTACGGTAGCTGTTTTAATTTTTAATTTCACTGACAGAAAAACGGAATATTTTAAAACTTGAATATTAGTGCACAATAGGGATGTTGTCATATATGTACATACATATTGACATAGTAAAATGTATATCCTAATCCATACCTTCAATCTTCACAGCGAAGACATTCTGCGCTGCTTGATCTTGACTGGGATAGTAGCCAAGCGCCGACCACGGATCGTACATTCCGTTAGGCAGCAGCAGGTTCGTTGCCTTATTGGATTTTCATTTTAAGTGTTTTATCAAGCTTACTAATTTTAAATTTTGGAGACATTTCATATCGATTTTTTTGTTGTTGTACATAATGACATAATGTCGGTGCCCACTTTGAAGAAGAACTGCCCTCCGTAGAAGCGCATGGCCGCCCGGTTGCCGTCCCTGATCCGCTCCGCCTTGAACTCGCTGCCAAAGGCGTCCGTGCACATGTCGAAGAAATAGCTGAACATTTACTCTCCTATTTATGTAACTCATGTGGTCCAGCAATTTAAAGAGAAGAAAACAAAACAGCGGACACAAGCTGAATTATGGAGGTATTGAAACAGAGAGAGGGACGCTACATACATATGTACATACATATGTAGATAAGAAAACCTTAAGAAACAAGTATGTACTTGATCGGGATGGTCGATCCGAACATGCCGCGTCCGCCGTCGGTCGTCTGCATGTACCCAAACTCGTTGCACGCCATCCAGAACCAGCCGCGGTAGGCGGCTCAATTTTTATTTTTATTTTTAATTATTAATAAATGCGATCAGAAAAATAGGCAGTATGATTAGACAACGACTAATAAACCTAAACATTTACACTAGAATCGAAGGCTTGTTTTCTCTGGGCATGGTTTAAAAGGGGCTTTCTTTACCAACCGGTGTCCTCTGACATCTTGCTGACATTCGTCTCCTTGAGCGCGTTAATCGTGTCGGCATAGCTGTTCGCGAACTGAGTGATGTTCTCGTTCGTAGGAGGATAGAAGATACTGTACCTGAAATGGACTTGGGGATCAAAGAATTCCGCTAACATTTCGAGCTTATAAAATAAAAGCATTTTAATTAGAGTTATAACAAACCAGTTGTATAGTTTGTAGACGTTGTCGACCACAGCATCCGATGACGTCATTATATCACAAAGCTTTCTCGCCGTCAGATTCGACTTGCTGTCCTCATTCTGAACGATGATGATTGTAAGTGGAAGCAAATATTATTCGTAAAATAATTAATGAAATCGAATCATTTTACCAAACGTACCCTTCCATCGTAGGTGTACTGAATCATTCCCTGGAAGAGATTGTAGATGTTAGCAAAGAAGTTGCTGACGTCTGCCTTTGTCGTCTTCTCGTCGAATGGAGGCGCCAGGCTAAGAAATTGTCAAAGCATTCAAATAGCCCTCCGAAATTAACTCAGCGATTTGTGTCTCCCAGTAAAAGTGTGTATTCCTAAATACTAAAAAGTATGATCCCTTCAAATTGACCAACTTGAAGACTCGATTGAGCGTTTGTCTGCCGTCCTTCGTCGTCGCGAGCTGCTGCATCTTTGAGAATGCCTCGGTGATACTTCGTGCACACGCCGCACTCGTGTTCGTCACCACCGCCTCCACCACTTGCGCGTACTCTGCAAGCAAATTACGCTTACTGTCATCGATATCTATCGCTTTATTTCATTAAATTGCCCCAGTTAACTCGAACAAATTGATTGATTGTTTTATCCATGTCCTAGGATCGTCTGCCGTTTTATGTACGAAAAAAGGATAGAAAAAACCGCACCGAAAAAGTCGAGTTTCTGATTGAGAGGCACCGAGCTCGCGACGGCGCCGACCGTCAGCTCCGGGTATTTCGAGCGGAAAGCGGCGGACAGAGCGCCTAAAGATATCACTATGATAAACATATCTATTGCTTTAAAACGGTCAACAAAAGAAGAAGAAGAAAAAAAAACTTAATTAAAAATTTTATGCTGAAACCGAACCAGGATAGGAGCCGCCAAAAGTGATCCATTTCGGATTGTGGAAGTTGTGCTGCTTATTCATTGACAGGACAAAGAAGGCAAGATCCTCGAGCGCCTGTTGAGTCGAGAGAAGGCAAAGGGAAGACACGGACATGTCTCTGAGGTGAGCAGAGAAGCAAATGCATTACGCATGCATTTGAAGAATTTCAAAGGGAATATTCCATATATGACGATGCCAACTAAAAAAACGGTCGTTTTCGCGTTTTCGAGAGAATTGTGACATGTGTGGGTGTACTAAACTGCATATTTTTTTGAGCATCTTTATTCACGTACAAAAGTGTGCAGAAATCGGGCTGAAAAATGAGCACAAATGTACATGTATTAAACTGCTCAAAATAATTTTAAAAAGTGAGCAAAAATATACGCGTACAAACGTGCTCATAAAACGGGGTGAAAAATGAGCAGAAAAGTACATGTACTAAAGTGCTCAAAAACTATAGAAGAAAGTGAGCACGAACATACGCGTACAAAAGTGTGCAGAAAATCTAGGCCAGAAAGTACGCGTACAAAAGTGCTCAAAATGTTTGCGCAAGAAAGTACGCGTACAAAAGTGCTCAAAAAATTGCGCACAAAAATACATGTACAAAAGTGCTCAAAAAATCGCGCACAAAAATGCATGTACGAAAGTGCTCAAAAAAATGTGCAAGAAAAAACACGTACAAAAATGATCAAAAAATTGAGAACGAAAAAAACACGTACAAAAATCTCAAAAAAATTAGCAGGAATATACATGCACATACCGGCTTTGAAATAAAAAAAAAACAAAAATTATTTTAAAAATGCCTGTTAGTTATTCCTAGTAAATTAAAGCTTGTATTATTTCAAAGACAACTAAATATCCTATAATTCAAAGAAAAAAAATCTCCTGTTAATAAGTTCATTAACTAAGCCTACTCTCTCTCGTTCTCACTACGAAGGGGAGCCATCTTCGCATACGGAGCGCTGGCCTTGTAACCCATGCTCTTTAGGAAGGCGTACACGTCATCAGCCTCAGAGGCGGGGTCATTGTCAGGTCGTTGGCAGCATTTTGCTGACAACTCATCGAGCAGATCACACAATGGCACTGAAGAAAGTGCAATCAAGCGGTATAGGCTAGCACAGAAAATTCTTAAAGTTTTCGATTTCAATTAGTGAAAGGAATAAGAAAGATATTACAGGTCCGTTAATGAGCTTCTGGAATATCCCATCTAATCTTTCAGAAAACATTTACTTTAAACTGACCAATTGGAGTATCGCGCAGCTTCAATGGGATCTGCGTGATCTCTTTGCGCTGTTCGTCATCGAGAAACGCATTACAGACTTTCAAGAGAGTGTCGGCTGCAACTTGGGACTTGCCGAAATCAGGAAACAGCTGAGGTGGAAGCAAGTTGCGAAGGGCCGCCACAGAATCTGCCTATAAAGATAAACTAATTATTATTAACGAAAGTTCCATAAAAAAAAAAAAAAAAATTGCAGAAGTCATAGCGGAATACTAACCTTGAATAATGGAAACGCAGCAGAAACATCAGCGTCTTCCGTCAGCGTTATCAAGTCCTTGGGAAGTTCGCCGCCAAACGTGAATCGAACAACTGTCAAAGAATATACTTCGTTCTACCATGTGTATATCCTATACGCTTTTATCCTTTACATTAAAAAAACTATTCTTATTCTGCGATAAGAATGCCTAAAAGAAACCAATAGGGTACCTCCATCTGTTTTGAAGAAACGAAAGTATCTTTGCCGACTTCTGTTCGAGTATTCGTTTACGCATTGTCCCAAGACGGAGAAGTTATACTGGGTCGGCATGGCTAACACTCGCGTGTTTCCCACCATACCGATAACTTTCGCAAGTTCTAAAAAAAACGAAGCATTTGAAAGTATACTGTAGAAAAAAAATCAAACGATAATTTGAATTGCATATTGTTAGCAAATAAGAAAAATTGCTTTAATATTCTCGTTCGGAAAATAAGGTTTCAAAGAAAAATAGGCTACACCAAACTTGGCTAGATGATGCGCAAAGAGGTATTGATGAAACAACGCATACCTTCTGGTGTATAAGCATTGTGCTGCCGAAGGCGCTTCACAATGGAGCCAAAAAAAGCGTCAACTTCGCAATGAGTGTGCCCGACCGAGAAGTGAACTGCAGTAATCTGAAAAATATTGCTGTAAGTGCAAGTTTTGAAGTGGGTCACTATCAAGTAAATAACTTTTAAGGAGTAAAACAAGCACCATATAAAAATATCACCCAAATAAACAGAATGGAATACCTCATCAATTGGCAGGTTTAGCAGAATCCACCCGTAGAAGGCATGCATGATCTTCGACTTCATCAACGCAGCGTTGTCCGCTAGAATGAGTAGTCGTCTCGGAATCAGATCAATCTACACAACAGGCTAAAATTATTCTTATTCACGGTGAGTTTATTTATATGTCTATTTTCGCTTAACAATTCAATTGTTCTATGATCTGTAATTTTTTTTCTTAATGTCGTTAAAAAAACAACCTCGTTTAAGCTGTGTAATATATACGAGCATGCTTGATGAGAGCCACCGCCATACGCTTCGAAAATGTTCAGCATGGCAAGGTTGAAAAACTGATGACCGTCCTCTCCTAGAACAACAGTAATGTAATAAAATTAAAGCAAAGTTAATCGTAAATTCATCAATATCATAATTGATAGACAAAATGTCATACCGAGCCTTGAAAGTTGCACTCCGTACACGTCAACGTTCTGCCTAGAAACGTCATCAACGCTCTTTGGTCGTTGAATTAGAGCAGGCAACTGAAGAAGTTATTTCTATCATGAGCAATTATTTTCTCTTTCTGAAGTAAGTCATAACATTCAAGGTGAACAATTTGTCGAACCTTAGTCGAATGCTTTCCCATACCATCGATTCGCATAACCAACATCTCGTCGGAAGCAGCTCGAGAAAGCAAGTCAGCTGTCGAGATTGCTAAGCGCTCCTTTCTAAATTAAACGATATAAATCGTATGGGAACTAGATACTTCAAGTAATGCGAAAGACCTCAAACATCAAAGTAACGTACAGGACAGAAGCAAAGTGGCATTTACGCAGGCGACATGCCTCTTCCCTCGTTGTTCCAGTTTTCCTTCTGATCATGTCGGAGAGCGACAAACACACCTGGCATCTTAGGTGGTTGTCCGTCTGTAAATAGTTCATTTCAGATAGTCAAAATTTCTATAAAATAAATCTGTCGTCATGATAAGTTAAGTGATTGCACCTTTCGAAAGTGAAGCTTACGACCCGTCAACTTAACGAATGTGGAAAAAAAGACCTTAATTATAAGTAAGGGTGGCCCCAAGAGATGGCACATTTTGAGTTCGAAATGTAATTCTTCTTGTCATGGCGGGCATTTATAAGCGACGAAAAACACAGTACAACATTTTCATGTTGCTGTTAACCACAAGAATAGCACTCAAACAAGAAAAAATGAAGAAGTTATTTTCTATTGACTTCCTTGTCGTTGATAAAGAAAGAAAAAAATCGCAGGGGCTATGAATCGAAAAAAACCATAAAAATCGGATGGTTTTGACAGCATTTACATAACTTTTCCAGTGCTATTTTTGGGAGGGTCAATTGAAAAATTGAAACATGTTAAAAACTGGTTACACTAGGAACAGTGAAACTTCATCGGCTACCTTTTCGTGACTCCAGCAGGTAGCATCGTCCCGCTGCAAGGATGATCTTGGCCATTATCGTGGACAGCAGTCAAGACGTGAGCACAACCATGTAGAGTTGACGTAGTTGGCCTTGTCGAGCCCTCTGCTGCATGCATGGTGCTAGATGAACCGGTCTTCATCTCTTCAAGCCATTTCGCAAGTCTAGAAACATTAAATACGATAGTAGACGTGCTGTCTCGTAATGAATTGCATGCAATAGTAATTTATTTCAAAGAACAAACTAGAACGGGTGAAGAAATACTCACCTTCGCTGAGTTATGTTGACGAGCCTGCAGAGAAAAAGATGGCAGACATTCCTTCCATTAACTGTCGGTTGCAGGAGAATGTCATTGTTCTGCATGACGGCGAAACTTAGCACCTAAATTTACTCATTAAATAAGCTATAATTTTTATGATTTTCAGCGAAAACAGCCTATTTAAATGGAAAACATATCATTCAGAATTCATTCAATTTCCAGTGTAAGGCACGATACAATATATAAGAAAGTCGGGTTTAAGTTATTCTGCTTGGACTCAACCATTTAAAAAGTGGACTAACAATGAGACGGATCGCTTCACTTTTCGCTCGACCTGCCTTGCCGAGCGTGTTGTCGTACAACAATGCTCGCAACACGTTAACGTCTGCTCTGAAAGAATACATCGCACGTGCCATTATCTCCTTTCACGTTCAGCTAATAGCAACAGTCCTCAAAATGCACAGCTAATTCATCGATAATAACTTTAAAAAAATTTCAATTGAACAACGAATATTGGCCAATTTTCAAGACTGACACTCAGGGTCATAACTTCTAGAATGTTAGTGAACTAATATCATATTTTAAATGGTTTGATATCACGGCATGCTAACCTGGACAAGTAGGCGGAGCAGTGCTGAAGACAGCACCGGTCTTGAAGCAGTGCAAGATCGGAGTCAGCATAATCCGTAAAGCTTTCTTGATAAGCACGGCCTTTGTCCAAGATGGTTGTAAGAGCCGAAATATCCATGCAGACTCTAAATCAGTTTGAATTGAAAACACGATTGAAAAACGCAGCAAAAAAAAATCACCATCGTTCGAAGAGAAGAAATCATGATTTATCATTATCAGCCGTAATTTAAGTTGGCGATCTATACTAATTGTCAACTTCCAGAAACTTCTGACAGTAACCATTTGCCTCACTATAAATTGGTTTTCCACTCGTTATCGCTATTCGACTTTTTTGATATTTTGTTTTTACTTCAGTGAGATTATAATATGCTTGTTTCTTAAGGAATATGAATGGCTCAGATGTGGTAGCGGATTCGCAACCGTCATCGATGTCTGGGTCGCCACCTTCTAAGATGGCTCGCGTTGCCGAAGACACCATTGAACAGGTTTTTCCCTGCTTAATAAACATTTTGCTGAAAGTTTCTTCTTTGAAATTTTGTAATTATTCACGGTTTGTGCTAATTCGTAATAAATAGGTTGCAAATTTCCATGAGATGTCAGGTGTGATGTTTAGTGTTCTTCTAATAATGGAAGCCCGGATAATCGCCCGCCACCAATACGACAGGAATCTTCTACCCTTACCAACCCCAATTCTGGCCAGATTTCCAAGGCAAGATGTTTCCTTCTTCATAAGCCTAATTATGTTTTATAATGTTGACCTTCTTCTTTTCCACACCTGTACAATACAATTTTACTTCAGAAGGTCCATTATCATCGGCGGAAACGCCCTCTAACAGAGCATGCTGCAAACTTGGCTCTACAAGAGGATGATGCCATGTCTAAGATTGCAGAATGGCGAACAACGTCGAAGGAAATAGTAGAGGTTAGAGAGTTTTATTAAAATCAAGCAAAGGAAATGCTGAATTATGCATGATAATGGAGTTTATATTTGATATGATCCATTGCATAAAAAATTAATGTTTTGTCGACTTTATTTTCGGATTGGTTAAAATTTAAAGCTGGAAGTGGGCATTAGAATTTATTTTTATTTAAATACTCAACTTCCTAGGACCTTGAAATGATGTTTTAAAGGGGATTTTAAATGAATTAATCAGAATGTCGCATTTCTACCACATTGTCCATTTTAGTGTTATAAATTCAGTTACCACTGGAGGATCTTGACATCGTGGGAGTCCTACGCGAGGTTAACGAGGCACACGTTCACAAGATGAAGGAACTCTTCCTGTCCGGCTGCATGTTAACATGTTCATGCCGGCCTACCGTAACGCTAGAAAGTGGAAGGTGAGCCCAATTTATTACTGCGAGAATGATTTAAGTTATAAAATACTAGCTGTTCCTGTATAACTGGGAAATACGCACTTACTGTTTACAAATTGGATTTTTAAGACTTATGTGCTAGAATGACGACGAAAAAGGTATATTTAGGTACATCGTACTGAACGGGCAGCATCGAATTCGCGCGCTGCTCCAACTCAATGAAGAACGGGCGCTGGAAAACAAAGGACCATTCTTCGCGGGCAAAGTTAGCATTCAGTTGTAGTTTTTTTATAACTTCGCTTTGCGTTATTACATTTAAAGCAGCTTTAGAAGCCAATTTTCTGGGATTCTTGACGTTTCCTACAGTATCCTGATACTTGAATAGTTTACAGTATGAGAAAAGCTTTTCTTATCTTTCGCCTGCATTACTCCGTCCTGAGTACTATAAGATTCATTAAGCTGAAATGCCAGTGTGAACAGCTGCCACGGCAAGCCGCGGCGCTCGTAACAGTGGCATCTGAAGACACGCGTCTACCGTACACGGTGATTGAGAAGGTAAATATTTTATAAAAAATAAACTTTTCTTTAACGCTATTTCTTACCATTGTGTAGTTTTCGAAAACGGTATGCAAGCATACCTGATTTTTTTTTTTAAATTTTAAGAGAAATCCTTTACATTTAGGCGACACATGCTCGACGCCTGATCGACCTGCTGGGACTGGGTGAAAGCAGTCGTGTCCAGATGTCGAAGAAGCGGGTTGGCGATGTGGTCAGCAAATATTCTTCTCTAGGTTTTTCCCATTATTCTTACCTTATCATGCAGAATAAAACACTGTAGGTATCTTTTTCCCAAGAAAATAACTCTTTTAGGTGCACAAGCTTCTTTGCGAAGAGACCTACCCGACTACACCAATCGTCTGTCTGGCGACCCTTGACGATGACGCGTGGTCGAATGTTCGAGAAGTAGCTGTAAGTTGTTTATTTTTTAGCAAATTTTTTTTAAAGCATTACTGATTCCATTATTGGATATTGTAACCTAAATATGCAAGTGTCCTGCGTTTACCAGCGTGTGTTTTTATCAGTGCTACATGTAATATCTGAAAATAATAAAAAAATATTATAGACAAAATAATACACAATTAAATTTAGGTGAAATGGAAGGATGAAGTAAACACCGCCCGGCTTTGGAAACTGGTCTTGGACAAGTATTCGAAGAATAAGGAGGGTGTCAATACTCTTCTATCAGCTCTCGGCTCTGCCCAACTGAACCCTGGACAGTTTCAGAAGGTTTGATGATGATTCCTTGTTGAGATAAACTTTTCTAAATTGTTTTGGTTAAAAAGCGTTGCGGATGCGATCCCACGTTTTTAAAATAATTTTTAGAACATAATTGTTTTTGACCTGACCATTCTTCAATCATTTCAGCAGCTATTGGAAGTTGTGCCCTCCGCTTTGCAAGTTCTTCTCGAGCGGGGTATTTGCCGAAAAGAAGCGGAACATATCCTTAATGGTCTACCGAAGAAGCTCGCCTTGTATAAATCGCTACAGTGAGCACTTTTTTTTACAGAATTACAAGTTTGAACAATTTCCTTCCTGCATAAAGTAAAGTTTATAGTTTTCGAGGCAATGCAATTTAAGATTGTGCCTGTTCATCCAGGAAAATACTCCGAGTCCCGAGAAAGAATCCACTGAAGCCTGAAGAAATAAGACAGCGTCTCATGAAAAGACTCTCCCGGACCTCTGCGAAGTTCAGCACCATCTGCTCGTTCGAAAAGGCGCCAACAATGGTACTGGTTGCTGACCCGGTTCGTTTTTACTCACAAGTTATTACATAGCAGAGAAACATACCCATTAACAAATCTTACAGAGAGGACCAGAGTTGGCTAGAATATAGTACATCTTTTTTAAGCCTCATTCCATCGGTATTTCATTTCCCATCAGTATTTCATTTCAGAGCGACAATGTATATCTGGAAAGCTTTCTCAAACGTCGATCTTACGTGGCCATCTTCGTTGGGCAGCCGGAGAAAAGCTTCCGAAAGCTGATCGAGACTAAACTGCGCATGAGTCCTCCTCATCGCTTCATTGTTCAGCTGCCGCGTAGAACTGATGGTGAGTCCTTTTTTTTTCTTCCTGACTCTCCAATAATTGAAATAGATCATATTTTTTTTTAAATTTGAGAAGTAATATTTATCTCTCTAGGTTCTTCTTTCGAGTCGGTAGTTCTCGACGTTCAACTGCTTGTGAAGGCGGCCGGAGATCAGCTGAGCCTCAGCGATCTCTCTCGAATCTCGGGCATCGTGGAAGACATTGTGCCCACTGTTGGTTCTCTTTTTCTACGGTCTTTTTTTCGTAAATCTTTCAGTAGGCTTCCGAAAATATTTAAGGGTGTTTGTTCTCAGTTCAACACTATAGTGCGTTGCGCCGTGTTTTGGTTTAATTTTTAAAATAAATATTATTAGCACTGTTTACCGTATTCTAGGACAGAATGGTCGGGGCCCTGCGATGTCTGCGAGAACACACGAGACAATCGGAGGGAACAGCGATTGGTCCCGCCGACATCGCATTTTCCGGCTCCTTGGAGATTTTCAAGAGTAAGTTTCAATCTTACTGGGCTTATGACTACGCGAAACATAGATCCAGCGATGCTGTTCCCTTCCTGGAGATCATTTTCCATTCTTATAAAACTTTAGGATGTCTGCCATTGGTTGCTGTTGCTGATGCAATCGCGATTGTGGGAAGGGAAGTCTCTCCATTCAAAGACGTATATGCCAAGCAGTTTGACCATGCTGTTATTGACGACATTGAAGATGACGATGCTGACATTGAAGAGGTCGATGCTCTGGAATTGGAAGGCAGTTGTTCCGACAACGAGAATCAGGCACCTTCGACTCCCACTCTTCATGGGAACTAAAAATGGTTGGGGTTGGAAATTTTTCTTTTTTTTCTGTAAATTCGTGATATTTTATTCGAGCAATTTTCTCTGTCATGCTTATGATACAGTGTGTTTTAAACTTTTTTTCAATACCAGACTTCATTCATCCTGTGAAATAGTTTCTTCTGTTGCAATTTTTCGAAGAAAAAAAAATGAGCATGCTTGTACGCGTATTTTCTTGCGCAAAAATTCTGAGCAATTTTGTACGCGTATTTTCTTGCGCAAAAATTTTTAGCAATTTTGTACGCGTATTTTCTTGCGCAAAAATTTTGAGCAATTTTGTACGCGCATTTTCTTGCGCAAAAATTTTGAGCAATTTTGTTCGCGTATTTTCTTGCGCACATTTTCTTGCGCCATATTGTACGCGTATATTCGTGCTCATTTTTTATGATGAATTTTGAGCACTTTAGTTCATGTACTTTTCTGCTCATTTTTCAGTCTGATTCCTGTACACATTTATACGCGTACTTTCATGCTCATTTTCCAAAATGATATATGCGCATGTTAGTACATGTATTTTTATGTGCAAATGTTTTTGCACACTTTTGTACGTGAATAAAGATGCTCAGAAAAATGTGCAGTTTAGTACACCCACACATGTCACAAATTTCTCGAAAACGCAAAAACGACGGTTTTTTTAGTTGGCATCGTCATATATGCATATATTTTTTTAGGAAGCCACAAATAGTATATATACAATTCACCGTAAGCCGCCAATGTGCAGGAAGACGACGTCACGGCCATCAGTAGAAGTCGGATTGTAGTACTTGGGATTGTACCAAAAGCGCTAGGAAAGGAAGAATCGCGATGTGGGTAAACTTTTAATGCATCATTAAATAAATTCTGTAACCAAATTATATTTGAAATGAAAAAATAGATACAAAGGCATATTATAACCTGTTGCCACCGCTGGCTGTCGAGTGGATTGAAGTGGTCGTACTTTTGCGAGAAGACGCCTCTGACCAGCCACGGGTACGGATCATCGCGGACGACAAATCATCGCGCCACGATCTCGTCGTTGTTGTACGAGTGGAAAGCCGTGCGCTGAATGCCACCTCGACAAATTGTGACATTATCAACTTTTGGCTTTTTAAAGAGTGTTAGTTTTGCAAATAAAAAAGTCTATTAGTTTAAATTTTGCTTACCTGCGGGCCGTCCAAGCAACATTGGCGGTAGTCCCGGCGGCCGCTTGTGGATGACAGAGGACGCAGCGCTGAGCGCAGCCAAAATGCATACGAATAGCAGATTCATCCCCTGACGTTCGAGCGAAATGGCTATAATATTTATTCTTTGATGTTACGGGAAACGAAAAATCATGCCCGAAAAAGACTAGCTAACAGCCTGTCAAGGATAAGCGCTTCAAAAATAATTGGCTTACAAGCGACTGTCAGCATTTTCCGCTGGAATTTTGGAGCCGGGTGATAAGATTCAGTGTGTAAGCACAAAAGAAAGCAGAGATGAACAATGCGTCAAGTGCCAGTGGACAATGAAGTCTAGGAAGTGATAAGAAATCAAGACGAGAGCAAGTGAACGACAGAGAGAGCTAAAGTGAGAAAGAAAGACAGAGACAGAGATCCAGCCAGAGAGCGAGAGAAAGAGAGAACGAGAAGCAAAAAGTGTGCAGCAGAAGCCATCGACACTGCCACTTCTCGATATGAAAGTGATATTTGCTGAGAGAGCAAGTATGCGTCATAAAGAATGATGGCAGTTTCTTTACCCTCTACTTTGTAGATTTTGGAGACATAATTAATGTAATTTATGAAAGCAAAGTATTCTAAACTCATTTTAATTTCTTTTTTTAAAAATCAATTCCTTTAAACATGACTGCCCTGTGTTTCGTAATTACAAAAATACGTACACACTATAAACTCATTTCAATCTTTTATCTCTGCAAAGTAAGTCTGTGATTCAAGAGAAGGTGTTAAAAATTTAAAACATGAATAATTAAATATCGCTATTTTACACAAAGCAAGCGTTACAATCCGCTTGTTTTAAAAAAAAACTTTCTACTGCTGGAAAAGTCGCATGAGATAGGAGATCGCTGGAAGAAGGAAGAGAGAAGATACGATAGTAGTTGAGGATGATGCTAAAAAGTTCAAAAAAAGTTCGTCTCTTCATATCGTATAATATAAATCAAGCCAGAAATAATGAAATAGATCATAATGAAGAATAAACTGAAAAATAATACGGACTTGTGCTAGGCGGCATTGAGACTGTACTACCAGTGACAGTAGGCGTCGCCGTTTCTAAAAAAAACATTATGAGAGTTCAAACAGTGACACCGCATGTAGCCCAATAAAAACCTTGGCTTGGTTGACTTGAAGTTGTTGCCGTCGACGGTGGAGCATCCGTTGGCTCAGCGTTACCTAAATATGTAGTATGTATATACTCATGTGTTAACTGCGCAGGAAAACCGAAGAGCTTAAGCAAATAGTACTAAAATTATAGTATTAATTAAAGCAAATTTTAACTCTTTTTTTCTAGCGCTTCCATTAAATATCAGTATAGGCGGAGCGAAATAAGTTAAAAAATAAGTAGCTAACGAATAAATCGGTCAAGTGCTTCTTCGATGAATTTCCTAGTGAATGCAAGCCCCTCTGGCTCGCCGGGATACGGCGGATACATGTCCGAGCAGTGGGCGACGCCTTAAAGAAGCACTCATATCTTTCAATTTTCCTGAGACTTTCAGCTCCTTTAATGGATACGAAGCAACTCTCACTTTCCTTCTGCAAAATAAACATTTTGATTAAAAATTCCCACAATTGACATATTGCGTTTGTTAAATATTTATGTATATTTATGCATAAATATTTAATAAACGCAATATGTCAATTGTGGGAATTGTCACTGTTTGAATCCTATACATACACATAGCACATTTTACTAGAGATCAAAAGTGGATTATTGATAGCGAACCTGGCGTTCCGACCGATAGAAGATTCTTCTTGGCCTCTTCCTTGCTCGGGTAGTAGCCGAGCGCATGCCAAGGGTCGTAGAGACCATTCGGAAGCACCAAGTTTGTCGCCTGTTTTATTAAATATATTTTTGTTCCTTTTTTACAGTCTCTTTATATGTATATGGCGAAAATGAGCGAAAAGGTCAGACAATGTTATCAATGGCCGATGGCGTTCGGGGGACGCACTTTCTTCTAACCTCAAAGCCAAACTCGCCACCATAATATCGCTTGGCCTCACGATTTCTGTCACGAATAAACTCTGCCTTGATGTCATCACCGAAAATGTCCGTGCACAGATCGTAAAAGTAGCTGAACACATATTCTGTGCGTTAACTTTAATTTAACATATTGATTAACAATAAGCTTGCTGGTATGGACAAATTTTGGCTAATTCTGCAAAATTGCATTTGTATCGGAGACGGTATCAGCGCTGGTTCTTTGTGCAATTTCAGTTTATGTATCAAACAATATTGAAGTGGCACTCCTTATCTCTCTTTCTCTTTCTCTCTCTCTCTCTCTTTCTTTCTCTCTCTCTCTCTCGCTCTCTTTCTCTCTCTTTCTTTCTCTTTCTCTATCTCTCTCTCTCGCTCTCTTTCTCTCTTTATCGGACGAACAATCCTACTTCCCTCCCCCACCAACTTGACTGGTAGCGTGGACCCGAAGATGCCTCGGCCGGCATCGGTGGTTTGCAAAAAGCCAATCTCATTGCAGCACAGCCACGTCCAGCCGCGGTAGGACGCTGCAGTAAATAATGATTTCTTGGTCCGCTAATCACATCAATAGTCATTTCTCATGAGTGACCCTTTCTATTGATTGTTGTTCAGTAAAATGTACCAAAATTAAATTGCATACTGTATATATCAGCGCTAGTATCTAAATATTATCACCTGTGTCGTCTGACATTCGGCTGTAATTCGTCTCGCCAAGCGTGCGAACGACATCCTTAAAATTGATTTGTTGTTCAGGGACCTCTTGAAGTATTAACATAGAGTTTTCTTATTGTTAGCAATACTTAGAACTGAATTATATTAATAATTAAAGATCACCTGATAATTGTTCGCAAATTGGGATGGGGTTTCGTTGGCAGGTGGATAGAAGATGCTGTACCTAAAATGCAAGAATCTTTGCGATAAGAGCATGGTTGATCCTGAGATTCTCGATCTCTGGAATTTGATTTATCAAATGTCGAATACCATAGCGAAATGCAATATCTCTTCGAATCTGTTGATCAAAATAATAGACAAATGCGAGAGAAACACAACGTCTACGCAACATATTACACTTTCGACTTTATTTAAACTTGTAAAAAAGATAGAGAAAGAAACCAGAGGTAAAGATCGTAGACATTGTTGACGACTGCGTCGCTCTTCGTCATGATTTCGCACAGCTTCGATGCTGTCAGATTCGTTTTGGTTGCGTCATTCTGGTTAATGGAAATATGTTCACTAACAGGAATCAGAGTAGCATTTTTTATTAATTAAAATAATTATTATACTTAGATTTATAATCGCACCGCTCCGTCGTAGGTGTACTGAATCATTCCCTGGAAGATGTTGTAGATGTTGGCAAAGAAGTTGTTGATGTCTGCCTTGGTAGTCGAGTTGTTGAAAGGCGGCTCTAGGCTAGAATCGGGCAAGAATTACTGTAGTTCACAGTTAATGACGAATTCGCTTTGGTTCTTATATCTGAGGGTATCCATGAATAGTGTAATCCATGAATGTTACGCCCTATGCGTACCGTACAAAGTAATGGTTCTAACTGGAAGATACGATTAAGCCGGTCGCGACCCTGCGCGGAGATGGCCAGCTGCTGCATCTCATCGAAGGCGTCCTTCACCGCCCGCCGGCAGCTCTGGCTCGTCTCGCTGATCACTTCATCCACCACCACGGCGTACTCTGTTTTTGTCTTTGTCTTTTTTTAAAGATATATTTTAATTAATGATTAATTTTCTTATTGAAATCAAAATATGGGTTTAATATTTATATCATAGTAATTTCCCTTAATTTTGTAAATATTCGATGCTACCAAAGAAATCAAGCTTGAGATTGAGCGGCGCCGAGCTGGCGACCGCGCCGACCGTCAGTTCTGGGTATTTCGAGCGGAACCACGCGGAGAGAGAGCCTCAATTTTAAAATAAATAGATACTGTTTGTAAATTAATTACAAAACAAAATGCGCCCGTTTTCTGCACGTAATTAATAGGAATAAAATTTTACATTTTCGTCAAAATTTTCGTTCGTGCAAATTGTACCTGGATAAGAACCGCCAAAAGTGATCCACTTTGGATCTCGGAAGCCGTGAACTTTGTTCATGGACTCGATGAAGAATGCCAAGTCGGCCAGCGCCTGCTCCGTGGTCAGCAGGCGAAGCGAGGACGTCTTCATGTCGCTGCAAGGAAATCGCTAGACTATCTTTCTCTTCTCTGTCCTGACCCTGACCTCTCGATTTTAGCCTCCTTTTCTCTACTCTTTTTCATAATTTTCTCTCTGTGTGTATACTACGATGAATCCATATCGGATTGTTTTTAATTAAGCGAAACATTCAAAGGCCAAATGTCAAAGCTAAAGCATGAAAAAGTTGTAATAAAATTAGACTTGATCGGCCTGCTCTCTCCGAAGAAGCGATGCTCGAGAGTGAAGACATTTGCGCCAAACTTCTTCGCCCACTGCAGATACATCACGTCCTCTTTGGCCGCCCAACTTCAACAGAGGCGCCATTATTCCGTTCTTGTAAATATTGAGTCAGTGGATTAGATAAATATATGCATTACTTATTGTTAGAGCGACATGCATTTCATATCTGATTTAATTCATACCGACAACGATTACTACTTATCGGATGTCATATCTCCCCTTTTTCAATGTCTTAGATTATTTTCTAAATCACTTTAAATGTTGTTACATCATTATTTTGATGTATGAATGAATATTCGCAATCATCATTAATTCAATCCGCCACAATGGCAGTCCTCATTTGGATATATTTCATTAGTGATTCTCGAACCGATCGGACTCGGGTCCTTCGCCTCCAATGAAGAGAAAGATGAGATCTCGCCCGTCGTTGATAATCTTCGGATCAAAGAACTTTGGATTGTTCCAGAATCGCTGTAAAATATTTTGGATCAATTCACTGAAATTGGTTAAATTCAAGTAAAAAAAAATATATTTTTGTTTTATATGAGAGAACCCGACGAGAGGAAACGGGACTAAACAATCAACGAATACAAGAAGATGCCGTTTGCAAACCTGCTTCCACTTCCTTGTGTCCAGCGGGTTGAAGTGGTCGTACTTCTGTGAGAAGTTGCCGCGGATCAGCCACGGATAAGGGTCATCGCCGGCTGTTGCTCCCTCCCGGTTGTAGACGTGGTATGACGAGTGGAGGAAGCCGCCTCAAGTATTTTTCTCTTTTTTTTCTAAATGTCATTATATCTAGTTGCTATCCACTCAATATATGCTTTTATGTATCATTGAATTTTTATTGATCTACCAAGAAATTAAAATTTTTTTCCAAAAGAAGCTTATTCTAGTAATTTAATTTCCGGAAAACAAACCTGGCGGTCTTCCAAAGAGCATTGGTGGAAGAGAAGGATGACGAGGATGAATGACATTCTGAGCAGCTGCGGTTGCAGCTAGCAGCGCCACCAATGGTAGCGTCAGCAATAGCTTCATTTTTACCCTGTTCAAAAGAGACGACCCTTTTAATACATCTCGATATTAACCACCTGTTATGCATAATATCCTTCAAGATTTCGAAATGCGGGAAGAAACTTAGTCTCGTCCTTAATTTCACTCATTTGTTTTATATACGCATAAAATATGCCAAAAACTCATTTTGAATTCGCGACTTTTTGTCTGACATCAGGAGCATGTGATTTAGAGAGATTCGACTACAATCGTAAGAAAATTCATATAAACAGATTAGGATTGAGTATCGTGCTTCTTTAACTATCCTCAACATTAAAATTAAAAATGGCAATAAAACGAATACCAAAAACGCCAAAAAGTAGTGAAAAATATTATGCAAGAGTGCTGCCGTAGAAGCGCTTCGTCGGCAAGTCTCCAGGAATGGCAAAGTGATAAAATGAGAGGACACTTTCCTGCTTCTTATCAGGACTCAAAGTTTCAATCATGCACTTTTCCTCTTTTCTCTGCCTGATTAATCTTGTGCCCACTGGATTAGTTCTCATCATTCTAGTGCGAAAAATTCCGTCCTTTTCATTAGATATTTATTGTAAATTGCCATCCTTTATACTGATAGATTTACGCAAAATTGAGAAATGTAATAAATGGCAAAAACATCTCATAAGCACAAGTGAAGAATAATTCAAATGAACCAAAAAATTGCCCGTTTCAATTTGTAGCGCATGGGAACAAAGTTGGGGAATGTATGTACATACATTGTGCAAAGGTATAAATGCCATAAATTGTCGTTCTGTTGCGGAAGTAATTGCTCATCAAGAAGTGATACCTCAGAGAATGATAATTTGCATGAAGCATTTTCAGGTTTTAGTTGGATAATCCGTTTTATTTAAAACGAAAATCACGTGTAGACCTTCGCGGTGACCATCTCTGCGGCTTCGCTTTCTGGTTCGTCGTCGCGTGTGAAAGAGCGCAATCTGAAGTATGCAGAATACGCGTCAAACAGCAGGCAGACGCCACCATCAAAGTATTTCATTGAAAACATAGTTTCTCTACTAATAGCTGAATTACTGTAATTAAATATTCATGATAACGATTGAAGTATCCTAGAAAGACTCGAATGCGGACTTCTTCTGCGCCTCGTGAAACCTCCTCTCGACCAGGGTGAAGGCGATAGTGGAGAGAATCGAAGTAACAGCGAAGAGGAGCAGCTGCCAACCGAGCGAGAACTTGCCACCGTAGAACATTGAGATGGCAGACAACAATGCCTGAGCAGGGTTTTTGCTTTGCTTGTTTTATTTTATAATAAAGTTGTATGAAAGACGAATATGTATTTAGATTCAAACAATCAGCAGTTACTACATAATTCATGACAATTCTTCGTTGGATAAAATTGTGCCTTTTTTAAAAGATAATCTCAAGCGAAAAGGATGAATTTGTTTGAGTTGAAGGCGATAACTTTTAGTGTACAAAATAATATAAATTTTTGGAGAAACATTTTCGGTAGCAAGGTAAAACAAAGTCTAACATGGAAGAACTTGGAAGTGGCGAACGCTTGCGGCGTGGCCTCTCTCCATCTCACTGAGGCCAACGAGTAGATCTGCGTGTTCACGCACGCATCCACCAAGCCGAAGATGGAACCACAGAAGAGAGCGATCGGGATGCTGCAAGGGAATTCTAATCGCATTTTTGTCATCTTTTATTTTATTTTTATCAACTGAAATTCTTCTCGATAGGAGGTAGACTTAATGAATACGAAGTGAATATAGGGCATAAATTAGAAATTTGTTCATTAAAAAAAATAAAAAGATGAAAGATTAGTCCGCGAACCTCGGCTGGATGACGGAAACGGCGTTCGTGTCGTGTTTGTTGGCATCACCGGGCAGATTCAAATAGGTCAACGCGCAAGCGACGCAGCCGAGAGCAGAAGAGAAGACCATGAGGGGCCAGCGACCGTAGCGGAGCGTGCGGTCGCCGTAGAGACCGAACAGGAAACTACCTGGAACATGTAATAATTTCATGGAGCAACCAAAGATACGGCGGTCAAGAGAGTAAAATATTTTTATAACGGAATACACCGCCAACCTCCAACTTGGCCGACGCCAATGGCGATAGAGTTGTAGGCGACGAGCGCTTTTGTGTTGACAGCGAAGGCCTTCGTGAAGGAGAGCGACGTTGAGTAGACTTCACTCCAGAACGACATCTGTCAAGGTTTCAGTCTTCCATTTAAATAGTAAAGCTTTTTCAGTAAAAAGCTTAATTAATGTTGATTATTAATGAAAATTGTACTTAATTTAATTAAAATGTTCGAGAAACAATGCCTCAATTCCGGCGAAAGCTGACGTCACAGAAAGGAGCAGCATGTCCGTCGTGAGGAAGAGCCGGAAGGTCGAGACTGAACAACAAAGCAGAAGTATGTAGACATTTGAAATGAATTATCATAGTACAAACTGTTGTTAAACTTCATTTTTTTTTCTTCTTCATCGAATCAGGTGGTTTAATATCTAAAATGTTGTATATTTAGAAAAAAAAATCTGAAGTGTTATTTGTTTGAGGATCCATTTAAATCAAATAAATAGAAAAGGAGTTACAATTTCGCCGTTTTCGGCAATTATATGTATGTGAAAGCATAGATAAAAGATATAATTAACATGTTTAGACTGACAGAGCTCGTCGGAGTACGAGCCGGCTCGTTGTCTGTATTCGTCCTCTTCCTTCGGAGTGCGAAGAAGAGCGAAGACAACGTTCCCGGCAAGGGCTACTGCCTTTTTAACGATTGAAGGGAGTTACGCGCTCTATTTTTTCGGTATTATTTTGTTAAGTAGAAACGCTCACATTGTTATTCAGTCACTAAATTAGCTCTAGAAATAACAACAATAAGGTAAGAACTGTGTAATTTGGTTATCGTAACAACATATACCGTAAAGCAGCCATAGAGTAGCCGAGTCGTCTTCACATCAATGTCGAGATTCGGCTCAGGAGACAAGCCAAAGACTGCCAATAGAAAGATCCCGCCAACGATTAATCTGAAGGAAGGCATAGATTGTATATATATTTTAAATTTATTTTAACACTCATTTTATAAATTTGAAACATTAATTTATGGAATACGATAGATAATTAAGGACATTTGAAACTAAAAGTAATGCTGCATTTCTCTGAATAGCAGGAGCGAGAACCCGATTGTGTGCCAGATCCAAATGACGGAAGAGTTGCGGCCAATATTGTGATCATTGGAGTTGAGAGCGAGGTAATGACCGACCGCGGTCCACAGCACTTGAAAAAGGCATTTATTTTAATGCAAAAACATATGAACTATAGTAAGAGAATCTACTATTGTTCCATTTTATATAATGAAAACAATTTAATTAAAAACATTTTCGAAAAAAAAAGGAAACGAACATGCAGATCCAATGCCTTCGAGTGCTGAAGAGAAGTAGAGAAAGGGCGTGTTGAGGAAGAGGAAGCCAGCCATGAGCACAGTGTAAGTTGCGCTTCCGATCAACAGACTCCATCTAAAGAGATTTTTTTTAAATCATTTTAATACAACAGGTAAAGCTTTACAGCAAAACACTAAACGATTGATTACCGTTTTCTTTTATTTTACAAAAAATATTAATCTACATTTTAGAAGATATATATTTTTTTCATCCGACAAACCTGCAACCGAGAAAGCCGACAACTGGAGGCGCAAGCAAATTAGCGCATAGAAATGACGCGTAAATGATTGTTTGACTGGAAAGAGGGGCCATTCTTATTGTGATGCTGATGGTGAATAAAAGGAAAAAGGAAATTAACATTAGTATAGCAAGACATGTACACATTAGTACCTGTTCAATAAAGAGGTCTAACAAGGGAACCATCTGAAGATATGTTGGAGGATTTTGATCTCACCTGTCCAGATCGATTAGTACGGTCAAGAAATGATGTCAATTATTTTTACTTTTTCCTTAATGGCCTTCGGCGATTTTATATTAATTTTTAAAAATTGCATAAAATAATGGAAATTAATGGCTTTGCAATTATGAATGCCTGAATTGAATCTTGGAATGTGACCAGCGTGGCGCAGTTAGTAGTGCGCTAGCCTACAGTTTTGACTGTCGCAGGTTCGAATCCCTTCCGGTGCTTATGTTTTGCTGCAGTTTAATATACTCAAATTTGGTAAAGTAAATATAAAAAATTTATTCTAATGCAAGGAGTGGGGTGGTGGATGTTTGAAGTTAGCAAATATGATAATCGACGACGAAGCAGTTCAGGCAGAAATTTTTCTCACAGTGAGAGCATCGCACAAAGCTCTCGCGGGTACATATGTACTTTGCCAAAATTATGTACATATGTACTTTGCCAAAATTGAATATCCAAAACAATAGCAAAACATCTGCTCCAAACTGGATTTGAACCCGCGACACTCAAAACAACGGGCGAGCGCGCAACTAACTGCGCCACGCTGGTCACATTTTAAATCTCAAGCGGGTCGTTGACAATGGTAAAGCAACGATCAGCACCCCACATCTGCGATTTATGCAAATTTTAAAAATTAATATAAAATCGCCGGAGGCCATTAAGGAAAAAGTAAAAATAGTTGACATCATTTCTTGACCGTACCAATCGATCTGGACAGGTGAGATCAAAATCTTCCAACATATCTTCAGATGGTTCCCTTGTAAGAAAAAGAGATAAAACTCAAAAGGCAGACCTGACATAGCCGGCGTCTTGAGCAATGCTCGGGTCGACTTTGCTGCGATCTGACAGGACGGTCTCCTCGATGAAGGACTGTGAGAAGAAGGCGAGGAAGACGAGCATGAGACCCACGCCCATCTGCACAATGTTCCATGTCGACGACTGCAAGCCGGCGAACATTCTTAAAATAATTGTTTATTTTTAATATCTTTATACTAGTTGATTATTAATAAGTTGATACATTTCGGTTGTTTCGGTTGAAACCGAACCCTCCTTTTTTATACGGCTGTCTTATCTGTTGTGCAAATCAGTGTATGTTTCTGTGTTCACGCCTCACACTTGTTACTAGCAACTTTTCATTCTTAACTTTTGTACAGATCTATGTCATTTCATCATATACATAAATGACATATATTGGCTTTTTGAATCAGTTCGATTGATCGCATGTTTGTTCAGGATATTGTTCGACATTGTTCACATATTTCGAAACTTTTTCATACTGAATTTAGAACTTTCGATGTTATATCTCTCTTACTGTCCTCTCCCTGTCTGCAATCATAGTTATGAAATCCTAGCGCTCGTCTCCCGATAGCTGATTGGTGTCAGTTCGGCCTGGGCTTTTTGTACTGTTTCCTAGTTCTACTTATTTATTATAAGCCGTCCCCCAGTGGCTACCAGTTTTTGAGGCTTGGAACTGCGTAGAATGCGCTGTCGACTGGGCCTGTACGAGACAGATACAGACTCCTCTTATGTTCAAGTTTTCATCGTGAGAAGCTTATTAACGCCAAGTCCAAGGATTAACAGGAGTGGTCGTAGGTCCTATTGACCATTCATAAAAGTTGCTCAGTGCCTCTTTGTGCATTCCAAATACCTGGTCAGTGTCCCGATTTTCGGACCCCTAAGGGTACTTTTGGGAGTTCTAATTTGTCTTTGAGCATTGTGTTGAGCAAATTTGCAAAGTGCAGTCCTTAGAATTCTTGAACATAACCGATAAAAAATAAATTGAGAATTCTCAGTACAACTATTTCTCTACTTTTATTCGATTTCGGGCCGGAAGCTAAATAGACGGCAATTATATTCGCGCGGAAAGCGTAAAGAAAGTATCACTTCTGATCCGCCAGAAAGCAAACAGAAAGAAAAGGGAAACAAGGGTTTGCCTTTACTTGCACTTGTTGTGCGTATTTTATATAATAAACTTGTCACTTAATTTAAATAGGCTTTGAAACACACATTCCCAGAATTATTTGGGAATAAGTGTTTCAAAGCTAATTAAAAAAAAAAACAAGCATACTATGTAAGTGCTTTAAAATCTACTCGAAAGTTTCGCGTACTTTACTCAGAAGCAAAAATGTTTCTGAAAGTTGTCGTCCAAGTGGCAACATTATTAACAATTGTTATGTATATACATATGTAGCAAAACGATTGAAAAAAAGTGTTGAAGAGCGTCCATCTTATTTGCAAAGAAAAAAAAATTAAGCTAGACTTCACGATATCGCGACAATTCTTGTGAGAATGACATTGTTACCATGGTGATGAAGTGGAAAGCGGCACAAAAGTGAGATAGGAATGAGAGTAAGAATGAGAAAGAGAGAAGTAGAAGTACAGAAAGAAAATGATCATTTCCAACAGCGCAAAATTGGGTAATTCTTATTTTGGATCAATTCTCAGTGAAATAACAACGGAACTACAGAATAAATGCATGAAATTTACCAAGCAAATTTTCGCGCGGAAATGACTACAGAATTAAAGCGTGCAGTTAATGGACGATCGCCTCACTTATCAGAGGAACAAGATCGTTAGAGCTCCCGACCAAAAGTGATAAGAGCAGCGATTGCGGATCTTAAGAAAATTTTAATGATGCGATGAACATTTTTGGCAGTCGATCTTTTGATACAAGAATACTCATGGCAACATTATTCACGTGACAATTGACTCTAAATGGTAGTCGAGCAGAGAGACCTGGCAGTTCACGAATCATCATTCTTTTGCGTTAGCACACAGAATCTGGTCATATGAAACATTGGCATTTATTGAATTTGTGGAGTCGTTACAAGAGCAAGTTCCATGACTATCGATGCAACGCACGATGCCCCACACAAAGGCGAACATGCAGGCAATTCTAAATTTCTGCATTCTTTCTCTCTTCTCTCTCTCTCTCGTTCGCTCTCTCTCTCTCTCTCTTTCTCCCTCGCCCTCTCTCCTTATATCTCCCTCTCTAACTCCATAACTCTTATCTTACTTTCATGCCTGCAATCTCTCTCGCCACTTCGCACTATTTTGTTTCCACTCTTCAACCCTTCAGCAAACAAGCCCTTTTCTCTGCATTCCTCCACTCTCATAATTTGCATGATCTCTGGGGAAGGCAGCGCCAAGCCACGATGTTCTCTTCTTCCTTTGCCCTGCCTTGTTTCCCCTCCCTTTCGCTCTCTCTCTCTCTCTCTCTCTCTATCTCTCTATCTCTTCCATCGCTCTTTTCCTCCGATTCTCTCTGTCCACAAGCGTATTTCCTCCGTCAGCACTACTCCGCTAGCTCTACTCCGTCTACTATTTCGGCATCGATCAAGTAGTTAAATCAACATTCTCACGAGTTGGAGATTAGAGACAGAGATAGCGAGAAATACAAGAGAGACTGTAAATTCAGAAGAGAGTTAAAAAATAAAATAAAGGTCAACAAACGGTCTAATCAACCACTCGAAAATGAAAAAAAGTATACAATTGTTGGCATTAAGAATTTGGCACTGCAGGAATTTTCCAAACAAAGGCCATTCGCATGAAAAGATTATTTTTAGGCTGTGAATAGTTTTCGTTCGGAACTCAACGCTTGAATTGAAGGAATTCGTCACTCAACTATCTCAACGGGATTTCCAATGTAAATTTACGTATAAATAATTTTTTTGCCAAGAAAAAGAATTTCAGCAACGATAAAGATTATCGCCAAGGCGAAAAAAGAACCTTAGACCGACGAAACTCGGCCGTGGAATTGCCTCATACCAGCGCGAACTCTCTGGCATTGTGCAAGAAGGCGCTACATCCATGGAGTCATACATCTTTCCATAGAGTCACCTGAAATGATGCGCCCAGAAATGTGCTAATTTTCCACAAAAAAAAGTCTTTAGAATGAATAGCAGTTCAGCCGTGTACCATAGAACAAAGTCACAGCATTCTTCTCCACCACGAGAAGAGAGAGAGAGAGAGAGAGAGAAGAGAGAAAGCAAGAGAGAGAAGGAGAGAGAGAGAGAGAGAGAATGAGAGCACCAAGTTGAACGGTGTGTTAAGTCTGCTCAGGTGCGGTAGTTTTCGCTAATCGTGCCGATGGTGTCCCTCTTTTTCTCTTGTTCCCTCTCTCTCTCTATCTCTCTCTTTATCTCTCTCACTCTTTCTTTCTCTCGCTCTCATTCGTTCTCGTACTCGATCTCTCCTTGCTCTCCTATTTTATGCGTTCTTTTCCATCTTCCCTCCGATTTCGCCCAGCTCCCACTGTTTCTATCGATTCTCACCCCCAGTCTTAAACTTTCTGTTACGTTCCGCATGAAGACCACTCCAATATAAGCCAAAGAAGGAGCAACACTGCCGTGTGAAGTATGTAAAGTTACTCATCGCTCGTACTTCCATAATGATATTTCAGGGGCCGCGCGAATGCAGCTCCACACTCAAAAATTCAGCTGTTGGCGAGCCCCAAATCGAGGCCGCCACACGGGTCAGCGGTCCTAAAAGTGCAATGGACACGCCTCGCCGTGGAAGTCCTGCCTGCCTGATCGCAGGAGCAACCCAGCAAGGTTAGTTTAACGTTCATTCATTGCAGAGGAGGCCGTGCAGCCCAGCAACCGATATCTGACAGGTTCAGGTCTTTGGCCATTCGGTGGACGGTGCAACGGCCTATTTCGATTAGCCTTTTGCTAGAGTGTTCTTCCTTTTCTCGTCAAAGAGAACTGTTCTAGAATGCAAAAAATATATATTCGAAAAAAAGCGTAGAAAGTAAGGAATTTAAAAAATTTTATTGATTTAAAAATATTACTATAAGTTTGATTACTGAGATTCGGTTGTGTTAAAGAAGAGCTCGTTTTTTGGCTTGAAGATTAATTTAAAAAAAAATTGAATGGCCTGTTCATTGGTCTTGTCCAGAGGTACTAACCAAAAAAAAAATTTTCCCCAAAAGGGCCCAAAAATTTTGGGCCGGCCCGGCCCGTCGGGCCCTAGGACTCGGCCAGCTCCATTTCCGGGCCCTAGAATTTTGGGCCCGGCCCGTGGGCCCGTTTGAGCCCGAGTTTCAAAAAATTCTGCGGAAAAAAGTCCGATTACTTTTGAAATTCAGAATTTTTCATGCTCGTGCTATGAACATCCATTTTAATGTATAGAAGAAAGAGTTTTAGGGGGAAAAATGGACAAGTGAACTAAGATTTGCACTTTACAATGCCACCAATCGTCCTGACTGGACGGCTTTGTGTGCTTATCGGGCCCAATCGGGCCTGCGGGCCGGCCCAACTTTTTATGGGCCCGGCCCGGCCCGGCCCCGGGCCCTTGAAAGTTGGGCCGGCCACTTTGCACCTCTGGTCTTGTCACACAGACACTTTTAATTTGTCTCCATTCGTCGCTGCGTTCCTTGGATGAAAATCGTTCTCATACGATTAGCATTACACAGATGCACACAATTGCTGTGATATATCTTCGCAAAATCTTACTTTATCGCGTCGTACACCAAACAAGATACTCTGTTTAGACAGCTCAAAAACCAAAAACACAGCACCAAATCAAAATACCAGCCATTTTGTATGAGAATCACGCTGTGATGAGTAAAGCGAAGATTAACCTTCCCAAGAAAATAAAATAGAAAAAAGGAATGAATGCATAAAAGAACGATCACTGTTGTGACACAAGCGTCAAAAATACTCAAGGCTTGCCTGAACTTGATAAGAAAGAATTATTATTAAGTGGATGCATGCATCACTATTCTCAATGCACTGTATATGGCTATTATTACATTATTATTACTATTATTATTTTAAATAACGCGATTACCTTGTACATTAGAAACAGTACAATATTAAAAGCGCTTATTAGCACTCTTCCACATTCTGCAAAATGTTGAGCAGTTGAGTCTTATGCGTCAAATTCGTACGGGCAAAAGTCGGGCCAGTTCGTCGGGGAGACACGGTAACCTGAAGTTTAGGAATTGCTTTTGAAAAAATTTACTTCTATATCCATTTAATAGTTTTTATTCACAAGGAGTTCATTAATAGTCCGAAGAAGTGGAGATTATGAGAAAGAGGGAGACTGAAGAACAACCGACATGAAGAGGCAAGAGCATGTGTGAGAGACAGATGATGAGAAAGAGAGAGAGAGGATGAGAGAGAGATGATGATGATGATAATGATGATGAGAAAGACAGTGTGTGAGAGAGAGACAGAGAAAGAGACAGATACCCCTGGCAACAAGTCGACATCTCAGCTCATGGAGCCTCGGCCACGCGACGTCCGCGTCACTGGCGGCAACGCTCGTGGACCACAGCCGCTCCGCGACCGCCGACGCGCGAGGCCTGAGGATAGGAGAGATTTCACGTTTGTCTTCTATCAATTAAAATAAATTAGTCCTAGTAAAATTGAAATATCGTCGAAAGAAGATTATATGTAGTATAGGATCGTAACAAAATCACCGGTCAAGTTAGAAAATGAGGATTTAGCATCAGAAAATACAGAGATAAAACCGCTCGAGTCAAAGGATGTCTACTCCGAAAGAATGAATCCTCAGCCTACCAGAGCACGGCCTCAATGTTCGTGTTGTCGATCATCTCTCCCCACATCGTTGCGATTCCACCGAGCACGAGCGCCTTCTGCTCGGCCGTCCCGTCAAAGTCGGTCGGGTCGCAGTAGTAGTACCTGCCGCAGTAGTAAAGTGTCTCTTTTTTGAGGCGAAAGATGAAGTTATTGACATCAGCCTAATATCTCGGTACCTCTCTCATCTACAGCAACTTTTCTTGTGTATGCTTGTTCCCTTAGAGATAGCCTGATATGATTTTGTGGCTAGCACCATGGTGCCTGCAGGCAGCAACATGAGGCAAAGAATAGACAAAGTGAGAGAGCATGCATTTTGAAGAGACTCTGCTCAACCTTATTAATTACTATTCTTGTACGATTATTATAAAAAAAATACTTCCATTCCTCATTATCAGTATATTGAATAAAGTCGAGGATAGAAAGAAGAAAAGCTTGCAAAACATTCGACCAACTTGTAGTTCGTCTCAAGCTGTCCTCTGATCTCGCTCTTCCAGTCTGCGCCGTACTTTACGTAGTTCAAGTACCTCAACGTTTCCAATCTCCCATACTCAGGCCAGCTCTAGAAGTTCTCTCCGATAACCAACCAGCAAGCAGAGACAATGACTCGGTGTCCGCGCGCGGTCGCATTCTTAATGTTCTCGTGCATCTCTTCGAGTGTGTTGCCCTTCCAGATGTGCACGATCGATGACGTCATCTAGAGTATTCATTATTGGCACCAAATTCTATTTCAAATTTATATAATTTTGTAATCAATATGTTGCTTCCCATGAGGCTTCAAAAATAATTCAATTACCGGTTCGTTATTGTCGAAGACTTCTTGCCAGAAGACAGCGTCGCGGCGCTCGCGGAGATTACGAACAATCTTCTCGATCCTAGCAAAGACATCTTTATTTCTTAAGATTTATGATTTTTAATTAGACTAAATGTGATGGCAGGAACAAATCTTCGAAGTGGCCCTTTCTTTTATTCCATTAGACGCAAATGAGAACCACACGTTCCATTTTATGAACAAAAAAAACAATTCTATCCATAGGAGAGAGTGAGGAAGAATAATCAGTATCAAAAAATATATATATATATAATTGAGCAATGGTCAAGAACCTCTTGAAGTAGTAGGTCTCCAGCAAGCTCGTGTCATTTCCCATTTCCATGCGCTCCATAAACGCCGAAATCTTCGGGTTACGCTCCCTGAACATTCATATAGAGATGCTATTATTGTCTCCTATTGAAGTTATTCCAGGTTAGCCTAAATGTCGATAAAGAATACCAACCAGCACTCGGTGATGTAATCGGCGACTTCGTCTCCTCCGAGATGTAAGAAATGCTCGGGGAACGTAGAAACGAGCTCGTCGAAGAAGTGGGTCATGAAGTCAAAGTTGGTCTCCTGCAAAGTAAAGAGTAAGAACGAGAAGGTGAAGCGGAGAAAGAGAAACAGAGAGAATTGTGAGTCATATCAAATTCATTTCTAGAAATAGTTAGAGAATTGAATCCATCGAAATATAAAAATAGCTGATAAAGATGCCTCGCTCGGGTCGACGAGGTTCGGCAGACCGGTGGAGACGCCGTCCGCATCGAAGCACTCGGAGAGGAAGCCAGGCTGCGCTCGCCAGGAGGACGTGTGGCCTACAGAGGAGCTCTTTTTTTATCCAGGCGAAAATCTCTTTAGTTCATTATCAATAATAACAAATATGAAACCCAGACAGCATACACATTTTAACTACCTGTTTCAATCACACTTTTCATTCGACGAATTAAGATATGGAAGTATTCAAAGCGTACTTTCTCTTCTAATCAGTTACGATAAAATTGGGCGGCAAAACGCTTATTGTAAATGGGATTTGATTGTATGAAAATATGCATACCAGGCGTGTCGAATTCGGGGAGGACGCGGATGCCGCGTATCCTGGCGTACTCGACAATCTCTTGGACGGCCGCGCGAGTGTAGACGTGGCGGGGCGAGTAAGCGCCCTAGGCGGATTCAGTTGTTCACAAAATTTCATTCTCGTTAATTCATCAAACCAAAAAAAGTGACCGCATGGAAGTGTGGGAACGTTTTCATAATGTACATTGATTCTTATCGTCCTACCATGGCGCGAAACCACCTGTGCTACATACGGAACGAATTTCTGTAGTCACTAAAAGATAAATTAGATTTTAAAAATAAATAAAACATTTATTGTGCTAAAAAATGCATCTTAAAAATAAACCCACGAACCTTCTTGGAGAGATGCGGATATCGCATGGACTCATAGGGGAAGGACTCGTCGTCAACGATGTGCCAGTGGAGGACGTTCAGCTTGTTTGCTGCCATCAGATCCTGATATGTAAAGCAGATATTATGTAATCGAAAATGGAGTAGAGCAAGAAAGAGCAGAGAGAGAGAAGGAAAGAGAGAGAAGAGAGAGAGAGAGTGAGAAAGAGAGAGAGAGAGAGAGAGAGAGAGAGAGAGAGAAGAGAGAGTGAGTGAGTGAGAAAGAGAGAGAGAGAGAGAGAGAGAGAGAGAGAGAGAGAAGAGAGAGTGAGTGAGTGAGAAAGAGAGAGAGAGAGAGAGAGAGAAGAGAGAGTGAGTGAGTGAGAAAGAGAGAGAGAGAGAGAGAGAGAGAGAGAGAGAGCGCGCGAAAAACATAGAACGCACCAGCTGCCTCTTGATCGTCTTCACACTAAGGAAGTGTCTCGACGTGTCAAGCAAAATTCCTCTTACGGAAAAGCGTGGTGAGTCTCTCACCAACGCCGTGCGCAACTTGTACTGCAATTCGTATTAAGTTTACATTTAATTGGAATTCCTTTTTAATTACGTAATTTACCCGAAATCTCTACAATACCACGGTGGCAAGAACGATTGTTATTATTAATATCCTCATTGCTGGAAAACCACCTGCTTCATCTTTGAAAAATTCCATATAAAATTGAGGATCGTCAGGATGAATTTTTTACATGTCCGAAACATTGTTCTGTGGTTTGATTTCTAAGACAATTAGTGCTATATATTTGTGCTAATAATTAATGATGATCTTTCATACCGTATTAGTCTTTTGGTCGAAGAATATGAGCTGAGAGAATGTCTCGAGTGCTCGAACAGCGCCCCACACTTCGGGCGCTTCGATCACCGTCTTCTCCGAGGACACCTTCAGCGTGTCTGCAGGGTACAATATTGAAGTAAGCAAGTGTCTTCCTCTCAATTGATTGTTGCTTTTAACTGTCCTCTCTGCTCTTGCTGCTATACATTCATATGCTAGGAGCCGCATCTCTATTGAAATAATAAATTCATTACAATAATATTCAAAGAGCTCACAAGTTTCGTCCATGTCCTGCTGTGGAGCCCCGCGGGGACACGGCGTCTCGATTCTGATGGAGACAGGATACGCAGGCGCACTCGACGTCGCCAGCACAGGGAACGGGAAGAGCCAGCGCTCCACTGCAAAGGAAGAAAAGGAGTGGATTTCATAGTAATTGCATATTTTAGACGCGTATCCTCTTGTACCATTTATGGTTTTTGAAATTAAAAAAAGAACAGAGTCATGATCAAAGAAGATTAATAAATAAAATGTAAAGCGTGTTAAATTTTCTTTATAAAATAAAACGCACTGTAGACTCGGACGTTGTCCTGGACAATGTCGCAGTCTTCGTGCTGGCCAGCAGTGAAGAGGATCTGTCCAGGCGTCAGACTGCGATTCAGTGCGTGAAACTCGATAAAGTGAGGCTGCGGCCACACCTGCAAGAAATTAATTTCGAATTGAAAATATGTATTTATTTATTTTTTTATTGGCTAATAAATATATACTTATACATTTAAAAAATAAATGATAAATAACATTTCCGCACTTCTCCCTGGCTCCAGGCATCCGGCTCAGCTCGGCCATAGAACCATGCGGCGGCGGTTGGGATGGCAAGGAAGAGAAGAAGCAGTACGCCCGAGGCGTTTGTCATCGTCAATGCTGAATTTGATCTCTTTCATTTTTAGCGAAATAAAAAAACCTTTTGCACTTTATAAAACGACAAGTTGTAACCGTAAGTGAACCAGGTAAAATACTGACAGTTCCTCTTCTACACAGGAGAAATTCGAAGTAATAAGCCTTCTTAGACGAGTTCAACCCGCTGGCAGAAGGAATAAAGCAGCCTTGTGCAGTCCCCGACGCCGCTCCTACAACTGCTTGGAGTGACCGCGCGGAGAAGTCAAACTGCCTAGGGGCATCCCTCAGTAGGCGGTCTTATTGAGGAGAAGTGGGGAGAGATAAAGAGAACGAGAGAGAAGGTGTCTGAGAAGCAGAGGCAGTGAGAGAGACAGTCGAGGGGAGAATCAACAGAGAAATAAGACAAATAGACATGGGAATAGAGTGGGCGAGAGAATGATACGAGGCAATAAGATGAATAGAAATGTAAGAATCCGAGAGGTGTAGAGAGAAACAAAAGGAGAAGGAATGCCGTGCAGGAGGAAAAAAACAGCGACACAATGCTGCAGAACATGGAGGTAAGACGATAGGCCTCAGTGACTCGGGAGAGGGTCAACTGCACCGAAGGGGGGAGAGACTAAACTGAGGTGTTCGAAAGACTGTAGGCGACGTCCTCAGCCAACAATGGGTATGCGAGAGAAAGGGAGGAATAGAGAGAGAGAGAGTAAGGAGAGGCAGAAATAGAGGGAGAGAGCGAATGGGAAGAAAGAGAGAGAGAGAGAAAGAGAGAGAGAAAATAGAGTGACAGAATGAAAGAATAAAATGCAGTAAAGAAGGGACATGACGAGAAGGAGATTTTGAAAATGCAAGAAAAAATAGGTGGTCGTCAAAGGAGAAGGATACCCATTGAGCGCCAACCCATTGCTCTCTTCTTCATTTCTTTCTTCGTTTTATTAATTTTCTTGACGCTTCGGTTCACCGACCTTTACTACATGAAGTCATTTCTCTCTCTCTCTCTCTGTCTCTCTTTCTCTCTCTCTCCCTCTCTTTCTCTCTATCGCATTCGACCAACTCTCAACCCTACCTTTCATTTCTAGCCCTTGCAAGCAGTGGCCGTCCTTGCCGATTTAGTTAAAACTGATGATATGTTTCCTCTTTCCCTCTGCCTCGGCCATTGTGTCTCCCTCTCTCTCTCTCTCTCTCTCTCTCTCTCTCCCTCTCTCTCTCTCTTTCTCTGCGTCTCTTATTCTGGTTGGTTCACATTTTATGTCATTTTCCATCCCTTTCGAGTACGCTGTGCCCTTTCCTGCCGCATTGCCTTCTCTTCTCTCTTCACTGTACACTCTACACACTGCTTACTGCACTTTCAGGGCGCCGCGCTTCTTTTCCCATCTGAAACGTTCGTGACCGCCAAAGGTCAATATTTGATTCTTCTTCTGGACAGCGTGAAGGAGAGAGCGTCAACACGAAAGGGAGCGACAGTGAAGAGGCACAGAGAGAAAGAGAAAGAATGAAAGAAAGCGAGAGAGAGAGAGAGAGAAGCAAGAAAGAGATGTAGATGATGTTATCCAAGCGTTATACATAAGCGAGAACATTGTACAACAGCCGCTAACGAGCGGGATAAATGAGAAAGGCCAAATAGATATCGAAGCAGATCGGACTCTTTTGTCTCCTAGTCAAGGTATGTACATACATACATATAAAAAATTTCAAAGCCGACATGCGCATGATCAAACTATGCACATTAATACGCAGGATCGGAAGAAAAGGAGAGTGAATGCGAGAGGAATAAACGCAGAAAGAATGTGCAAGGAAGGGGAGATAAAGTGATATGTGTACATGGAGAGAGGGAGAGATTGTGAGATAGCAGAGTATAATTCTGCATGAGAAAGAAATAAGAGAAGAAATTGAAGATGGCCTCTATAATGGGGAAGTTGTAGTGGAAAGTGTTAAGAGGATGAGCGAGAGGAAGCAATGGGAAGAGACCCTTTTACACAGCAAAAACGTGCTCGGCGGCGTGCTTTGATCTTCGGCTGGAACGGTGTTCCCTTTCTCATCTTCCATCACTCTGAAAGAATGCTCAAGACAACCGCAAGCCAGAACTTATTTATTTTGCTCTTCTTGGCAAATTCTTTCATTCACATTTTTATGACGCATATGTATGTATGTTCATACTTATGTACATATGTATGCACGATCCGCTCAAACTATGATCCTGGCACGGCAAGAGGAGTCAGAATGTATATTTCTATTTATTGTTTATAAAAATATAATTTTCTTTGCAATAGACATTCCCATATTGTAAATGAAAGGTTTAATTATCAAATTTATAAGGGCAGAAGTCGGGGAAGTTGTTGGGCGAGACGCGGAAGCCGCGCGAGACGAGGCGGCAGCGCAGCTCGTGGAGACGGGGCCAAGCGACGTCCGCGTCGCGTGTCTGCGCCGTGTCCGACCACAGCGCTCCGCTACCGCAGACGCGCGCGGCCTGCAGATTAAAACATAAACAAGTAAACAATTCAGGTAACGGTAGCGGGGAACGAAGGGTCTACCAACCAGAAAATGGACTCTAGATTGGTATTGTCGATAAACTCTCCCCAAATGGCCGCGACTCCACCAAGAATAAGCTTCTTCTGAGCCGGTGTTCCATCAAAGTCGGTTGGATCGGAGTAGTAGTATCTGAAATACAGAATAATGGTTATTCGAGGGAGATAAATATTAATGTGCAGGACATGTCATTCACCTGTACTTTACATGCGGCTGAAGGTCGATCCTTGACTTCCAGTCTGCGCCGTACTTGATGTAGTTGAGATACCTGAAGATATAATTTTCGCTTTTCTTTATCCCGTTCTTGCATCTCCTATCTTTTTAAAATACATTTTAGACTCTATTTTTCCTGCTTTTCCTTTCCTTCCCCTTCTCTTCGCTAACCAGCAAGTGGAAACGATGACGCGATGGCCGGCAGAAGTGATTCTTCAAATGGCGTCGTGCATGTCAATGATCGTATCGCCTTCCCAGAGATGAATGATTGCCTTTGGGTCCTGTGGAGAGAGAGATAGAGATGTGCAGAGAGAAAGTAGGAGAAGAGAGCGAAAGAGTGAGTTGAGAAAACAAAGAGAGAAAAGACAGAGAGAGAGATAAAGAGAAAGAGAGAGAGAGAGAGAGCAAAAGAGAGAGAGAGAGAGTAAGAGAGAGAAATGTTAAGATAGAGATAGTGAGAGAGGGTGCAAAAGTTATAAACACGGCTTACTGTACGTACAGGAATTAATCTCATTTACGGTTCACGAGTTATCTATTATTCCATATTTGAAAATCAAGAAAAGCACCGCGACAGCGAGATTGTTGTCGAAGACTTCGTTCCAGAAGACCATCTCTGTGCTGCTGCTAATGTTGCGGATGATCTGTTGCAGCCTAAAAGGTTTTTTTTCGGTGTTTATACCATAAAATATTATTATTATTTGGCAAATTGTAAAAAAAAAAACCTAGTTTTAGCAACATGTAAAAGAAAATATTGACCTTTCCAGATAGTAGTCCTCCAGGAGACGAGTGCTTGTGCCCATTTCATGCTTTCGCATGTATTCGGCGATTTTGGGATTGTTCTTCCTATCATAACAATATATCATAGTTGTTCTTTTTTATTACTTTTGCTCGACTAAGTTGCCTCTTACCAACAGTTGTTGACCGTGTAGAGAACTTCGTCGGCTCCGAGATGAACGAATCGGTCGGGGAAGGCGCTGTGGATCTCCTCGAAAAGACCACGCAAGAAAGTGTACGTGGACTCCTGAAGAGTGCAACGCTTGCAGACCAATGAATGAGAAAGCGTAACTGAGAGAACACGATTGGTGCTATGTTGTATGAGTAACGCTGAAAGATTACATGTATGTATTAATATAAAACAAAATTGTGTTTTAGAGATTAAAAAAAATATTTTTGGCTAGTAAACGATGTGTTTTATGGAGTCTTCTAGTTTCAATGAATAGATTATCCAACAAGGGTTGGGTCAAGCGCGTTCTTCAGATACGGCCGTCCGCTGTTGTCGTAGCATTCGGGCAGCAAGAATGGCTGGCCCTTCCATGCTCCGGTATGGCCTGGAAGCTCAGACTTTTTATTTATTTACTTTGAGGCTTATAAAAAAGCAGGTAGCTCTGTAATTAGTAGTCTACCTAACATAACTCTACTTCTTATTCTTTAAGAGATTTTTATGTTTACATTCCAGCAGATTGTAGTGGTTTTTTCTGGCGCGGAATTTCGTTTATAATGTAAATTCCAATGCAATCTGCTTATGATCGAATAGAACACATCAATGTCCACTTGGGGCTCTAAGCGTACCGGGCGTGTCAAACTCGGGCACGACGCGAATGCCTCGCATCCTCGCGTACTGCACAACGTCACGCACGTCTGCAGGCGAGTAGACGTGGCGACGGGAGTACGCGCCCTCCAATCATTCTTCCACTATCTCTCTCTTTCTCTACTCATCACTCTCTCTCTATTTAAACTTAGCATGGTAAAAGAAAACAAATTATCAAAATAGCTCTAATTTGCACAACTAATATTTGCTAAATGTTTATGAGACTTTTTCGGAGAGTTGCGGAAAGCGAGTGGACTGGAAAGGGAATGATTCGCTGTCGACAAGATGCCAGTGGAGGTAGTTCAACTTGTTCGCGGCCATTATGTCCTTAATAGGATATCTACTGATCTACTATTTTTTTAAACCTCACACAACTTCAGAAAAAACATCCGATAAATTATGAGTAATCGTTTGAGCAAATCATGCGAATACAAACCAGCTGTCGCTTGAGCATTTTGACAGAAAGGAAATGACGCGATGAATCGAGCATAACTCCGCGCACAGCGAAGCGAGGAAAGTCGTGAATCACGCCAGTGCGAAGCTTATACTATAATATATTTATTTTTATTATTATATTTAAGATTTGTTGAAAACTTTACAATTAATACCTACTAGAATATTGCTAGATGTAAAGCAAATCTCGACTACCGTCTTTTCATTTTCGTCAAAGTAGATGAGTTGCGAGAAGGTCTCCAGACCTCTAACTGCTCCCCAAACCTGCGACGCTTCTAGTGTTGCCTTGTCATTTTCGACTTTAAGGAGATCTGCAATTTGTGTGTAATTTGCCAATCAGAAAAAAATTGCGACAAGATAAATTCGTCGATAATCGATTGATTATTGATTATTGTCTCTTTCTTTCCTTACACGACTCGTCCATGTCCTGTTGCGGCACACCGGAGGGGCAGGCAGCAGTCACTCGAATGACAACCGAGTACGCCGCGCTTGCCATCGACGGAGACACCGGGAACGGCAACAGCCATTTTCCGGCTGCAAAGAAATACGATTTGAATTTGACGCGCATTTAGGAATAATTTTTAAGGCTAAGTTCGTTACAGTATCTAGCGATGTTGTCCTTGATGACGTCACAGTCGGCATGCGTGCCTGCCGTATACGAGATGCGGCCCGGCGAGAGGCTGCGATTCTCGCGGCCGTACTGCAGATTCTGTGGCAACGGCCATACCTGAACAGAAGGAGAAATTTTTTATTCAAGCAGTAAAAAGATGATTTAAAATTATATTTCTCTACTACCAAAAAACAATACCAGCTTACCCCTCCTTGCGTCCACGCATCAGGTTCGGCTCGGCCATAGAACCATGCGCAGACTGCTGGAAGAAGGGCAAGAAGAAGCAACCATCTGCTGACCATCTTTGGTGCTCCTACTGAACAAGCCGCTTCCTTGCATGGCCACAATGGAAGCGAAGGAATAGGGCGATCATCAAAGATCGGAAAGATCAGACAACGACCCGCAGAGTCCGTGGACTCTTGCCTGGTTGTGAGAGAGAAGGTGAGAGAGAGAATGGGCAGAAGAGATGGATTGAGAGGAGAGAGAATTAGAAGAACAAAGATATGCAATATGGAAGCGAGGCAATGAGACTGAGCAACAATAGCGTAATGGAGAATACTAAAAGCAAGGCTGGACTAATCCGCTAAACTGATAACGGAGTAATGAGAAGCAGCTCACTGCCAGGAAGGGCTATTTCTGCGTGCCAAAAGAATGTTGCAATCGTGGTGAATACTTATGAATATTCAGAAGAATGTTTTATGATAAGCAGTTTTGAATGTATATTCAAGTGAAGTAGTGCTTTTGCGAAGTAAGACGCATTGAATCTCCTTCTCTTTTCTATTTCGAATCATTGTTGCTGCTCCGTGCACTTTTTGATTGCGTTGTGGATCAGTCATGAATACTTCCGTGAATAATTAAACTCTCATATCATTTGCATCTTTAAACATGCAATTTCGGTTACACGAGAACAGTAAAACGGGGCAGCTATTCAGCAGTAGACAAAAATATTGTAATAATTTCCTAGATTTCAATTGCCTTCTCTTCAAATTCATATGGACAAAAGTCGGGGAAGTTGTTGGGAGAGACGCGGAAGCCGCGGGAGACGAGGCGGCAACGCAGCTCGTGGAGGCGGGGCCAAGCGACGTCCGCGTCCGTTGTTTGTGAGGGATCAGACCATAGACGCTCCGCTACAGCGGAAGCCCGGGGCCTAATAATATTTCTGCTTGAGAATTATTATTATAATATAAAAAGATGATGTGGAGTTGTTGATGGCTGACCAGAAGATGGACTCAAGATTGGTGTTGTCGATGAACTCTCCCCAAATAGCTGCGATACCGCCGAGAACCAGCTTCTTCTGAGCCTCCGTTCCACCAAAGTCCGTTGGGTCGCAATAATAGTATCTATACATTTATGGAGTGTTTGCAAAAGTAAAAATATATATTTTGATGCTGACAATGAGTATTGAGAACAGCCCAAAAAATTGGGAACATTTCACTTGTATTGCATGTCGGAATATCCATCAACCCTCGATTTCCAGTCAGCGCCGTATTTGATGTCATTCAGATACCTGAAGAAAATCGTGTAACTAAAAGATTACATCATGTCTCTGAAACTACCAAAGAAGAAATGAAAGCAAGGAGAACGGATCTAACCAGCAGGCGGAAACGATAGCACGATATCCGGCAGCTGTTATCATCTTGAGATGCAGCTTCATTTCAAACTGCCAGTTGTCCTCCCAGAGATGAATTATCGCATTCTTCTTCTAATTATTAATTTATTATATTAAATTAAACATGATTTTTGACCACGAATATCATAAGAAGCTATTCGCGCTTCCATGCATATTTTAAAGACAATGGTCGTAAACCCAACCGGCTTGTTGTAGTCGAAAACTTCGTTCCAGAATACAAGTTCGCGAGTGCTGCTGCTGTTGCCCAGAATATTCTGCAGTCTGAACGAACATATTATCTTTCACATTAACCGATTCAATTACAGCAGAATGTTAGTGCAATGTAATGTGTAAATAATATAAATAAAAAAACGCTGCGCAAAAATGCATAAATCTTGCGAAGACAGATCAACGAAACCTGTCCAGATAGTAGTCCTCAAGGAGATTTGTGTCATCTCCCATTCCGTGTTCCTTCAGCGATTTTGGGGTTGTTCCTCCTGAATATTATTTTTCACACTCTTAATGATTTTAGAAACAAATTGTTGAAAAGAATGTTTGAATTACTGCTTCTCAGAAAATAGACTAGCCAGCAGTCCTTGACCGTGTCGATAACCTCATCCCCGCCTAGATGGATGAAGCGCTCAGGAAAAAGAGAGACAATCTCGCCAAAGAGGACGGCAAGGAATTCGTAAGTTGACTCCTCAACAGTTTTATTGTTCCTATCACTGTGCCAATTTTCTCTCATCATCCGTCTGTAAATGAAGGAATCACCTCCGTGGGGTCGACAGCGTTCGGAATGAGCGATGGATGTCCGGATTCATCAAAACACTCAGTTAACAGGCCCTTTTGTCCCTTCCACGCTCCCGTGTGGCCTGAATATCTTTTTATGGATATAAAGTAGTTTTAACACAACTTGGAATATGAATATTTATTAACTAATTAAAATGATAAAATAGAAACCTGGCGTGTCAAATTCTGGGACGACTCGAATGCCTTTCAGCCGAGCATAACTCACGATGTCGTGCACGTCGCTCTGCGAGTAGACATGGCGGCCAGAATAAGCGCCCTGTTATCATGTTAAGTTGGCTATCAAAAATATTTTGTAACAACTGGGACAATACAGAGTCTGGGCCGTGATGTCATTAGCAAAATCGGGACCGTGTCAAAACAGCAACGACGTTTGCGCAAAGATCCCATAACTTTGTTCAGGGTGATCGTACCGGTTCAACCAATATTCCGCGCGATTGCTCTCATTGAGATGAATTGAACCATATAGGTTTCGCAGTTCTTGGACAGCAGGCAAAAAAGTTGAAAATTTGAAATTTTTAAGCTTCAGTCACAAAAGTGCTATCGTTGTATAGATCTTGTAAAGAGAAATTGATTGGTGCTAATTTTATCCGTCTGCGATAACAATGAAGAAAGTTACGACACTTTTAGCGCAAATGTCGTTGCTGTTTTGACACGGTCCCGCAAAATCATGTCTTGTATTGAAGAGCGAAGTGTACATTGTTTCTTCTATTATTTTGCGATCATGTACATACATACATCATCTCAGTAGTGCATGCAGTTGGAATGTTGAAGGAACCTGTGTAGATAACTTCGGAAATTTCTTTGACTGGAATAGAAAAGCCTCGCTGTCCACGAGATGCCAATGAAGCAGATTCATCTTGTTCGCCGACATCAGATCCTTCACAAAAGCCAACACCCGAATACGGAGAAATAAAATGTAGTCTTTTCAGTTGTGAGTGCAGAAATAAGTAGAGAATAGTAAAATTGAACAAGGATAAGTGGAAGGAAAACATGCATGCCAGTTGTCTTTTAATGACGTTGACGCTGAGAAAGTGTCGAGAAGAATCTATCATTACGCCCCGGACGGAGAAACGCGGAAAATCGTGGATGACGGCAGTTCGCACTTTGTACTGAAAAAAGTTTTGTTAAAAAACATTTTCCTATCATTATTAAGATGAGCATTTCAATGATTAGTGAATACTCCTTCTCTCTCCAAATTCTTTCTCTCACAGTTTTCTCAGCTTCGTCGAAAAAGACGAGCTGTGAGAGCGTCTCCAGTCCACGAAGAGCTCCCCAAACTTTAGAAGCCTCCAGTGTCGCTTTGGCGTCATCAACCTTGAGAAGGTCTGAAACAAGGAAGTTAGTCATATGAACCAGAGAGAGGAGAGATAGAGGAAGAAAGAAGGTAAGAAAAAGAGAAATAATGGGCTGACACGACTCGTCCACATCCTGCTGTGGTACTCCACTCGGACAGGCGCCGTCCACGCGAATCGTAACAGAATAAGGGGGAGAAGTGTGCGAGGAGGACACCGGGAAAGGGAAGAGACATTTGCCAGCTGAAAAATTCATTCTTATTACTCCACCCAACATATAGGGAACTGCGCAGCGGTTATTTGCGCTGCATGTTGCAACTCAATCCAATTTTGCCCATTTCAAGTGATCAAAATACCATTAGAGTCCTCTTCTCATAACGAATTCGATGCTGTATGCGTTTCTTGTTTAGAATAACGGCGAGACATAAGAGGGAGATACCACTGGAGAAGAGTAGACAAAAAGAAAGAAGAGAGAGAGAGAAACACAGAGAGAAAAACAGAGCGAGAGAGAGAGGACCGACTGTGTGTGCATATTAGAAGAAATTTTCCGCTATCCTTTTTCTAACTTTTCAATTATTTCTCAAGCTTCTCTATATGGTAATTGTAACGAAGTATTGTACGCGAGTATGGAAATTGTGCGTATAGTGTAGTAGGAAAGAGAGAAAGAGAGAGCTAGAGAAATAGAGGAACGGAGAGAGTCAAACTTTCTCATTCACAATCCTTTGGTTCCTTCAGCCCCTGCAACGCATGCGTCTGGGTGGTGGCAAAAAGAGCCGGGAGACCCACCCGGCCGGCTTCCTCAATACTCACGGGATTGACCGGAGCATTCTCCGGCGTACGCACAGAGTAAGGAGCCGAACTCGGACACGTCCTGGCCACCTCTTCCAGCTGTACAGAAGCTGCGGATCCGTGCTGTCTCCCGTCTCCCAGGCACTGATAGAATTTAACAAAGTTTTCTTACAATTAGGGCCATTCACATTCCAAAACCTACTCCAAGATTACACGGGAGAGTATTCTGACGAATGACAGAGTGGAGCACATCCCTTCCATGGAGATGCCAAGAAGATGCTACGTAATGGCTCTCATGAAAAGCCGACTCACAAAGTCAACAATTACCTTGCTGGGAGAAAACTTCATTTCAAATGCAACAACGGGAGTCTGTAATCCTTTATTCCGCTAATGAAATTAATTTACATAATGGAATTACTTTACATAACGCTAACGAAATAAATTTACCTTGTTCAGTTCAAATTAATTTACATAACGCTAATGAAATTTATTTATCTTGTTCAGCTGTCCCATTCACCTCATTTTGAGCGACTGCGAGTGGTCGTCTTGTCCGATTCTCTACTTCATTTCTGCGAAAGCAACGATACTTTGACTATTCATTGTATTCGAGAATCCATCAAGAGGTAGTATTTGCAGTGGCAGAGATGGCTCGGACCAAACTGACTGCCCGCAAGGTCCATGGTGGAAAGGCGCCTCGTAAGCAGTTCGCCACGAAGGCCGCGCGCAAGACTGCGCCTTCCACGGGCGGCGTCAAGAGATCCGCCGTTATCAGAAGAGCACCGAGCTCCTGATCCGCAAGCTGCCCTTCCAGAGACTCGTCCGAGAGATCGCCCAGGACTTCAAAACGGATCTCCGCTTCCAGTCAGCGGCCATCGGAGCTCTTCAGGTATAATTGCACTGTTTGTTGATTTATTTTATTTTTATATTAAAGGGGCTGTTCAGGGACCTATCTTAAAATCTACAGTAATTCTCAAGATAAGAGCATGTAATAAGAGAGACGGTGGATTTTAAGCTCCATTGACAGCCTCTCCAAATACATTTTTGAGAGTTGCTTAGAGAATTTCTTTATTTGAATTGTCAATCTCAGGAGGCATCGGAGGCCTACCTCGTGGGTCTCTTCGAAGACACGAATCTCTGTGCCATCCACGCCAAGCGGGTGACTATCATGCCCAAGGACATCCAGCTGGCTCGTCGTATCCGAGGGGAGCCGCCATGAGCGGAACCATTCTTATGTCTTCAAGGGCACCAAGGCACTAACAAATTGTCCCTTTATAGGAATAAAAAAAAGTTGGACAGACTAGAATCACGAAATCGTCAAATTCAGAAATATTATGTCACATCGAAATGGAAAGAAAGACAGCCTTCCAACAGGTCGAGATCATGTTTGGAATGTACTTAGAAGGCGCTAAATATTTTGTGTGGAGCTATCGACGGGTCGTGTTTGTGCTTGCTTTTCACATGGGAATGGCAGAGTTGACCGAGAAGACTGTGTGAGCTTCAAACCAAGATATGTTTGAAAAATAGCGCATAGAGCTTCGAATTCGTTATGAGAAGAGAACTCTAACGGTATTTAAATCACTTGAAATGGACAAAATTGGACTTAGTTGCAACTTGCAGTGCAAATAACAGCTGCGCAATTGACCGCTGCTCAGTCTTCATATCCCCCCGAAATATATCCACTTTCATTAATAATCCGTATAGTTAAATCGAGCGCACTATATCGCTTGACGTTCTATGAAATGATGTCGCAGTCCTTGAGAAGCCCCGCATCGATCGCGACCCGGCCAGGGGTCACACTACGATTCTCTCGGCCGTACTCGATGCGCTGCGGCAGTGGCCAGATCTTCATAAAAGGGAATAAATACCAAATAGAGGAATAGAATGTTATTTTTCTTACAAATAAACATACATATGTTTGTCCTATCTACCCATAAGCTACATAAATGACAAAGGAACGAGGGAGAAAAAAACGAACGCCTCCGGTCGTCCAAGCATTTGGTTCGGCTCTTCCGTAGAACCACGCAGTCACGCCAGCAGACAACGACAAGAGAAGTAGAATCCAAGCCAGTGCCATTTTCTGCTAGCAATAGCAATGTCTCGTGTCTCGATAGTCGATCTCTCCTTCTATCTTTCGAACACAGTACAAGATATGACACTCTTTATCAGCTTATCAGGGGAAGAAGCACTTTGTTGTGGACAGCTCTTGAATGTTTTGAAGCCAATTGCAGCTTCTTGTTCAAAGTATCAATGTAAACGCTCAACTTTGAACAAGAGTAAAAGCATAATTCTGACGCCGCTGTTTATAAATCACGTTTTTAAAAGATACTATTCCGATTATATGTCGCCGAAATAGTTTTTTTTTTGCTATATCTTTTCAAAAATTTAATAATCTTAAATGTATTGTGTGCGTAATTTTCGCTACCACTTTGAATGAATGTTCTTTATTGCATTAGGGAGATAACAGCGGAATTTGGGCAGGCAGCATCTCACTGAAAAAAATTGATTTACTTGCCAAGCAAGAAGGGAAATAAGAAATGGACAGACAACGAGGGACGCGGTGAACGAGTAGACATTGTTGTACTGCCGGTTGAAGACCGTGATGAACATGGTTTCTCCTTCGGAGACGACTTCTTTCTCCCGACGGTTGCGGTCGCAGAACCTTCATATTTTTTTGAATTTTTATTATCATTACTTTTTTAATGTGATAAAATGAGTATTAATTAATATTGAATGATTCAAGTAAAATGTCACTTGATTCCAGCAAGACGAGCGTCACGCTCGAACTGGACCTGGGCACCTCCCCAGTGGCAGTCGCCACCAGTGACTCCATCCATCTTGTTCATCTAATACCAAACAGATTTGATCGAAAGATAGCATACCATAAGAATGTCAGACCTGAAGGCGGATACGACGTCCAGCAGGAGCCTGGAGAAGAACGTAGCTGTTTGAAAAGTCCAAGAGTTCAGCGCGAGAGTTCACTCCAGCTTGCATGACGAATTGCTGGGGAGTTGTGGAGACGGCGATGGTCTTTGTTCCAGCCGGCTATAATGCAAGAATACCTTGTATCTCTGATGGTTAGCTTTAACAGTCTTACTCGCTGGGCGCAGTTTTGTCCAGCCCAGGGAGTGGGGCACTTGCACTGGTTGCAGTTGTTGACGTCCTGGACACCTCCATTCTGGCAGGAGATCTTGGTTCGGCAGTTGTCTGCAAGAATATGACAGCCAGGAATGATGATAACGCTTATTATAGTTATGACAACTGGGTACCGTAGCAGCTGTAGTATTGGTTGACAAGATGGATGTCGAGGAAGGTAGGCAGACGGCCCTTCATCGAGTGCTGGAACTGCTCATAACCACGACGGGCAACCAGGGCAGCCTGGGCTGCGTTGAGGGCGAAGCTAAACGATTACGAAGTACAGAGGGAATAGAGAGAGGGCACTAACTCTCCTTCTCCGTAGTGCATGTTGGAACCGAATTCGTAGGGGAGGCCGTAGTTATCTGTCGAGGTCTGTGTTTCTTGGTCAAAGTTGTTCAGCATGTTCTTGTCAATGTTACGTTCTTCCACAAACACGTAAGTGTTACGATCGTGGCGAGATTGGACGTGGAAGATGCCGAAAGTGTGCGCGAGCTCGTGAGCAACAGTTCCAACCTTGACAGTTAAGAATATCATTAAGTTAAAATAGAATGATGATATCATGAGAAATGGGAAATGAAAGCCTCACCGATCCACATCCATTTCCGATGGAGACAACCTGCTCCCTGCCAGTCTTTCCAACCATCGAATAACAGCCATTGGCAAAGATGAACTTGACGCTGAAGACAAGAAATAGCACATCAATGAATTTCTTATAGTGCGAACCGAGCTGTGCCAGCTGCTCCCTCTTTGAATCGAATGCAAGTGTTCGTCTCCCAGTATTTGATGGCTCCACGGATGGCGGGCATGTTCAGACCGTTGCTAGCTGTAATGGCATTCTGTGTGATTCTCAGGTGAGAACGTTTTCCAAAGTTAAATCAGTTCTAACGGTAGGCGGGGTCGAAGTTGAAGGGGATGACGGGATTCTTGCCCCAGTGATTGGTCGGGAATCGAGGTCCCTTCTGAGCCTGTCGACGAGCTCGGGACATGTTGCGCGCGTCGTAGAATTCGAACTCGTCGAGCTGCGCACTGAATATACAGTGAGTAGATACTGTAACTCCAATTTGTTACCCTCTCACTACTCACTCAGTCAGCATCATATCGCCTTCAAAAAGGTCGGCGTTGAGTCCAGCCTGGAGGTTGATCTGGTTTTCATCTCCCTCGAGCTCATCCTCGGGCAGTTTGTAGTCTCCAATTTCGGCCAGCAGCTCGTCCAGTTCCTGTCGCTCTTCCGGGCTCTTCTGGAGCTTCGCCAACATTCCTTCGTTGATGCGTTCCTTCAGTGCCTTGAGCTTGTCGAGGTTCAAGTCTTGGGAAAGTTCCTTCTCGAGGGTGTCAACCGCGGAATCGGCAAAGACCGAAGCAGAGAGAAGGAGGACGGTGAGAAGGAACTGCATCTCTAAAATTTGGGAGAGCTTGTTTCCATATGGGTTGGCATTGCCATTCCAAATATATCTAAATTAAACATCTAACACTACTGTGTATAACACCAAATATGGACTGACTGGAGGCTTCTCTCAGGGGAAGTCGCCGTGAATAGTGAAGATGCTTCCACGGTCGCGCATTTATACCGTCTGGTCGCAGCTGTACAAATATTGTATCCATTGCAATGTCGGAAATGTTCCCTCTGACGATGAGAATCATACTCTGCGCTTGCGTTCTCTTAAAATTAATGTTTATTATCCTAAATGAAAAAGCTCTATACTATATTTAAAACATTGAATGGAAGTATCCATCCCAGTCAAATATTCAACTCCAGATACAGAATGCCAGTAACAGAACTGACGCAGGCAGAGTTGCATATGAATCATCGCAATCACAGCGAATTCTTACATGTGTTGATCCCAGAAAATTCTGCAAGAGAAACTGGCTAAGCTTATCGTATAAAAAATCTGACGATTGAACATATAATATGCTTCACTCATTTATAATATTTTCTGGCGGCGCAGCGGAAGATTGATTATATTCCACCGTCTATTATTCCAATCTCACTCTATGTATGCATGTATGTACATACATACATACATACATACATTTATATATATATATATATATATATATATATATATATATTTTCTCATCATTATGTGTTGTCACATCATTATAAATAAATAAATAACACCTTTCACTAGACGTTTCGAATCGTTGACCTGCAACACATGATCAAATGAAAAGGGAAAACTAAAAATGACTGAACTAGTTGGAACATCAATTTTGCAATCGTAGACCTTTAGATTTTAAGGGATCTTTTCGTCTGGCGCCTGTTTATACAGAATGGAACAATCTCAGTGAAAACATTTTCGACATCCATTGGCATCTCTGCGATTCTCTGCGACATCTTTGCAATTGCTGTTTAAACAGCCCAAATATTTCGGTATAAATGCGCGAGAGTGGAAGCATCTTCACTATTCACGGCGACTTCCCCTGAGAGAAGCCTCCAGTCAGTCCATATTTCTTGTTATCCACAATAGTGTGAATTATTTAACTTAGTTGTATTTGAAGCCAACCCATATGGAAACAAGCTCTCCCAAATTTTAGAGATGCAGTTCCTTCTCACCGTCCTCCTTCTCTCTGCTTCGGTCTTTGCAGATTCCGCGGTTGACACCCTCGAGAAGGAACTTTCCCAAGACTTGAACCTCGACAAGCTCAAGGCACTGAAGGAACGCATCAACGAAGGAATGTTGGCGAAGCTCCAGAAGAGCCCGGAAGAGCGACAGGAACTGGACGAGCTGCTGGCCGAAATTGGAGACTACAAACTGCCCGAGGATGAGCTCGAGGGAGATGAAAACCAGATCAACCTCCAGGCTGGACTCAACGCCGACCTTTTTGAAGGCGATATGATGCTGACTGAGTGAGTAGTGAGAGGGTAACAAATTGGAGTTACAATATCTACTCACTGTATATTCAGTGCGCAGCTCGACGAGTTCGAATTCTACGACGCGCGCAACATGTCCCGAGCTCGTCGACAGGCTCAGAAGGGACCTCGATTCCCGACCAATCACTGGGGCAAGAATCCCGTCATCCGCTTCAACTTCGACCCCGCCTACCGTTAGAACTGATTTAACTTTGGAAAACGTTCTCACCTGAGAATCACACAGAATGCCATTACAGCTAGCAACGGTCTGAACATGCCCGTCATCCGTGGAGCCATCAAATACTGGGAGACGAACACTTGCATTCGATTCAAAGAGGGAGCAGCTGGCACAGCTCGGTTCGCACTATAAGAAATTCATTGATGTGCTATTTCTTGTCTTCAGCGTCAAGTTCATCTTTGCCAATGGCTGTTATTCGATGGTTGGAAAGACTGGCAGGGAGCAGGTTGTCTCCATCGGAAATGGATGTGGATCGGTGAGGCTTTCATTTCCCATTTCTCATGATATCATCATTCTATTTTAACTTAATGATATTCTTAACTGTCAAGGTTGGAACTGTTGCTCACGAGCACTTTCGGCATCTTCCACGTCCAATCTCGCCACGATCGTAACACTTACGTGTTTGTGGAAGAACGTAACATTGACAAGAACATGCTGAACAACTTTGACCAAGAAACACAGACCTCGACAGATAACTACGGCCTCCCCTACGAATTCGGTTCCAACATGCACTACGGAGAAGGAGAGTTAGTGCCCTCTCTCTATTCCCTCTGTACTTCGTAATCATTTAGCTTCGCCCTCAACCCAGCCCAGGCTGCACTGGTTGCCCGTCGTGGTTATGAGCAGTTCCAGCACTCGATGAAGGGCCGTCTGCCTACCTTCCTCGACATCCATCTTGTCAACCAATACTACAGCTGCTACGGTACCCAGTTGTCATAACTATAGTAAGCGTTATCATCATTCCTGGCTGTCATATTCTTGCAGACAACTGCCGAACCAAGATCACCTGCCAGAATGGAGGTGTCCAGGACGTCAACAACTGCAACCAGTGCAAGTGCCCCACTCCCTGGGCTGGACAAAACTGCGCCCAGCGAGTAAGACTGTTAAAGCTAACCATCAGAGATATAAGGATTTCTTACATTCTAGCCGGCTGGAACAAAGACCATCGCCGTCTCCACAACTCCCCAGCAATTCGTCATGCAAGCTGGTGTGAACTCTCGCGCTGAACTCTTGGACTTTTTAAACAGCTACGTTCTTCTCCAGGCTCCTGCTGGACGTCGTATCCGCCTTCAGGTCTGCCATTCTTTTGGCATGCTATCTTTCGATCAAATCTGCTTGGTATTAGATGAACAAGATGGATGGAGTCACTCTCTGTAAATAAAAATAGGCTAACTGGCAGGATTGTGGAAGGACTGCCGGCCACTCCATCAGTTAGCCTTCCAAATGCACGCAGGAAGGCTAACTGGCAGGATTGTTTCGTTAGGTGCACTAGGCCTATTTGTAAATATGACTACTCACTTTTTCTTTCATCTGCACTTAATTTGTAAATTTCACTTTGTATTCTGCACTTTTCGTAAATACACTTTATGTCGGGCGTCTTCCTGGGCTTTCATTCACAGCAATACAAAGCCTATTTTACAAGAAAGATAGTCTAAAAGTGAATAAAATGGATACGGGACTGTTCTAATTGTAAGCAGGAGTATACAAGGAAATTCAGTCTTATAACATGGCACAGCACGATCGGGGAAGAAACAATCCAAGAGCTTACAAGGAACAGCAGCATTATTAATGGTACAGAATGAAAGGTCTAGCAATTACACAAGCACCTTAAGGAAATGCGCAGCAGCAATACAAGTACAGATCACCGGAATTGGAAATCAACTAGTATTCTTATAATACAGACAAAAAGTGAGCCATCTTGTTAATATTAAGATGACCATTCACATAGCAATCATTGCCAGCCAATTTACCAGGAATATTCCGCAATAATGTCGAAATGCGACACGAGAATTAACAACGAGGGCTTGATAGCGTAAGAGAATAGAATATTAACTGAAGAGGAAGAAATCTTGCACTTCTTCATGACAGGAAGTTACCTAGCACTTTCATGACCGACGAGGAGCGAACTCGCCATTCTTCATTCAATATTCCGGAGCAGTTGTGGTCCTGGAGTGGTAGAACTCGACACTTTCGACTGAATTAATTCGCACTTAGGTTACTTAAAAAGACGAAAAACACAATCAAATAATAACCAGACGTATCTCACAGGAATTCTTTATTTAAAAAAAGAATACCAGAATTAGCTAATACAATTTCAACAAGCACATACCGTATGTTAGCAGGCCTTGGCTGATCAGAAGCTGCCGTAGAAGAGTACGGTAGACACAATGAAGAGAGAAGGGCCGTCTCGAAGCTATCCGCCAGCACGTATCTGCAAGATCATCTTTCACTACAACTTCATTCCTGAATCCACCTATTCGAAATGAGAAAAATACCGAAAAAGTAGAGGAATTTTAAAATAGCCCAAGCATTTACCTTTTACACAATTCCTATAAAATTCTTCCATTTTCGTGCAAAACTTAGTGTCCCCAAAAATCGAGGTGTTCCGGCTATAAAAGAGTTGGCCAGAAGAGTAAAACAAAAGAGTTAAACTAACAGTCCTGCAGATCCACTCATGCGCTAAAGTAAGTGCCGCTTCCCTCAGAGAGTACCACTCGGCGAGATCCATCTTTGATTGCTCATGCAACTCGTTCCGCTTCTGCTGCAAAATATATTGTATACAGTATACTCTGGAATCAAGAAGAACTTGAATTCCCACTTTACAGTATCACTCACTAATAATCCTTCAGAAGCAAAATGTGCTGAATAAAAAATAACTAATACTCGAAGTAACTACAGCATACCCCAGATCTCTGGAATGGAAAAAAAGAATAAAATAATCAAGCACTGCCCGAAAACACTCTGCGCGTCTGCTGTCATTGCGTATCTAAAAGAATAATGAGCATATAATTGGCCGAAAATAGCAAGCGCAAGGTTACCGATAACCACTGAATCACAAACAAGGTAGAAGGATCCCCAAATTTGTTCAAGGTGCAATCACATTTTATTAACCGATAGCTTCGCTGGAGGAAGAGACGGAGCGAGCCGACAAAAAAACAGCGACTCGAGATGGATCGATGCGAAGGACTGCGAGGAGCTCTTCGCAGTGCAGATTAGCAGCAAGGTCGCTCGAAACGAACCGGCGTGCTTGCTTGCAATTCGCATCTAGCACTTAATAAGCACATAATTACACGAAAATGGCAACTGCATGAGAACCAGAACGTCAAGAAAGCTCGCTATCAAAAAAAATAACAAGAACCGCTAAACTTGTCTCAACTTGTTCGCTAGGTGCAATTTCTGAATTAGGCATTTTCGAAATTCCAGTCAGTTAGCCTTCCAAATCATGTTGGTTAGCCTTCCAACAGGAACTCCTGCCAATTACCCTTCCACCTTTTACAATCCTTCCAGTTAGCATTCTTCGGTGTGAAAAATCCTTCCAGTTAGCCTTCTTGCTGACAAATCCTACCAATTAGCCTTCTTTCATTTACAGAGCTGGTGGCGACTGCCACTGGGGAGGTGCCCAGGTCCAATTCGAGCGTGACGCTCGTCTTGCTGGAATCAAGTGACATTTTACTTGTATCATTCCGTATTAATTAATACTCATTTTATCACATTGAAATAATAATAGTGAACAATTCAAAAATATGAAGGTTCTGCGACCGCAACCGTAGAAGTCGTCTACGAGGGAGAAACCATGTTCATCACGGTCTTCAACCGGCAGTACAACAATGTCTACTCGTTCACCGCGTCCCTCGTTGTCTGTCCATTTCTTATCTCCCTTCTTGCTTGGCAAGTAAATCAATTTTTTTTCAGTGAGATGCTGCCTGCCCTTCAAATTCCGCTGTTATCTCCCTAATGCAATAAAGAACATTCATTCAAAGTGGTTGTGAAATCTCGTCTACAAAAGATGTGACATTAATCAACATTATTAAAATGTAATGAAACTACATATTCCTCTATCTTGTCCGACTGATTAGCGAAACAGACAACGAATTCTGTCTGGGCAACACTCAACTTTTGTCGAATGTTTTATTTTGAACATTCTCATTGAACGAAATATGTAGATATTAAAATATAAATAATTGAAGATATACACATGAAGAACATTCTCCTAAAGTTGCAGAGCCTTCTCTTCAAATTCATATGGACAATAGTCGGGGAAGTTGTTGGGAGAGACGCGGAAGCCGCGGGAGACGAGGCGGCAACGCAGCTCGTGGAGGCGGGGCCAAGCGACGTCAGCGTCAGTTGTTTGGGATGGGTCCGACCAAAGACGCTCAGATACCGCAGACGCACGGGGCCTGGACTTAAGCTAATGAATGATCTCCTTATTTATAGCAAGAAAAGCTTCGAGAAAAGCCAACACCCACCAGAAAATGGACTCTAGATTGGTATTGTCGATAAACTCTCCCCAAATGGCCGCGACTCCACCAAGAACAAGCTTCTTCTGAGCCGGTGTTCCATCAAAGTCAGTCGGATCGCAATAGTAGTATCTGGAGAAGGAAGTGGGATAATGGCTTTTAATGCGTAACTATAAAGAATGACACAGACTACTTCAAAACATGCCTGTACTGCGTGTCTGGCATTGTTCCGATCTTCGACTTCCAGTCTGCGCCGTATTTGATATAATTGAGATACCTTAATGTTTAGTTGACCATTTTTCAGCCAAAATATAGCGAGATCGAGATATGGAAATGGAATTACCAGCATGAAGACACAATGACTCGATAGCCAGCAGCCGTGATTCGCTTCGCATGATCTTTCATCTCAACCTGCCAGTTGTCCTCCCAAAGGTGAATTATCGCGTCCTTTGTCTAAAAAATAAATATTATTTAGTCAAAATGTAATTTATAATTTATAATAATATTATTTTTCCAATCATATTGCTCGGTCCTAATTATTTTTCATTTACGGTTATAATCTTGCAAGTGCTGTCGTATCAATATTTTGGTTAAAAATTTAAGACAACGATACTAACCGGTTTGTTGTTGTCAAAGACTTCATTCCAGAAGACAAGCTCCCCGGCATTTTTACTTACATTTCCCAAGATGTTCTGCAGTCTGAAAAATATACAAAAAGGTAAAATTAAGATAAATTGACGCACCTGTCCAGATAGTAGTCTTCCATTAGACGAGTATCATTTCCCATTCCATGAGCTATCATGTACGCAGCAATCTTCGGGTTGTTTTTCCTATCAAGGATTTTTTTAGTATTTCGAAATATAGTATAGCTCATAGTCATTGAACAAGTCAGCTTTTTCCCTCTTTTGTTATTGAATTAATGGGTGTGAATCGATTTCTTCCTTTCTGAAATACAACTTTAATTTACCAGTAATTACTCGACTTGCGAGACCAACCAGCAGTCCTTGACTGTGTCGAGCACCTCGTCTCCGCCGAGATGAATGAAGCGCTCGGGAAATACAGAGACGATCTCGGTAAAAAGGCCAGCAAGAAAGTCGTATGTCGATTCCTCAAGTTGCATTATATGTACATATATTGCATAATATGATTACTACAGCTATTTAAATTTCTTACTCTCTTTTAGCCCTATTGACAAAAATCCGTTCCAACTTTTTCCTTCCACATCTCCCTACGAACCCCTTCACCGTCAATTCCCTTTTTTACCGCTTCCCTTAGCATGTTGTGATAAAATGTTTTCTAAGAAACAAAATTAACAAGCGTTGGGTCGACAGCATTGGGAATGATGGAAGGATGGCCTGATTCGTCAAAGCATTCCGGCAGCAGGCCTGGCTGCCCCTTCCACGCTCCCGTGTGCCCTGGTCATTATGCACTTTTAAAAGAGCTGTCCATGGAGATTACAATGTTGCTGAATTTTTTGTTAATGCTATCCGGTTCAACTAGAAACATCACTAGGAAAGTGAGAATGCGTCCTAAAGGGGCCCTGAGGAGAAATACCACATTTTCCCACGCAGTACTGAAGAATTTAGGGAGTGACCTCATCACCCCTTGCCTACTTTTTCCGCATGCACACCCTCATTCTACCAGAGAGAAGGTGAAAACTAGGTGCGAAGCGGCAAGCCACGCTTGAGATTCGAGTGAAGAGGTGAGAGGCAGAGAGAAAGAGGCTCACAAAGTCTAGTTTGTTGTGATGGATACTGTGTAGCATACCGCCAAAACTTTTTGCAATATCATGCGCGAATTCAAGCGTTAGTTTTTCACAAGCGGCTTCTTAACTCCATGGATAGTTCCTTTAAATACCTTTAAAAATGAAGAAGTTCTAATAAATAACAACGCATTTCTATCGATGAATTACCAACCAGGCGTGTCAAATTCTGGCATAACTCGGATGCCTCGAAGTCTTGCGTACTGCACAATATCGTGGACGTCGTTCGGCGAGTAGATGTGGCGGCCAGAGTACGCGCCCTATTAGATTTTCAATTTGTTTCTGACTTAAAAAAAGAGACATGAAAAAACCGATCTCGTCTATCCGGGCTTACCTTTGCAGCAAGATTGGGAAATCGCTGTGACTGGAAGGGAAAGGCCTCGCTGTCCACGAGATGCCAGTGCAGCAGATTCATCTTGTCCGCTGACATCAGATCCTATAAAGCAAAGAAAATATCTTGGAAATTGAAAATTGAGTATATAAAAATAGTTTGTATGTGGAGAAAAACTTTTTTTCAATCAAATATGAACTGTGGGCGTTTTGAATTCAGAGGCTTTAGTGATAGCATGAGAACTTGGAAGTAAACAGAATATGCGCATGCACATTAAAACATGCGCACCAGTTGTCTTTTAATGACGTTTACGCTGAGAAAGTGTCGAGAAGAATCGATCATTACGCCCCGGACGGAGAAGCGCGGAAAATCGTGGATGACGGCGGTTCGCACTTTGTACTGCAATATTCATTTTCATGGCAATATTCTTTTTGATTTTTACACATACAGCTATCAGCTTCTCAGATTCCCTCTGCTTCCTTATAGCTTTAAATCTGACAGTTTTCTCTGCTTCGTCAAAGTAGACAAGTTGCGAAAATGTTTCGAGCCCTCGAACAGCTCCCCAGACTTGAGATGCTTCCAGCGTCGCTTTACCGACATCGACCTTCAGCAGATCTGCAAATCACTAAATGCGCGGCAGAAAAATTCGCGAGAGAGAAAAGAGGCAGTTAGAGAAACAGAGATTTAGATTTTAAAAAAGAAGAAAGATAAGATATATGACTGCAAGTAAGAAAAAAATCTTTTTAAATACACAATCTAGCCAGTGCTTCGTATGCTAACATGACTCATCCATGTCCTGCTGTGGCACTCCATTCGGACAAGCAGCGTCCACACGAATTGTCACGGAAAAGGAATCAGCGATCGTTGACGTGGACACGGGAAACGGGAAGAGCCATTTGCCAGCTGAAACAGATAAATTTCATATACCAACTATTTTCAGCTTCAGATACTTAAATACCGAATACTTATTGCCACCAGGGAATGTTTATACATGAAATTCATACTGTATCTCTTGACATTCGCCGAAATGATATCGCAGTTCTTAAGAAGCCCAGCATCAATGGTGACACGTCCAGGGGTCAGACTGCGATTCTCTCGGCCGTACTCGATGCGCTGCGGCAGCGGCCAAACCTTCAAGATTGTTTACTCATTTTAGAGAAAGAATGGATATTGTGATATTGTTTAGAAAAAAATCTCTTTTTCACGTTAGGGAACTTTTTTTGAATTCCACAATCTGGATTTTATTATAAATTCGTTGCTGACTCCTCCGGTTGACCAGGCGTCAGGCTCGGCTCTGCCGTAGAACCAAGCAGTCACGGAAGACAACGACGAAAGAAGAAAGAACCAGATTACGATCATTGGGCTAGAAAAGTTGTCATTTGAAATATTGGATGGGAACAGGTGTTGAAAGAACTTAAAAGAAGAGATGAAAAATCAGAACACTTTTGCCAAGTCATAATTCTTCTGTTATTCTCCTCCAACAACAACAAAAGGCAGACTGAACAACAACAGGAAAGTCGATTACGCATTCCAGTCACGCGCTCCGATATTGCAAAGTTTCCCCTAATTTTACAGAAGCAAAATAATGCCGGTGGGTTTGTTGAGATTATGGAAGATAATAATAATGGCGAATAGTTTTAACCGATAACTGACGGTTATTTTGTGTTAACATTGCTGACTATTTATACTAACTGGCAGCTCTCCTATAGGATTATAATACAGCATGGACACTTGCGAGCATAGACCTGACAAGGAAATTCTTTATCAGCATATCGGAGAGAAAAGTCTTGTTGTGGACAGTTGTCAAAGTGTTTTGAAGCGTTTTATTAATGCGGTTTCCTCTTATCAAGCTCTTCTCAGTCTCAAAGTGCGTGCCTCTTTCCTTTGGCTTCATTGCTTCCACCTTTCATATGAAACTGCTACTAACTGTACGTACTCGTGCAGACCAAATTCCAAGTCGCCTTGCTTTGTAAAACAAATTTCTGTATTTAATGTTCCATTACAACTTTTCTCGTTTATTATCTCCATTTATGAGTATTTCACATATTCGATTCGAATTACAGCACAAGAAGAGTAGCAGTCAATGTATATATTGTTGATGCCGAAAAATATAGAGAAGGAAAAGAATCACATCATCTGATAACTATTGCACATATTCTGCATTCTCCATGACATTCTGATCAAACAATAAAATATAAAGAAATATATATTAAATTAGAATGTCTGCTCAAGGCACTTTGATGATTTTTGATGGAAAAGCCACATTAACAGACCAATCGGCAACTTAAGAATTTAAGGCAGTCTTCAGTTGTAAGGCCATTCATTAGCCTCGTTCGTAGCTGCACAATAATTTCAACGGAAGAGAAAGAAAACAGAAAATACCTCGGATATGGAGAAGAATAAGAACACTTTGATGCTTGGTGGAGATGATGTTTGTTTGATGGTGAAAATAACAGAAAGGAAAAAAAGCTGAAGATTTCGAAAAGGCATCATAGTGAGATTTGAGATATCACAGAGTAGCTGTCCATTTCAAGGGATTCTGTCCATCCACAGCTACGAATAAAATGAGCCGCCACCTCCTCGAGTACTAAAGATTCACACATGGAAAAGGCACAACATGCACAAGGATCTCTCATTCAGCGTTTCTATACTTTGACAAAACAAATATATATTAATACATATATTATGTAGTATGCATATGGTAGTAATAATGTTCTCTAGAAGTGATTGACACACACAACCATATTGTTCACCAAATAAATGGAGAAGAGTGGAGAAAGATCACAGGATTAAAGAGGGAGTTGCCGACTCGATATTCGTTCATCTTACAAATTGTAAGCACAGTTGCACAATCACATTTGTTTGAGGTTCGAGAGAAGAGAAAGAAGAAAAAAAGACGCATCGAGGTTCTGTTAGAGAAAGAGAGAAAGTGTCTTTGTGTGTGTGAATGTGAGAAGATGACCGAGAGACAACGAGAAAGAGAATGTCGGAGTCAGAGATAACAGGGAAGAATAATAATTATAGTATCACAGGGAATAGAATCACACTCAATATGTGTGATGAAGTGAACGCACAATCTGCTTCTTGCACTGGGTACGGAGGTTCGAGAACAAAGGACACGGAGGAAAAAGCAGAAGAATAGCAAAATGATTGGACACATTACGCGAAACCTCGTGGAAACATCTGTTAAACAAAGAATCAAGCAGGAAGAAAGATAAACGTATTATAATTAAGGTAACAATAATAATTAGGCATGCCGTAGTATGTGATGTTTTGGTGAAAGACATTTTGAATCCGAGAACGAGGGAGGAGGAAGACAGGACGTGAGGTGAGGTGGGAGGGTACTTCCGACGTGAATAGGGCGAAATGAACGCTAGTAACTTCACAAATGCATCGAGATAAGGACTCACTCAGGGTACAAGCTTATGTATTAAGAACGTTGGGAGCTGGGGTCTTATTATGGCCGGGATAAACAATGGAAAACCGCTGATGCCAACGATCATACGGCACAAGAGAAGATCCGCGGAGAGCGCTGCGGGACCAAGAGACACCGTAACCCGGATGAGAGGATACGGTATCGCCTCACATGTGGCACGTGTCATTGCCACAGCAGCAGACGCGCACCAGGCGGCAGCCGCAGCCAGTGTCGAGGCATCTGAGAAATGGAGATAATTAATCTGTTTTTTTTTAAATTCTTTTTTTAATCAATTGATTCATCACACCAAAAATACATCTAGATTTTTCGAAATATTTATTTGAAAAAAGCGCACTTATTGATCTTGATCTCCTCGTCGGTTTGGCAAGCAAACTCGCGAGTCTTCTTGGCGGCCGCGGCGGCGGCAGCGGCCAGTTGCACGACAACAGATGACTGCTGCTGCTGGATGCCGCGTGGCCGGTCTGGCGAGCCAGCCGAGTCGCCAGAAGGTGCGCCAGAGGAATGGCTGTTGATCGAGGAAGCCGGCGAAGAAGGCGAGGGAGAGGTGGCAGAGGAAGGCGAGTGCTGATGCACGAAGGATGCAGAGGAAGAGGGCGACGGCGCAGTGCCTCGGCCACCCGATGAGCTCGGCAGTCTCCCAGCAGACGACGTGTTGGCTGCGGCGGACGCGGCAGAAGCGACGCCCGAGCGAGGCCGCGCCGGTTCGGGAGAGGAGCTGCCGCACGAAGTGGTAGCGGATAGCGCCTGAAGATCAGTAACTTAGGTTTTTTCTCTTTATTTTTAGAGAGATATATACTTCTTCTCGTTAAAATGCAAAACAAATTTATTTTTGGTTTTTTTTATATTATAATGCCTACCGTCTGGACGGGCTGCGCAGTCGTGACGCTGGGCGCCGAGGCTGCGGACGCGGCGGCGGCCGCAGCGGCAGCCGCAGCGCTGAAACCCTGCAGACCAGGGAAGCCGGCGAGTAGATCGAGACCGCCCGGATTCAAGAGCTTCGCCCACAGCATCAGTGCGTCCTGGTCGACGTTCAGGCTGAAATATATCTATTCGATTTTTATTGCATTTATGTATATATTAAAAAAAATAATCGATGTGTTTTAATACATAAATAATAAATTTATATATACTGACAGTCCGTTGCCGTTGGCGGCGGCTGGGAAGAGTCCCTCGGCGAGATTCGGCACGAGAGAACTCAGCGGAGATGCCGCGGCCTTTCGTTGCGGAGTCGTTACAATGGCCTAGAATATAGTATGATTTTATTAATACTAATATATTAGTAATTAAAGTACTTGTTTGCTTACAGTTTTGTGAGTGTCTATTATTGATTAAGTTCTTTTAAAAAAAAGAAGAGCTCAATTGAAACCTTGGCGAGTTGCTGTGCAGCCTGCTGCTGCTGTTGCTGCAGATGCTGCTGCTGCTGTTGAATGAGCGACTCGACATTGACCATGGACAGAGGGTTGGCGGCCGCTTCGAAGAGCGAGAAGAGCGACGGCGTGCAGCCCGCGGCCGCCGCCGCGCCCTTCATGGCGTCCGATTCGTCGTCGCCGCCCGCGCCCTCCATCTTCGGCATCTTCGACAGGAACGACGCGATCACATTGTCGTTGGCGTCCGCGAACTCGTCGCAGATGAACTGGAAATCACAGTTATATTAATTTGTTTATATGCTTATATTATAGTTTTAATTGGTTTTAAACTTGCGCCAAATAAAAGAAATAAATAATGATAAGAAAAAGCTGACACCAAGACCATTGAAGACACCTCCCGAGGCCTGTCGCTTGAGAGCGCCGCCTCCTGGAAGGGGCATTCCTGGAGGGCGGTTCCTCGGCTTGCGCGGCTTGCCAACGCGAGTCCGCGCCAGATGCAGACTCTTCTTCAGGCTGTCACTGAAAAGTCATACGATGAAAAACAATATTAATCTGTAGTATTCATATTATTATGATTATTTTCTTTTGTAAAGGTCAGCATGTGGTTCAAAGAAAACTCAAATTAGGCAAAGACAGGCAAAAAAAATCTTCCTTACCAATGATACAAAAGATTTTCCGTCAAATACCATAACAAATAAAATCTACAAAACTTACCGATTCTCAAAGTCGACTCCCTCGGAGAGGGCGGCTGCTGCGATTGCCACGAGGTCGCCCACGTCCATCTCCGGGTGCTGCAGCGCCGCCATGTACAGTTGTGACTGCAAGGAACATAGAAATTAAATATGTATATGCCTATTAATTTTTTTAAATAAGTTAGTCATTTGAAGAAGGATTGATCTGCTGCCTCTAAGCAGTGAAGATATTATTCTCTTCTTCTACCACTCCATCAGAAATGTACAAGGACGCCCGCATAAGGGCATCATCAGCTCAAACTGGTATCTTCGTCGAGTTATATACTTCTTTCCATCTTTGCAGTATTTCGAGGAGAGCCATTTCGCACACATTCGCTCGGTCATTATGCCCTATCAGAAGGAGAAGGCCACTCTCTCTCTCTCTCTCGCTGTCTGTCTCTCTCGTCGGACAATTGTCTCTCGCTTATCTCGACGCTATCAGCTGCCAGTTCGGCCGAACGGTAGCCGAACGAGGTCAGCCCCGCGCAGGGGCATTCGGGGAGGGGAGAGAGAGAGGGAGAGAAGAGAGAGAGATAGAAGAGAGAGAGAGAGGGATAGAAGAGAGAGAGAGAGAGAGAGAGAGAGAGAGAGAGAGATAGAAGAGAGAGAGTGATAGAAGCGAGAGAGAGAGAGAGAGAGAGAGAGAGAGAGTGAAAGAGAGAGACAACCTTGGTCGGCCATCTCGACGCGCCTTTTTAACGTGGGGCCGAGAGAGGTGACGGTACCACCTGGTGGTGGCACCGCGCGGCGGTCAAAAGTTGTGGCGAAATGTGGACAGTGTTCATCTCCTTCTCTCTCATTCTCCTCTCCCATGCACACTCTCAGAGCAAAGAGACAGCATTCGAGAGTGTGTTGTGCACTCGGTGGAATGAGCAAAGTCAGTGAAAGGGAACTTGAGAGGGAGAGAGAGGAGAGAGATGTAAGAGACAGAGACAGAGCGAGAGAGAGGGAGAGAGAGCGAGAGAAAGACTGCCCCGGATTACCGAGGAGTGGGAATGTGTGTGGGAAAAAGTGCATTCGACGTGCACTGACTCGGCTGCCGTTGAGACGAAGGCCAGGAAAGTGCAGAAGAAGAGATAGAGGAGAGAGATAGAGAATGAGAGAAAGAGAGAGAGAGAGAGAGAGAGAGAGAGAGAGAGAGAGAATGAGAAACCGACGCTATCACACCTGACACTGGACGGCACACGCCGCAGTCGAGATCAAGGTAAGCGATGGCGGCGGCCGGCAAAGCGGCAGATAGAGAGGAGGAGGTGATGATGAAAGAGAGAGAGAGAGAGAAGAGAGAGATGAAGAGCGAGAGAGAGAGAAAGAGAGAGAGAAGAGAAAGAGTAGAGAGAGATGAAGAGAGAGAGAGCAGAGAGAGATGAAGAGAGAGATAACTAGATCAAAGGAGAGAGTGACCGAGGCCAAAAATTTGGAAAACATCGCAACGGTGACTTTCAGATGCACTTTGAGGACGATGCCATCAGCTGACACTGTCTTGTCGCATGGAAGAAGATTGCAGTATTCCGGAGAGAGAGAGAGAACGCATGAGAGGATCATAGAAAGAGAGTGAGAAGAGAGAGAGACAGACAGAATAAGAGAGTGAAAGAGAGAGAGAGAGAGAGAGAGAGAGAGAGAAAGGGAGAAAGGGACAGACAGAGAAAGGCAACAGAGAGTGCTGCCGGCTGTATCCTACCGGACCATCTCTCTTCGCGCACAGCATACTCATCATCATTACGTGTATTGGCTCTTCTTCCACCACTCGGGGGATCACGACGCAATTGGGGTCACCCCCTTTTCCACCCACATTTTCTTTTCTCGGCGGCTCTACCTTTCTCGAGTTTCTCTTTCTTTCTCTCTCTCTCTCTCTCTCTCTCTCTCTTCTTGCGTACAATGCTGTACGTGGCGCTTCACCTCTCTCCGACCATCCCCCCCCCCACTCTTTCGTATGTACTGTACGGAATCGGAGAAAAGTGGGTGGTAGAAGGAGAAGGCGATCAGCACAAAAAGAAGACGAAGAGAGAGCCTCAGGCCATACTTAGCATTTGCTCTCTTTCTCTAACCCTCTCTCTCTCTCACTGCATCTCTCTCTACTCCGATTCACTGGCCGGCTTTTGTGCCCTTTTTTCGGTCAGCCTATTCGTCGTGTCTCGTCCTCTGACACGCGCGCGCACGTTGAAAAGCGAAAGAGATCGAGCAGAGAGAGAGAGAGATAGAGAGGGCGAGAGAGAGGGAGCGAGAGAGAGGGAGAGAGAGAGGGAGAGAGAGAGGGAGAATAGAGAGAGACAGAGAGAGAGAGAGAGAGAGAGAGAGAGAGAGAACAAGAGCTCCTATTGAGGGTCTTCTCCTGGTGCGCACCGTCACCGAGGAGGCGCTTTGCATACACGACCGTCTCTCTCTTTCTTTCCTCTCCCTCTCGTTCTCTCTCTTTCTCTCTCTCTCGCAGCTCTCCTTGATCTGCACACTCTCTCACAGTTTCTCTCGGGCATCCAAGAAAAGGAGAGGCAGAGGCCCTGAGGGAATCGGGCCGGGCGGACGAGACGAATACACGGCCCAAGTTGGGCTCTAGGGCGAGTGCGCAAAAAACAGTGGAGCCGTGTGGCGTGAAACGTGAGAGTAGGAAAAGTGAGAGAAAGAGAGAAAGAATGAAGAGAAAGGGAGACACAGAGAAATAGCTCAAAATGCAACGTCCATCTCCATCTCTCCGCTAACCCCTTCAGAAAAGCGCCATGCTCCCCGCTTCTTTTGACCGTACAGAAAACTATGTCACGAGCCGATAAGAGAGCGAGAGAGTGCTAGAGAATGAGACCAAAAGAGAGCAACCGAATGGAGAAAGAGCCCGAGGCAGCTCCTCTCTTCGAGAACATTCCCGGTCGAGACTGTTGTTGACTAATGGATTGCGCTTTCTCTCCCTCTCACTCTTTCACTCTTCCATTTTCATGGTTCCTCCACTATATCACCGGATATAGATATCGCCATGTTTGGCGAGTGTTGTGATGAGTAAGCGCCGGAGGAGATTGTGATAGAGAGAGAGTATTGTGAGAGAGAGAGAGAGTGACAGAGAGAATGACAGAGAGACAGAGAGAGTGACAGAGAAACAGAGAGATTGTCCCCCGACCCTGGCTGCCCCGGATCTCTTCGCTCTGATCTGGGCAGCGCGGCGCCAATTCTCTCCCCTTGAGGCACGGGATGGCTCTGCGCCATGCGATAATAACAACAGTGACCGGCCAGAGGAGAGGAGACCTCGCCTGATCCGGCAGCCTCGTTGACCTAATTCGGAAAGAGAGAGAGAGAGAAAGTGAGAGAGAGAGAAAGAGAGAGAAGTAAAAGAAGAGAGAGAGAGAGAAAGAGAGAGAAGTAAAAGAAGAGAGAGAGAGAGAGAGAGAGAGAGAGAGAGAGAGGAAGATCCCCGAGGCATATCCGCGAGAGGAAGCAGAAGAGAGTGGTGGAGCGCCATTTCGGACACTTGCGCCGTGTGCCCATTCCAATTGGAGAGAGAGAGGGAGAGGGAGAGACAGAAGGAGAGAGAGAGAAAGAGAAAGAAAGAGAGAGAGAGAATGGAAGGGAGTGAAAGTGGACAATTCTCTTGAATAGAATTAAGTAGAGAACGAAGAAGGAAAAAAATAGGATGAGGTATAGGAAGAAGAAGTGGAAAAGGAGGAAGAAGAATGAGAGTGGACAACACAAAAAAGACGTCACCTCGAGCACAAAGTGCAACGGCCGAGAAAGGAAAGGCAATTTCCATGGACTCGATTTGGATTTGGCCGAGCCCGGGAATGGGGTCAGCGGCACGGAGAAAGAGAAAGTGCGCGGAGGGGTATTTTACAAAATTATTATTGTCAAATATTTTTGAATCACAAAAATTGTCCTGCTATCACAAATAATAGAAGACGTGAGGCAGAGTTTCTTGCAAAACAAAAAGAATGAAGGAAATCAAGTTTACCATCATTTTTTTGTATATGCATATCATTAGCCAAGAGATAATAGATATGTATTTTATATTCACTCAAACTCATATATGAAATATGTAATGTTAGAAAAAAAAATGAAGTGTAGTACCTTGATAAACTCGAGCTCGGCGACGAGATGCTTGGGTGGATGGTTGTGCTCGCCCTTCGTGACTGCGTGCTGGTCATCCATGCCCGTCTCGGCACGGCACTTGCACCATGCACCTGCAGAAAAGGGGAGACCGGAGACACACCAACAAGAAGCCGCACACCACACCGAAATCCTTGATCCAGGATCAGAGGATTTTACAACGACAAAGGAAAAAAATATATACGAAGCTCTAAAAAAATTTTTTTATGCATAATCCATTTCATCTTCTGCGTCCTTCAACTTACCAGAATCGGACATCTTCTTGGCGCAGACGCAACGCCACGACTTGAAGTTGCGCTCTGGCAGCACCTGATAGATGTTGTAGCGGTAGCCTTGGTACATCAGCTTCTGGTAACCTCAACATAGATCACGGTCAACTCTGTACATATTTTAGTTTGTTTTAATTTGTTTACATTACTTTTCGAAATCTGCGTTGCGTCCTATAATTTGTAGTGCATTGGCCCTGAAGTTCCAGAGTTTGTCATTCTCTGTATTTCACTGTTTGTGTGTCCACCCAACTCACGGCATCCATCACCAGCCAATGTGTGTGTGTATGTGCATACAACACTTGCGCGCATATTACGCAGAGGGAGAGAGAGAGAGAGAGAAGGAGAGGGATGGAGAAGGAACGGCCAGTCTGGTACGACTCCTCTGCCTCTCGACTACCTGGCACGGCAGGGTGCAGAGGCAAGGAGAGAGAGAAAGAGAGAAAGAGAGAGAGGGAGAGAGAGAGAGGGAAAGAGAGAGGGAGAAGAGGGAGAGAGGAGAGAGTGACAGAGGACCTCCGAGTGGCAAACAAGCCGAGACTACTTTACGGTGTACAGGCCGGAGACTAGTAAGAGAAGGAGGAGTGAGAGAGAATGCGAGAGGAAGAGAATAGCAGACAGACATGCCCACACTCTGCCATCAGACAATGGCCAAATTGATGGACGTGAAAGGGAGAGAGTAGAAAGAGAGAGAGAGGCAGAGAGAGAAAGAGAGAAGAGAACGTTCTGTATTCATATGCAACTGCGTAGTATGCCCTTGGCCCCTGGGGCAATTCAAGTACGGAAAGAGAGAGAGAGGGAGAGAGAGAGAAAGAGAGAGAGAGAGAGAGAGAGAAAGAGAGAGGAGAGAGGGAGAGGGAGAGAGACAGGCAACAGTGCGCGGAGCCAATGTGCAATGCATAACAACAAGAGTGGAACACTGCCGCCGACGTGTACATTGTACCTGGCTGTGTTGTGTGGACATGAACCGATGGACAGTAATCGACAGAAAGAGAGAGAGAGAGAGTGAAAATCTCAGAGAGAGAGAGAAAGAGAGAAAAGAGAGATGAAGAATTAGACCAAGAAGCAGTCAATTGGTTCCGTATAGTTTCCACTCTCGAATTGTGCACGGATCTTTCATGTGTATACGGTTCACTTCAGAGATAATGTGAGAATGAGCGGAATACTGCCTACGGCGGGAAGGATTAAAATTCAAATACATTTTAATCGAATACAAATGAATAATATTAACCTTTGAAGCTGGTGACGATTTGCGGCACGCTGGGATTGTAGCGGACAAAGTGGATTTGCTTGGCTGTCGAGGCAGGCGATGCGTCGGGGGTTAGCGGCGACATGGCCGGTTCCTGCTTCAGCATCTGCAAGAACAGGGATACGGTAAGAGAGGAGTACTGTGGATGGCAATGGCACGGTACAGCATCATTCACGGGAAACATAAGCGGAATCACATGGAATATTTGACGTAAGTACATCGCCCCACCACAACAAATGAAGTAATGGGGCATAGGCAACAGTGAAAAGTGCATGATGACCGCATCATTCTAGGATGGAGAGAGTGGAAGAGAGAGAGAGAAAGAGAGAGAGACAGAGAGAGAGAGAGAGAGAGAGATAGAGATAGAGAGAGTCCTTGATTTGGTGCCTCTGGTCAGGTGGTGCAAGGTGGGCGGAAGAGAAGAGTGTAGGCTGGACTTATTTTGACAGCCGGAGGCCAGTGAAGGATCGTGTGGCCGCAGAAGGAGGAGAGGAGAAGGGAGGGAGGCAGATAAGTGAGAATGCCCGAGGGAGTGCCACTCTCCGCGTTTCCCTCGTACGCTCTCTCTCTCTCTCTCTCCTAAACTGTATATTTCTCTCTCTCTCTCTCTCTCTCTCTCTCTCGCTCTCTTTCTCGCCGTCTGTATGCCGTATTGCCTGGCAAAAGAGGCTGATAAGCGTGTGCTGGACACCCCAACAGATCGCCGCTGTCAGGCCTTTGGCATGTGGAGGAATATCAGCAGTGGTCATATCAGTTGGACGGAGAGTGAGATAGATAGACAAAAAAGAGTGAGCAGAGAAAGAGAGACACTTTCATCTCCAAAAACCCTTTGACAGCCTGAGGGCGAACTGTACAGTCGAGACAGTTATGCACGTCGAAGACGTTTTTTAAATGACCGCCAAACGTGGAATACAGTAATGATCTCTTGCAGAGTCTCCTCATGGGCAGGCCATGCCGGAAGCGACCACGGGGAGGGATGGTCACGCGCCAGCCAGGGAAGCCGGAAATGGTAAGACAGAGGGATGGTGTTGGGAGAGAGAGAGAGAGAGAGATAGAGAGAAAGAAAGAAAGAGAGAAGAGAGGGAGATGGAGATGGGGGGGGGGAGAAGCTGGAAGAGGATGCTTTGGCTATGGCCGGTGGCGCACGGGCGGAGAAGGCAGAGGAGGACGGTGCTGGCCGCTGCCGCATCATCACAGACGCTTCTGCCTTCCATGCGGAGTAGGGCTGCACGATGGATGCACGAGTGATTCAGAAGAGAGAGAGAGAGAGAGAGAGAGAGAGAGAGAGGGAGAGAGAGAGTTGAAGAGAAAAGAGCGATATACGGAGATTGAAAGGAGGCAGTACAGGCAGAGAGTCAGTCACTCACGGGCATTTCAAGAGATGACACAGAGCCGAGAGCCAAAAGGGCAACAGCATCGTCTTTCTCTCCTTCTCTTTTGTTCTCTTTTAGCTCTTTTTCGTTCTCTCTCCTTCTCTTTATCTCTACAACTATCTCTCTCTCTCTCTTTCTCTCTCTCTCCTTCTGCTGGCCCTGATCATGGCTAGGCATTTGTATTGCAAAGCCTCCTCTCACACCGATCTCAGTGCGCTGGCCGTGGTGCCATTCTGTGGCCGTGCAGAGTGGTCAAGGACAAGCCAAGAGTGCGTATAAAAATGAGAGAAAGAGGAAAGAGAGAGAGAGAGAGAAAACGAAGAGTGCGAGACAAACAAGAAGAAAAGCCAGAGATGAAACAGTCTCATTTTATTTGCCCTGTAAGCAGCCCCCGTCACGGCAAGGAAGGCAGAAGGGAGAATAATTTCGCCTAACGGCATATCAATACGGGGCAGAAAGGCATATAAGAAGGCGTCGCGTATCAATCGGGAACTGAAGCATCTTTAGATAGGGGAGAGATGATCATAGAGAAAGAGAGGGAGAGAGACAGAGTGAACTGAAGAGAGGGACAGAGGCACAAATAGAGATGACAGAGGGAGAGAGAAAGAGAGATGGCAAAGAGTGTGAAAAGTGAAAGAATTTAGAAAAGAGAACGAAAAAACCACAGCATGACATTCCTTTATATCAGAAATGACACAATAAAGCGGAGCACAAAGTTTGACTGACCGAAACAGACTTCGCCTTTTTTCTCGCCACTCGTGGCAGTGGCAGAAATGTTATTCTCGGCATGATGCAAGTGTTAGAGCGAGCGTGAGAGAGTGAGAGATAGGAAAGAAGAGAGGGAAGCAGAGACATGATGGCCAAGTTCTACTCTCTCTCTCTCTCTCTCTCTCTCTCTCTCCCTCTCTCTTGTCTGGCCCTTCCAAATCCCTGACACGGTAGCAACTTGGCCTATTTGGTGCACAAGAGTGGCACCGCCGATAGAATCGGTGTCAATGTGTCATCTGACCAGTGCCTCCATTCCAATCTGGTGGCAGGTGGAGAGAGGGTTAAGGGTGAGAGAAAGAGATTGTGAGACGAAGAGCGGAAGATAGAGGGGGAGTTAGACAGAGAGAGAGAGAGAGAGAGAGAGAGAGAAGGTAGATTGAGGGAGAGAGAACCTCATGTAAACACGAGAAAATCAGCCGTGCGAAATGGCATCATTTTTGTCCGAAGGCTCGACGAAGAGAGTAAAAAAGAAGAAGAAGAAGAAGAATGGACAAACATGTCCATGCATATGCGACAAATGTAGATGAGGAAAGAGAGAAGAGAGTGACCACTACCACGTGTCTCCCTCTACTCTCTCTCTCTCTCTACTCTCTCTCTCTCTCTCTCTCTACTCTCCTCCTTCCCATTCTCCGCCAAAACAGAGCGTGATTAAACATGGCCAAACACACAAGACGAGAGACTTTCACTACTGTGGCTACTTTTTACTTACTTCAGAATTGGCAGAATCGGAATGTGTGGCACGGTTTCATTCTCTTTCGATTGATATGATAAATCAGACACTGCTCTGCCGACTGTTTTGAACGCAACGTGTAAAAGTGAGAGAGAGAGAGAGAGAGAGAGAGAGGAGGAGGAGATTGGGTGAGGCAGAGATGGTGATAGCAGAGATAAAAGGCATGAGGCAGTGCTGGTGAGGTGAAGCAATGAGAGGCATTTTAGTTGGCGTGATGGTCACTTGGCGTCTTCTTATCTGTGCGTGTTAAGGGCATGTCCGGATAGAGAGAGACGAGAGGAAAAAGAGAGAAAGAGAGAGAGAGAGAGAGATAAGTGCAACGCTCTTTCTCTGTTGTGTACAGGAAAATGGCGCGAAATCATTGCAAGGATCGAATCATCTTACAATCAGGAAGGAAAAAGTGTCTCTTATGAAATAGTACATGCATTCTGGTCGAAAGGCAGCCTTCCTGATAATGGAAGGAGAAGGGAATGAAGAGGTGGAAGGGGCTGGCCGATGCCGGCTGACAACCGAATGTCCAGCGGCGCGACTGTACGACTCCGGCCGGCACACCTTTCCCCCTTCTCTCTCTCTCTCTCTCTCTCTCTCTGTCTCTTTCTCTCTTTTTCTCTCAGGCGTGTGGAGGAGGCGGGTCGGGATGAAAGAGAGAAGGTTAGCCGAGACGGGAGAGGAGAGGAGGCCGGAGGGGCCGACCGGCGGAGGAGAGAGAGAGAGAAGGGAGTGACCTCGCATGCCCTCTATTGAAAGCTCCGCCCATCGAGAGAGAGAGAGAGAGTGAGAGAGAGAGTGAGAGTGAGAGAGAGAGTGAGAGAGAGTCACGACCACCTTCCGCCGCCGTCTCCCGCACCGTACCGGCAAGCAGGAGACGGCCGTCGAAAGTGCAGCATCGAGAGAGGCGTTCTTTGGCCTGTCCCGCGAGAGAAGTGCAGTTGGTGGGGAGAAAGAGAGAAAGTGTGTGAGGAAGAAAGAGGAGATAGAGAGATAAAGAGAGAGAGTGATAAATAGAGAAAGAGTTAGAGTTGAACGAGTGGACGGAGGTATGCACATAGCCTGGCCCCATAAACCATGGAAATGGCTGCCTGTCCATGCTAGTACATGTGCTCTTGCAAATTAAGTGGCTAAGCCAGTCAGCCCAAGCAGGTGCGAGTGGACAATGATCAGAAGGAGAGCTTCGCCACAACGGCGGTCAGCTCCGCTCTGGTGCAGAAGTGGTTGTGTTTGTTGCTTGCGAGATGTCTATCTAACAATAAGCGTTATGGCTGATTCCACCCCCTCCCTTCTGCTCACTTCCTAAATTCGACTGTACCAGCCTACAAACAGAGATGCAAGCAGAGAACGACAGAACGACCTGAAAGGTTGCAACGGAAGTGCACAACTACTTCCGCCAGTTCTGTCTCTCTCCTTTCTCGTCATCGTCGTCTCTCTCTCTCACTCTCTCTCTCTCTCTCTCTCTCTCTCTCTGCCTTTCCCCATCTCCCAACAACAACTTTCACTGTCCATCAACTGCTTTCTGGTCAAGCTTCGTTCTCCACTACACCGGACGTGTTACTGCAGGTGCTTGCAACAAAACAACACCACAACCTAGAGAGGGCCAAGGCAAATGAGTGGACCGTGCTCAACCAAAGCAGAAGCCCCCCCCCCAGCAATAACCCAGCAATACATATTGGGGACTCACAAAAGAAGTTTTCTATAATGTTCAAAACAAAACAACCAAAGAGAACATTGACGAATGGCAGTTTGACCAAGTCCAACGGCTAGTTTGGGATGACTGCCTGGGAGACTCACCTGGCCACCTCACAAGTCTCCATCGCCCTTCAACTGTCAGAGTCAGATGAGAGAGAGATAGAGAGAGAGAAATAGAGATAGAGAGAGAAAGAGAGAGAAAGAGAGAGAGAAAAAAGAGAGAGAGACAAGAGAGGAAAAGGAAAGAGTTGAACACAGGGAAAGAGAGAAAGAGACAGGAAGATTCACTTGCCATCACCAGCCAACTTCGCCCGTTCAAGTTAGACTGGGCGGCTGACCGTTCGGTGACCGTCTCTGCCACTCTCTTCCTTTACTACTCTTCCACATACTGATGTATTACTACGAGTAACCTTGAGGTTAGTCGGCTGATGGTATACAGACGAAGGAGGAGAGAGAGAGAGTGAGAGAGAGAGGAAGAGAGAGGAGACTAAGTAATCGCATGAGTAGTTCAAGATGGCTTTGCTAGATACTATGCGAGATGGGGGCATTTGCCTTGAGTGGAGGAAGGCTGTCAAGAAGTGAATGGGCGTGATAGTTGGCATTGGGGCCAAGACCGGGTGCGTAATGTTTCGTAAAACGACGCTGGATTGGTGGCGAGATTGATAGAGATTGAGAGAGAGAGAGAGCGAGAGTGGTCAGCTGGTGAAACTACAGTCGGCGACATGAGGAAGAGAGAGAGAGAGAGAGAGAGAGAGAGAGAGAGAGAGACTGGTCAGAGCCATGTTGCCGCCATACAGCGAAGTGCCGAGTGCAGAAGGCAGAGTGTATTCATTCCTGTGGCTCTCTCTCCCTGTGTACTCACAGGCTAGGAGAGTGAGAGAGAAAGAGAGAGAGAGAGCGACTGAGAGAGAAAGAGAGCCACAACAAAAGTGCGGCAGAGAAGCCGAGATGATGATGGTGGACGAAACGGTGCCTTGCGCTGCCTGTGTGTGCTTACTCACAGTGTGGTTGAGAGTGGGAGAGAGAGAGTGGGAGAGAGAGAACGAGAGAGGGACTGAGAGATTCAAAGAAGGTGAAGCACGCGTGCTATGAACGAGAAAGGGTGGGCAACGGACTCGACGACGGAGACGGTGGACATGGCACGGCAGAGGAGAGAGTTGTCTAACAGTCTACTTCTCTCTCTCTTTCTCTCTCTCTTTTTCTCTCTCTCTCTCACCCCTTCACTCTCTCGTTCACTCTCGTCGTCGAGCTCCCCGAGACTGTTGTGGCCAGTTTGTACAGGCAGGTGCCGCCGAGGTGGACAAGGCACATCGTCAGATCAGATGGACAGCCTCTCTCCCCCTCTCGCCCGCTCTCTCTCTCCCTCTCTCTCGCTCTCCCTCTCTCTCTACTTTCTCTCTCCAACTCTTCTCTCTCTCTCTCACACACACTTTACTCTTTCTCTCTCTCTCTCTCTCTGCCGCGCCATTCTCGGATCGCTTCAGGAGCGCCACAGTACAGACAGGCATACAGATGAGGAGGAAGACGCCAGGCACGGTCAGCGAAAGCAGTCAGTGCACACATAGAGAGAGGGCGAGTCGAAGATGAGAGGCATAATCTCTCTCTCTCTCTCTCTCCCTCTCTTTCTCTTTGTCCATTTCTGTCTCTTTTAAATTTTCTTTTTCCTTCTATCTCTCTCTCTCTCTCATTCCATGACCTGAATAACTCGAAAGTGCAAGTGGCAACTCTGCAGCCATTCCGTCTGGTACAAAGGACGCATGACTCTTCTGTGGTGATTATGGGATTGGCAGCGTGGACAGAGTGAGAGAGAGAGTGCCAGACAAGTAGATAAAGACGATCAAGAGGGAGATAGTGGGAAAGAGAAAGAGAAAAGAGAGAGAAAGAAAGAGATAGAGAGAAAGATAGAGAGAAAGAGAGAGAGAAAGAGAGAGAGATTAGGAAGAGACGAGAGAACGAGATAGGGATGCACAGAATGGCAATGAGATTGGCCAGCCGGGTGCCTACAGAATAAGAGGGAGAGAGAGAGATGAGATTCGACCGAACGCGATGGAAAAGAATGAGGACGCGTCCTCGGCGACTGCCACCGACTGTCGATGGAAGAAGAGAGAGAGCACGCATCACGATTCAGAGGGAATCACTCTCCGCGGCAGGGGTCATTCTCTCTCTCTCTCTCTCTCTCCCACTCTCTCAGTCTCTTTCTCTCTCTCACTCCGTATCTTTCTGTTGATATCTCTCTCTCTCCCACTCTCTCTCTGTCTATTTCTTTCTCTTTCTCTCTCGCCTGCACTCTCGGACCATCTCTCCATGACTATACAGCAGAGCAATCGGCGAAGATCGAGGGCATGCACTATCGCTAGAAAAGAACAAGAGACGGGAAGAGGGGGGGAGGAGAGAGCGGGCGGTCAGGTAGCATCGGCCTGCGGGCGAGCCAAGGCCGTGAGTAGTGTGGCCGCCGTCTCTCTCTCTCTCTCTCTCTCTCTCTCTCTCTCTCTCTTCTGCACTGTCGGTCGAGATCGGGTGGCGGGCAGTGCCGAGCAAGGTGAGCGACGGCGGAATGGTCGGCAGAGAGAAAGGACGAGAGAGAGAGAGGGAGAGAGAAGGGCTCGACTCTCTGAAGAGTATGGAAAGGTGGAAGATTGTCCAGCAGCGCCACTCCTCTGCTGACAGCCTTGATTCTCTTGCACACATAACATATAGAAGAGAAGTAGTAGAAGAGAAGAAGAGAGAGAGAGCAAGAGAGGAAGAGAGAGGGTGAAGGGAGAGAGAGAAAGAAAGAAAAAGAAAGAGGGAGAATAGAAGAAAGTTAAGGATAAAAAGGCACATATATTGCTGAAAAGTGAAATGGCATTTATATGTCAAGTATTCGAAAACATGAAAACCACCAAGAGCAGGAAAGATAAAACAATGTGTGGAAAAAAGGCAGAAGTCTACGGGTGACCATTGTGAAATCAGATGGCTGACAAGGATGAAGTAGAAGAGGAAGCAGAGAGAGAGGAGAAGCTGTCCGAAGTCTTCGTGCCTCAGGAGCCATTCAGCCGGCCGGAATGGGCCATCGCTCCACTTTTCCGGTGGGCGTGGCCCGGGGCAGAAAGAGAGAGAGAGAGAGGGAGGGAGAGAGAGAGAGAAGAAAGGGGCGGCTGCGCAACGGCCACCGTTTCCTTGTAGCCATCGGGAAGGGGAGGGAAGAGGCCGGCCCCTCCGGGCCAAGATTGGGGTCAGGCCGCCGATGCACCGGCTGCCACCGCAAGCTCCGCCCTTTCTCTAAGGTGAAGCGGCGCGGCGGCGTGAGGACGAGAGAGATGAGAGAGAGAGATGAGAGAGAGGAGAGATAGAGAGAGGAAAGCGAGAAAGAGAGAGAGATGAAGAAAGAGAATAACAGAGAGAGAGAGAGAGAGAGAGAGAGAGAGAGCGAAGGAGAAAGAGAAGTAGAAATAGGTAGACAAACAGACAGAAATTAAGATTGATGTACCGGCTACCGGCCGAGCAACAGTAGAAAAAATGAAATTGCCCAATTAGAGCATGGAAGATATGTACAAGCATTACTCAAGATATACTGGAAAAAGTTTAGTATTTAATTTTCATAAGATAAATGTACCTAAGTATAGATAAGACAACAAAAAAACACACACACATATTTGACCGCGTTCTGTGAAGCCAACCAAAAAAAAATTGATGAAAATTCGAAGCGAATGGAGTGGCTGCATCGGGTGCGGTGCCTCAGTGAATGGACGCCACGCCCCAGAAGGAATGGAGAATGGCGTTTGGCCCCCGAGGGCCATGAGAGCCGCTCGTGATGCTGGCCTACTTTCCTGCTTGTGCGCGAGATGAGAGGGCGAGGGTGAGAGACTGAGAGAGAGAGGAGAGGAGAGAGAGAGGAGAGGAGAGGAGAGAGAGGAGAGGGAGCGAGGAGGGGAGAGAGAGAGAGGAGAGGGAGAGCTCAGTAGATGCCCCCGTCATCCTCCCATTTTCCAACGCGATTTGCTTTGCTCAAAAAGCTGACCACCCTAACAGTAGGGAAAGTAAGAGAAAGAGGAAGAGAGAGAGAAAGAGAGAGAATAGCCCGAAGCACAGTGAAGAGAGTAAGTGGGGAGGGAGACGAGAATGAGGACTAAAAGAGAGTAAGAGCGACGGCTTGGTCGGTCACGACCCGGATCTCGGCCCAGCTCTCTCTCTCTCTCTCTCTCAATCTCTTCCGCCTTTCCTTTCCACCTCTTTTCATCCCGCCTAAGGCCTTCCCGCGGGGCGCGTCCGTGCAAAATGCCTGGCAATAGAAAAGAAGGAGCACGCACGGCCTCCATCTCTCTCTCTCTCTCTCTCTCTCTCTCTCTCTCTCCGTGTGGCTACAGTAGTTGGAGCTCAGTGAAAATTGAAGATTGAGGTCCACAGGGGGAATCCAGGCAAAGAAGGACATCCAGGAAGATATACAGGTAAATACGTTTGAAAAAGTACTCGTTATCAATGATAGCCAGAGGAGAGAGAGAGAGAGAGAGAGAGAGAGAGAGGATGAGAGAGAGCTACTCAAGGAGAGAGAGGGCAGACACAGGCAGGCATTCTCGAGATGACCACACCAAACTAGTGATGGACAGAGGGGAGAGTGTGACTCAGCGAGTCCTCCTTTACCATTCGGGAGAGAGAAGCCTCGAAAGGAAAAGCGCCGAAGGTTCCCATCCATTCCCTCAGGGGGCGCACCACCACAAGCAATGAAGGCAAATAGCCGGAGAGTAGAAGTCGAGAGGGGAGAGAGCGTGGGAAAAGGTGAGATTCTGGGAGAGAGAGTGGAAAGGATGAAAAGCATAAGAAGAGGAGCCCATGAGGGCAAGACCGTTACCATCATCGACTCTCTCTCTCTCTCTCTCTCTCTCTCTCTCTCTATCGGCCAAACAAGAAGGCAGCCCATGAAGAGAAATAGAGAGAGAAAGAAAGAGAGAGTAAGAGAGAGAGAGAAAGAGAGAGAGAGAGAGAGAGAGAGAGAGAGAAAGGTAAGGTCGTAAGAGATTGCAGTGACGCGAGAGGCTGATAGGTGTTGAGCGCAACAAAAACGCATCGGAGAGAATATGAATGAGAACGAGAGTGGAGAGGAATGAAGAGACGGCAGAGAAAGAGTGACAATGCTAGGGATATATTGTTTTGACTCCGATATGCGGACAGCCGGTAGCCTACAAAATGGACAATCGTGGAGAAAGTGAGGGAGAGAGAATAGAGAGTTAGAAAGAGAGAGGGAGAGCGAGAGAGAGAGAGAGAGAGGGAGAAAGAGAGAGAGAGAGTCAAATTGTGGGCCGCTTTTCAAGAAGGTCACTTCTGATGTGGCGGCCGGCGATTACGGCCATGGCGGCGGTGGGCTGTAAGCCATCCCGGCACTGAAAGAGATGCTGAGGAGAGTTTGCACTTCCCATTATCTCTCCCTCTCTCTCTATCTCTCTCTCTCTCTCTCTTACTTGCTCTCTCTCCCTCTCTCTTTCTCTCCCTCTCTCTCGCTCTCAATCTCGTTGCCTACTCTCACAATTAGAAAACGAGGCCGTGTGGTGCGCGAATAGGGGCAACGGCCTAGGAGAGAGAGAGTGAGGATGAGAGAGAGATAGAGAGAAGATGGCCAGGGGCACCTCCAGCCGAGGCAGCAACAAAAACGAAGGAAAACATGTCTAAGAAGTAGGCGAGAGAGTGGAAGAGATGAGAGAGAGGAAAGAGATAGAGAAGGAAAGGGAGGAAGATTGGAGAGGGGCTCGCCGCAGGCCGATGGAGAAGATCCGGGAGCGCCCTCCTGCCCACACCAGTAGCTGCACACCAGCAACATCCCGGACACGGGGCGCGAATGATGAGAGGGAGAGACAGAAAGAGAGAAAGAAAGAGAGTGGGAGAGAGAGAAAGAGAGAAAAAGAATGAGAAAGAGAGAAAAGAGAGAGAGAGAGAGACGGCCTACATAATTGCTCAATGCATCTTTATGGGAAGCAGCGACGCCACCGACGAAGAGATCATCCAAAAGAGCAGGAACATTCACTGACCATACAGCATAACACTCAACCTGCCCATCGCCACTTTCGAAATGTTTCTTGAGCAACAGAAGAAGAATAAAGTCAAAAGAGACTGATCATCTGCCACCGAGGAGATGTCACTCACATCGAGTGGAAAAGTGGCTAGGACGAGGGGAGGAGGGTTCAGGACATATCATAAGGTATTTCTCGTTTGCCCTCGCTCTATCTCTCTCTCTTTCTCTCTCTCTTTCTCTCGCTCCTTCTTCTTTTCTCTCTCTTCCTCCATAGACTGAAGAACAGCTGACTGCCAGCCGCCCCTGAGGGTATGAGATCGGTCGAGACGGCATGTTGCACTGGGCAGACGCACGCATGTCTGTCTGCTCTCTCTCTCTCTCTCTTTCTCTGCTTCTCTGTGTTCTCTCCCTCACTCTTACTCTTTCCTGCCCTCTAGCAACCAGCTGATCTGCACAGCTGATCGCTTATCAGAAGTTCTTCCTGCCCTTCGAGGTCTGCCCTCAAAGTGCACACCTCTCGTCTTCCAACTAATCAAGGGCATTCTCGATATGTGTCAGGGATCTGCGGATCTTACAATTACATCAAATCAATGCGAAAAATAAAATTTAAACAATTTTTTCATATTACATATACCTTATTTTTCCTTTGTAAATATGTTCATGAGGAAAAAACATTAAAGAGTGGAAGGAATAAAATCGGGAGACAGAGAGAGAGAGAGAGAGAGAGAGAGAGAGAGAGAGAGAAGAGATGAAAGCAATGATTCGATGTGATGTGCACGTGGACTCTTCGCGTACTGCTCAAGGCAGAGTCGGTGCTCGCTCCGAAATGGCTCACCTGAGTAGTGATTGCGAGAGTGAGGAAGGGGGGGATGGATGGAGATGGCCTAGATATGTTCAAGGAGAGCATTTCTCGGAAGAAGCCGAGCCACATGGTTCTAAGTAAGTGAAAGTGCTCTCTTACTTATTCTTACACATGCTCAGAGAGTACCAACTAATTCTTCTTCAAACAATTACATGATAACTCTACCGTAATCACTGCTCAAAAATCGCCTTTAATAATTCACTTTATCGAGTCACTCGCTTGCTATTATGCATGTTTTATTTTCAACAGAGTTTAATGCTCTTTGTCAGAAGGTATCCATCAAATTTTCTCTCTTTCTCTCTTTCTCTCCACAAATTCTTTTTCTCCTTTTTTGCAACCACTTTATAAGTCGCAAACTAACGTCCCGTTGGTTCTACGTGAAAGTGACTTATATATTAAAGAGCTTTCTATGTCTAATTGATATGTAGGTTGGCAGAAGCGCTTGTATTATCCATCGGTGATTATAACTCTAGAAAAATGTTTTTATTCAAGTGATTTCTCTGCCTTCAACTCTCTCACCCTCTCTCTCTCTCCCTCTTTCTGCTCTCTCACTCTCTCCCTCTATCTCTCCCCACTCTTCCGCCTACAGTGCATTTGTGTGCAGAGTGACAGTCGTGACTTCTTTCTGAGCCGGTCAGTTCTGTTGTGATTCGAGTATGGTGGATGGATGCCCCTCTGGCCTCGCTTCTTGGCGAGAGAGGGGGATTGTCCTTTCACCCTGAGGCCTTCTTTACAGTCGCCCTCCATTGGCCGGCCGCTCTCTCTCTCTCTCTCTCTCGCCCTCTTTCGTGCAAAACGACGCACAGTCACTGACGGACACCGAAGAGGGAGAGGGAAAGAGGCAGAGACAGAGAGAAAGCCAGAGAGGCTACGTGGTCGCGCAAAGAAACAGTGCACCGTTGTGGCCGGCGGCGCCGCGTGAATGGAGTGACACCAGTGGTGAAAAGCCGAGTGGAGGAGAAGAGGAAAAAAAGGAAACTGTGGTCCGCGCACGCCTCCCCCCCCCCCTCTCGGAGGCATATTCTCCCTCAGGCTGTTTGTGAGTGCTGCTCCGGCCGGTGGTGGTGGTGTATGCCCAGTGTACTCCTTCTGTTGACTCATCCAGAAGTGGAGCCCTAAGGAGGCTGGCTCGCACAGTACCAGCAGCATCTCACCGGAGAAAAGGACTAGGAGTCTCTCTCTCTCTCTTTCTCTCTCTCTCTCTTTCTCTCTCTTTCTTTCTCTCCCTCTCTTTCTCTCTCTCTCTTTCTCTCTCTCCCCTCTCTTTCTCTCAGTCGCGCAATGCAAGAGATAGAAGACCAACGGCGCGTGCGTGTGGAGACTCTGCGCCTCCTACTTCTTTTTACTCCACCTTCTCTGTCTCTCTCTCTGTCTCCTTCAACAGTGCACGTTCTTCAATTGCAGGCACCGTCACCTTTTTGCACGCTGAGAAGCCATAGTCTTCATTTCGCATTCTTCTCTCTTTATTTCTCTAACTCTCTTAGAGAGAGAGAACGAGAGATAGAGAGAGAGAGAGAGAGAAGAAGAGCACGACTCGGTCGGTGTCCGGCGGAGTAACCAGCGATGACGCGGCGCTGCTCTGCACACAGATGCCGGGACTGTACGCCCGGGCTGGGCGGCTGCTGGAGAATGGACCGGGCAATATCTCTCTTCCTTTCTCTCTCTCTGCTTCTCTCGCTCTCTCTCTCTCTCACCCGAGAGAGAGAGAGAGTGAGTGAGAGAGAAAGAAAGGTGACCACGCACGGCGTGACACCATCACCATCCTCTCGAGCTTGCGCGCCTTCGGCTAAGAAGCGTCTTGGGCCAAAGAACCGAGAGAGAGAGAGAGAGAGAGAGGCAGAGAGAGAGAGAGGCAGAGAGAAAGAGATAAAGAGAGAGAGTGAGAAAAGAGGGTGGAAGAGAGATCCGAGCGCACACACTTGCGCACTCACTCACTCACGGAAACGGCAAGCTAACTCTCGGAAAAATTGCGACAGAGAGAGAGAGAGAGAGAGAGAGCGAGAGAGAGAGAGAGAGAGAGAGAGAGAGAGAGAGAGAGAGGAGAGGTCGCGCGGATGAGAGGGTGTCATGATGAAAAGGTGCACGGGCGGTGACAGTTGTTGCTTTCTCTCTCACTGTCTCTCTCTCTCTTTCTCTCTCTCCCTTTCTCTCTCCCTTTCTCTCTCTCTCTCTCTCTCTCTCTCTCTGTTTCTCTTTCCACAGGGATGATCTAAGTAGCGAGGGTCACGGCATGGCACCGCGCGCCCCTCCGGCCAGGCGAGAGCCAGACCGTGACGCTCCCGGAAGTAGCAAAGAGAGAAGGCACCGAAGCATCAAACATGAAAACGCACCGCGCACTTTGGGAATCTTATGGGTCGCACTTTTTAAGTACGGTGCATAGGCATTCGCGGTACATAACTTAATTGGGGTTGGGGAACAAGAACAACGATAAAATCCTTTGCCAGAAGAGAGCTGTAAAATGCAGTGCAGTCTGCAAACCGTTCGTGAAGTTTAGTGTCAAACTGAAATTGACATCTTCCCTTCGGCCCTCGCTTTTTATCAATTTTTTTCTCCTCTTTTTTCACGAGAGTGTGACCGTTCGGCCCCAATGGCAGGAGGTTTATCATCGGCGTTCTTTTTCCATCTCTGCTTCTTTTCTGGTTCGGTCTCTTGTCTCTCCTCATAGCAGATCTTCTCTTGGCAGAGGGCGAGAGATGGCCGGTTTGCATGTGCTCTGTATGAGCTTGCCCTGCCTGCTCCATACACTTTACAACTTACTGCCTCCTCGGCCACCGTCCTCCACACGTACCATTTCGTACGATGCCACCACCGTCATGCAGAAAGAGAGAGAGAGAGAGAGAGAGAGAGAGAGAGAGAGAGATTGACAGTGAGCATCTATAAATTTGAACACTCGACAAAGTGTGGCCGCAGAGATTGACAGAGAGGAAGAGAGATTGTTGCAGATTTCTCTCTCTCTCTGTCTCTCTCTGTGTCTCTTTGTCTCCGTCTCTTTCTCTCGGGCTCTCTCAATCTCCCCCTCCCCAGTAGCTGGCTAAAAAGGAGGGCAGAAGAGCATGTTCACGCCTGGCGGAGATAGAGCATGAGCTGGCGGATGAATTGAGAGAAGGGAAGGAGGAAAGAAAAAAATGAGGACACCCAGGGAGCAGAGTGCTGCCTGATGCAGAAGAGAATAACACAACAAGTGAAATGTAGAACAGAGCGAGAATTGGCCGGGGAGAGATTGAAGGGGATAGAAGAAGACGAAAAGGCTTGGGATGAGTGGCACCAGGTCTCACTCCTTCTCTATTTCTCTATCTCTCTCCCTTTCCCTACTCTCTCTATCTTTCTCTCTTTCTTTTTCTAATTCTCTCTCTCTCTCTGCGTCTCTCCATTCTCCGTTATCTCTGTCCAGCCCTACAGTCTGGTGAAGCCGTGCTGTTGTTTATGCCGCCTCATCCGCTGTCCATGTGCACTCCTTTTGATAAGGGCGATGACCCCTATCAGCGAGCCAAATTTAAGGCAAAGGTGAACGGATGCAAAAAGGGGGAGAGAGAGACAGTAGGAAGAGAGTTAGAGAAAGAGAGAAAACACATTAACTTCTTCTTCTCCTCCCGACCCTGCCCCGCATCACACGCCGTGGCACCAGGCGCGAAGGCCGTTCTGCAGAACAGCAGCAGAAGAAAGAGGGAAGAGCGAGAGTGGTTTGTGCGGTGGAGACACAGGGAAAGAGATAGGGTTTGAGAGAGAGAGTAGGCCAGAGAGAGTGAGAGATAAAGAGATGGAGTGAGAGAGAGAAATATAAAGAGAAAGAGACAGAGAAAGAGAGAGAGAGACAGAGACCGATAAACGATGCGCTCCTCTTTGCCGCATGATTCAGAGCCAAGGCCGCCGTGGCAACAACACGTCGAGGGGAAGACGGAAGAAGGAGAAGAAGGGGGGATACAAAGGGAAGAAGGGCCAAAGATGGAGGAGATGAGATGGCTCTTGCCCTTTCCAGAGCGGAAGAGAAAGACAAGAGGATACCATAATAATGCGCAGCTTCGCGCCACTTTTGCTCTTTCTACGGTCTTTTCATGCCGTTATGCTGCCAAGGGGCTGATGGTCAGTTTGTAAACCCTATGAAGAGAGAGAGAGAGAGTGAGAGAGAGAGAGAGAGGAGAGAGTTGAATGAGTAATAGGAAGAAAGTGGTATTTTTTATTATATTAGACTTTGCTGGGAAAATTATGAAATTCTCCACGTGGATTACTGTAATAGCATGTTTTACGACATGAGTTGCATTAGCGCGTGAGAAGCTGAGTGGGACAGAGAGAGAAAGAGAGAGAGAGAGAGAGAACAATGAAAAGTGGAATGTAGACCACGGAATGCAAGAGGGAGATCAAAGTTTCTGGTGTTGAACTGGTACAGTCTTGCAACTGCTGCCATGTTGCGTAAGGTGATATGGCAACTAGTCAGTAGCAACTTTAATTCTCTTCCTTTGTCTCTCATTTCTCTCTCCCTCCCTCTCTCTCTCTCTTCCTCATTCCCTCTCTCTCTCTCCCTCTCTCACCCCTGTCTCTCCTCCCTCATTCTTTCTGTATGCCGTGCCTGGCTGCGATGGGGTCGTCTCGGGGTCGCCAGCCAGCGGGTGCAGAAATCAGCTGAGACCCATGTTTCTCTCATTCAGTCTCTCTCTCTCTCTCTCTCTCTCTCTCTCTCTCCTATCAGCTGGCCCTTGGCCTCCCGCCGGCTGCCCCATGGCAGAGCAGTTGGCACCGCAAAATCAGGCGGCGCCATTATGCTTTTGTGTCTTTAATGCATACCGCTATATCTCTCTTTCTCTCTCCCTCTCTCCCTCTCTGTCGTTACTCGATCTCTCTACCCCTCTGTCTCTCTCTCTACGTCTCGCTCTCTCTCTCTCTCTCTTTCCAAAAATCACCCTGACACGTGAATTGCCATCTGACCGGCGGCCAACGAAATCAGCCAAAAAGTCAGCAAGACAAAGAAAAGAAAACAGGCTAAGAAAAGAAGCGGGAGAATCGACCAAAACCACACGAAATTAGGGAATTAAGGTAGATCGAGCAAAAATGACTTCATTATCGAAAAAATAAATAAAGGAGCACGAAAAAAGGTGAAAAGTTAGACATTTAATCCAGATAAGAAGTAGGAAATATGCCTAGCAACAAGCTAGAAAGAAAACGTCTGAGGCGGTCTACCAAGACCGTCTCTGTCGTCAGAAATTCGTTGAAATGGCCCTATCAGTGCCAAGAGTCTTCTGGAAGCGAAGCGGGAAAAAGGAACATTAGAAGTAGACTATAAAGATGCCCTCTCTCTCTCTTTCTCTCTCAATCTCTCTCTATCTCTCTCTTTCTCTCTCTCTTTCTTTCTCTCTATCTCTCTCTCTTTCTCTATCTCTCTCTCTCTCTCCCTTCCTCTCTCTACCGCGTTTGCCATCCACTCGAATGGCAGACAGAATATATCGGTCGACCTTTTGCATAATTCTACTCTTATTCTTTGAAAAAAATGTTTATTTGCAAAATTCTCATTCCTTGCAAAAAAAAAGGCTATTGCTGTTCAAATCCAATTCCTCGAATGAGCGGAAATGAGAGTATTGCAAAAACAGTTGGGAATAGTTAGAAAGCCAGACGGATAGTGGGAAGACATGCAGCAGAGAAGACCTTGTTTCTGTCACTGTTGTGTTTTGTTCTCTACAGCTCCGTTTACGCGGACACCATCTCATTCCAAATCACTCTCTTTCTATTTTCCACCCTTCTCTCCTTTCATTCTCTGTCTCTCTTCCTTTCTCTCTCTTTCTCTCTCTCTCTCTCTCTCTCTCTCTCTCTCTGTCCACTCAAATGCCAGAACAACATTCACAAACCACTAAACGGCACACGGTCGTCAAGGCTGGATGGCACTTGCTTTTTTTTCTCGTGCTTTTCTCGTTACCCTTCTCTGTTCTTCTCTATCTCTTCTCATCTGCCATTCAGTTCCTTGTATACAAGCTATTCATCCTCATTCTCTCTCTTCTCTGTCTCTCCGTATCTCTCTCTCTCTTTTGCTCTCTCTCTCTCGCTCTCTCTCTCTCTCTCTATTTCTGACCATGAGATTGTCACTCGTCATTCCGCTGCCAATCGGGCAAAGGTTACTCTCTGCCACAATTGTTTCTGCCTCTGATCAGCGGTTCTTCCCACTGCCCTCTCATCCTCTTTCCATCTCTGTCTAACTGCCCATTTATGTTCGTCTGCCGTCAAGAGCCAATGAGGAAGTAAAAATGGTTTTGCTAATCGTCTAGGGAACCTGTTAGCCTATTATTGGTGTATTTAAAAGGACATTACATGTGAATTTACGACGACATACCTATTAAGAAGGAAATAACAAACATATCTCATTGTCAGTCATCAGGCGCTATCAAATCCTTTTGGGGAAGTATCGCTCGGGTGCCGTAAAATGAAGTTGTTTTCATTCAGCATCCCATGGGGTCAGCCTATTCGAAGACCTACTCCATTGAAGATGCTTGAAGATAGGCTGTAAACTGAAGGATGGCTTCGTGACTGTCTCGGGATGAAGAAAGGAGAGAGAGAGAGAGAGAGAGAGAGAGAGAGAGATTGAGAGGGAGAGAGAGAGATAGATGAAGGCATGCATCGGCAGCGAATGAGGTCAGTCAAGGTGGATGGCCTCTCTCTCTCTCTCTCTCTCTCTCTCGCTATCTCTCTCTTTTTCTCTCTTTCTCTCTCTCCTCTCTCCTGTCATTCCATCTGTCTCCATCAGATGTGTCTGCCGCGGCAATGCGCAAGTTCAAGGCAACAGCGCCTGTCTCTGACCGGACACTTGGTCTCCCAATTGACCAAATACAAATGCGCCTCTGACGCTGATGAAAGTGCCTTACGAGAAAAGGCCTTTTTTTTATTGAGTAGCACATCAACGACTTGGAAATCATATTACTGAAATGATTCCGCCTTTACGGCGATTTGCAAAGAGTGCGAGAGATTTTGTCACTTCTTCTACGGCAAAATGGACGCAGGGTTGGATAAATCGGCAGAGAAGTAGTTTAAAATTTGAGAGGGAGAGAGATTGTGAGATAAATAAAGAGAGAGAGGAGAGAGAGAGAGAGCGAAAAGAGCAAGACGACCTTGTCCTCATAAGAAGTGCAGTGAGAAAGAGAGAGGGAGAGAGAGAGAGAGAGGGGGAGAGAGAAATGAATAAAGATAGAGAGAAAGAGATTGGGAGAGAGAGAGAGAAAGAGTCGGCATCGGCCAAGGGGATGCCTCACGGCGGGCGTCGAGACCTTATCCCTGTTCTTGATCGGCATCTCTCCTTCTTGGGCAGTCTTTCATCTCTCCTTCCTCTTTCGCTCTCTACCCCTCCTTCCCCCTCTCACTCACTATCTCCCCTTCTCTTTGATCTCTTTCTTTGCTTCTTTCTCTCTCTTTCTTTCACTCACTCTCTCCTTTTCCCCTTTCGCTCTCTTTACTTCTCTTTCTCTCTCTCTCTCTCTCTCTCTCTCTCTCTCTCTTTCCCTCTTTCTCTTAAATCTTTCTTTCTCTGCTCCCGTGCCATGCTCACCGATTGACGGCGGCCACTCTCGATCTGACCATCCGTGTCCTTGCCAGTTTGCCGATCAGAGTGAAGGGCCAATGGTCTGGACGCACGTCACGGGGAATGAAAGAGAGGGAGAGAGAAACAGAGAGAGAGAGAGAGAGAGAGAGAAAGAAAGAGAGAGAGAGCGAGAGAAAGAAAGAGAGCGAGAGAGCGAGAGAGAAAAGAAGAAAAGAGAGAGGAAGAAAGAGAGAGAGTCCTGTGACGCAGACAAAAAATTTCGGAGAAACGAGAAGGAGAATGGCAGATGAAGTGGTCTAGCTGGGTTTATGCAAATGAATGCTTATCATGTCACCCTAGGAATGGGGAAGATTACAGCGAGAAAAGTTATAGAACAGAAGAAGAAGTCGTCGGCATTACGAGTAAATGATCTTCGCCCTGTAAAGTTGGAGAGTTATCTTCGCTGATCTTTTCGAATGTATTCAATGAATAAGCAAACCACAAACTCGATTAGCATATTTTTCCCTTTTCTTTTAAATAACCTGTTAAATGCGAAATTTTGGCATACAATTATCTTTCACTCAGAAACTATTTTCCTTTCTTTCTCACTTATTGATTTTGGGGAAAATCATGTTAGTTACATGAACAAATGAACAAATACACAGGAATTTTATTCTATATCATTTTCTGAAAAGTTGTTTTTCTTGGAGATTTGGCACCGAAAGCGCATGGGTATGCTGCTCAGTTTATATACGTAATTTCAGAAATATCGACTGAATAATCAATAATAAGCGAAATCAATACAAATTCTTGCCGAGAGCAAAACGAGAAGCCTTGCAAAATGCAGCAAGAAAAAGTACAAAGTTCATGACTCGCACAGCATTTCATATCATCGAATTATTCCACTGTTCCTAGTCGTTCCCATGCCCTCCCCCCCAAATATATGGGATTCTAGTGTAAAAAGAGAATCAGCTTTTCGAGTGCGAAAATGTAATGCATGTACCAAGTATTGGACCAAGAGAATAATTTAATTTGTCTACATTTTCATATGGTAAAATCAGGCACTCAAATGTTGAGTCATTTCATTTCCTGCATTCTGTCACATGACTCCTTTTACTTGCCTTTTTTTTCTTTTTTTTTTACACTGGAAATCTCCCAAATGGAATAGTGGCCAGTAGATGGACGGGGTTTAATGTGTGTACGTCGAATAAATCCTCGCAAAGGTGTTTGTGAGGGCACTAGGCGCTTCCATGCGCAACCCGGTACGAAAGTGCAACTGTAAGGAGGCAGAGAGAGAGAGAGAGAGAGAGAGAGAGAGAGAGAGAGGATGAGAGTACGAGAGAATTTGAGAAATTCAAGGAAAGAGAGGGAGGAGAGAGAGCTGAAATCGCGGAAGACGACATCGCCAACTTGACTCCAGAGAGAGAGAGAGAGAGAGAGAGAGAGAGAGAGAGAGAGAGAGAGAAAGAGTGAGAGAGAGCGGGAGTGAGAGAGGGAGAGAGAGAGAGAGAGTGAGAGAGAGAGGGAGAGAGAGAGGGGGGGGAGAGAGAGAGAGAGAGCTGATTCCATTCCCGGTGATATGACATGGTCTTGCCTTGAATAGTGCTTGTGGCCTCGTTCTTCTCAGCTTTGCTCTTCTATCAAATTCTTTTCCTCTCACTTTCTACGAGTACTTTCTGCCCAGTAGTCCTGTAATAATTTTTTTTTAAATATCCAATATTAATAAGTTATGTAACTATTTTTTATAATAATTATATTTATAAGTACTCATTAAAAATTTTTGATCATTTGTTGTATTTTTGGACGAGGAGAATTTGATTTATCGCGGGTGCTCAAGAGGATGAGATGGAATGGCGGCTCAGTTCTGGAGAGCTACACTCAAGAGGAAGACAGACATTTGAATTAGAATAAGACGACGAGTCATGATCGGAGAGAGGAAGTAAAAGGGTCATGACATTGGGAACAATACAAGGCGCTGGCCAGAGCCAAGGCCAAGACTTCTCTCTCTCTCTCGCTCTCTCTCTCTTTTTCTCTCCTTGCTCTTTATCTCACCCTACTCCCACTCTCCCTCTTCTCTTTCTCTCCCTCACTCTCCCTCTCTCACAATTGTCTCTCTCGATTCCCCTCTTCAATGCCTTGAGCAGGTGGAAAGGTACGAAAGGAGCGAAGGCAGTGCCAACCGGCAAGATGAACGAAGATACGAGGATGGAAATTAATCGGTCCTCTATCGCTCTTCTCCTTCTCTCTCTCTCCATCTCTTTCTCCGTCTCTCTCTCTCTTCATATCGTTCTCTCTCTATCGCTACTCTTTCTCTATCGCTACTCTTTCTCTAGTATCTTACTTGTCCCTCCCTCTTCCTGTCGACGTTATCGGATAGCCTTTAGAAAGTGATCATCCTCAGTTGGCACGAGACATTGAGGAATTGAGAGATAACAAGGCAGAGCAAGAATTCAAAATTATATGCAAATTTTTTCATATCTTAAGGAAATAGATTCAATAATTTTCCTAGTAAAGCTTTGTTTTGTTTGATGACCATCAGATATTTTGAAGAGAGAAATGGATCCGTCGATTTAAGCAGCAGCATAGTTCATACTCAGTCAGGGCTAATGGGAATTGCAACACTGATCGTTCATTGTTCATTGGATTTCAATCTCTTTTGTTGCCTTTTTGCGGACACACTAAAGCGCATGAGAAAACCAACACTCACATGAGCCGCTGTAGTAAACAGTCGTGTTTTCGGCTGAGAACAGGCGGAATGCAACTCCACAAAACACACACTCTCTTTATGCTCTCTCTCTCTCTCTCTCTCTCTCTCTCTCTGCGCCGTCTCTTCCATAATCCGAGGTTTATTGTCGCGCGTAGATTTTTAGCAGAACGGAATAACTCGGCAGAGAGGAGAGAGAGAGAGATCATGCCATTATGAGAGACCTTCTCTCACCATCAGTTAAAATGATGGTGAGAATCTTTCACAGTATGGACATATTTTTTTCCTGTTTTGTAATCAATGCGGTAGAAACGCATAAATATGGGGTGGCTAATGTCCTCGGAGGAGAACCTCGGTTGAATAAACCGAACCTCGGCTATTATCAGCCCGATTCAGTCACATTCTTCCGAGTTTTCACCCGAGAAATAGACAGCTTACTACTTCGGAATATTGTTTTTTATTTATTTAACTCCTTTACTCTTTAAGAAGATAGTTTGTGCATGCAACATTTGGTGCCATGTTCAATGCTCCGTCCATTCAATGACTTTTCGCTCTTCCTGAGCAGCGGTTTGCCGCATTACTCAACAAAATGTTTCTATGCTGACCACAAACAATGAGTCATTGTTTTGTTAAAAACAACAGGCATTTGCTTTGATCTTTGCCTAGTTGCCGCACGGTATTTCTATGCATATGGGGAAGTTCTTGAAGATGTTGAATGAACGAGAGAAAGAGAGAAAGGAAGATAAAGAGAGAAGGAGGGAGAGAAAGCGAGAGAAAGAAAGAGCGAGATGGAGAGGGAGAAAGAGTAAGCGAGAGTGAGAGAAAAGAGAGGTAGATACAGACTGCTTGACATATTGCTGCCGTATTATCGTGATCAAGATTGTGGCATTTGAACACCGTGTAGCCTTCGAATTGATGTCTCATCCAACTAAAAGCTAAACGTAGGCCATCTCTCTCTTTTCTCTCTCTCTCTCTCTCTCTCTCGCTTACTCTCCCTCTCCCTCTCAATTTCTGCCACCCATTCTCTTCCGTGTCTCGCGTTCAACACTCTTTTTCCAATCCAAATGAAAACTCCTTCTCGATCGGTTTGAATTTACACAGTCCACTTTTGCATCCGACGGCAGGACATCTTCCCTCTCTCTGTCTCCACTCCATCTCTCTCTCTACCTCTCCCCTCTATCTCCCTGTCTCTCACCTCTCTCTCTCTCTCTCTCTGCACCAGAATCAGACTGGCAGAGATGCCCGGGGTCAAGGCTGCATACTATCCCCTTCTTGTTCAGCTCTGCCGCTCTCCACTTCTTCTCTGTAAATCAGCAGCTGGCACAACATCGAAATTTTATGATAAGTATCATAGGGAAATAACTAATTCCGATTTGATGATTAAAATGAGTATCGCACGTCTCAGACATATAATGTACATACAAACGCACGTACAAGGTAACGAAAGTGGGAGAGTGATATTCAATGCTCGTTGCAAGGCCACGAGAAAACTCCCGGCCGCCTTCGCTCGAAAACAGAGTGACAAAGAAATTCGCTCGCTTTCGGTCGACTATCTGCTGAGGTTCAATCAAAACATGACAGGGAGAAGCTTCCATCGGAAGAAGTAGAGCAAGGAAGAGCAAGGCGTGCACAACGACAGCCGAGAGGTCGTGTTTTGATGCTTTCTGTTGAGTAGATCAGACATTGGAACATCAGTCTCTTTACTCTTTATAATTCCGATGTTTTGTTTTGGCTAGACGGCGGCGAGCAAATGAATACTTAATCTGACTTTATTATTAAATTAAACGAACTACAAAATAATTTTTAAGTACATTTTATTTTTTCTATTAAGAACACTTTTCTTTGACATACGCATACAGAGCAAAACTCCATTAACTTTTGGTTTAGTGAAGCAACCATGAAAATTTCATCAACTTTCATGCGATTTGAAGGAAATTGTCCTTGAAAACCAAAGGTTAATTGCTTTTTGCACGGAACTGTAAATATTTTACGTATATATTTAATCCGAGGAAAGAAATAAAAATTAAAGCGAGAACCGAATAGAGTGGGACATCTGGAAAAGAGGCAATGAAAAAATGGAAGCAAAAAATTATAAGAAATATGATTTCAGTAAAAATAATTAATATGTCTGCATATTAATTTTTTTTCGTTGGTCATCGATTGAATAATAGAAGGAGCACTCGGAAAAGTATCTGAGTTCAAATTCAATTTGCAACACCTTATTGTTTGAATCAAAGTATTATGATGGCTGAAAGATTTTGTATTCTAAATGACCGTCTTATATTTCTTCCCCGTGTTTAATCATATGAAAAAAGGAACGTGACACCAATCCAGCTCCTCCTTACATTCTCGTTCTTTACTCTTGCTCATTCAATGCGTCTTCACCATCCTAGCTCTCTATCTCTCTCTCTCTCTCTCTCTTCTCTCTCTCTTCTCTCTCTCTCTCTTTCTCTTTCTCTCTCTATTTCTTTTTCTCTCTCTCTTTCTCATTTACTCATTATACTCATCGGAACAATGTATATGAGCATACTTTTTGAAAACTGTCCTTTCCGAGCCCTTTTCCATAATCTTAAAATAGCGAATAACTAATCTTGAAAATTTTATCAATCTTACTGCAATATTACCTAATGGGCCTCTTTTAGTCTCTTATTTGCACATATTATATAGATATGTACATATGCTTTACGAATCAATTTGCATATTAAGAGAGCCAATCTGAGAGACTCGACCATGCCCCCATTGTAAGAGGACAGGGAACAAAAGTACCCTTTGATCTTAATTTCCTTAATACAGCGTGTGTAGGACCTAAATGGCTTCCCAAAAACGTTTTCAGAAAATTTTTTTTCTCAAGTATGTCTACAGTATACCCTGATATACCAAAAATATTCAAATGAGCGTAACTCCGTTCAATGGCGACCAATCTCAATTCTGAAACATTTGTTCGATTCCTTGTCTGAAAAAGTATTAGATACCTTTTTCTGAAATCTTCATTATAGGGGTCATTTTGGCAAAAATGTGTTTTTAGGGGTCCATTTCAGGCATCAGGACCCCCCCCCCATGTTAAAAAACGGAGACCACCACGTTAAAGAGCGTGGTTTGTTTCCTCTAAAATAATTATTCTTAAAGTGGAATTCAGACCACTTTTAACGATAGCACGCGATAAATGCGCGCGAGTCGGTCAAAATGGCGCATTTTCGGCCTCCGAGGCACCGTGCAAGCGCATTCATCGATCCATAACTACCCTCAATGTTAATATTACAAAATCGTTAGCATATCATCTAAGAGCTCTCACGGAGATCTTCAATGTTACATACTTATTTTTATTGTAAAGTTTCGTTTTATATGGGAAATTTCGTTTTGTACAATTAGAAGGCTTAAAAAATTACTTTAAAAACATTTTCGCCTGTCGAAACATACATCATAAGAAAGAGGATGAAATTTGCTACAAGATGAACCCCTTTCAATGGAATTCCATTCATACGATCTTTTGTTATGAGCCATAAGAGTAGGATAACAAAGCCTTATGGAAAAAGTGTAGAAAAAAGGATTGGAATATTCTAATTCGAATAACCTAAAATGTGAATTCTTGGGCGAAATGACAGCGACGCTACTGGCACTACATTTTATGATTTATAACAAAAGATCGTATGCATGGAATTCCGTTGAAAAGGGTTCATCTTATACGAAATTTTATCCTCTTTCTTATGATGTATGTTTCGACACGCGAAAATGTTTTTAAAGTAATTTTTTAAGCCTTCTAATTCTACAAAACGAAATTTCCCATATAAAACGAAACTTTACCATAAAAGTATGTATGTAACATTTGAAGATCTCCGTGAGAGCTCTTAGATGATATGCTAACGATTTTGTAATATTAACATTGAGGGTAGTTATGGATCGATGAATGCGCTTGCACGGTGCCTCGGAGGCCGAAAATGCGCCATTTTGACCGACTCGCGCGCATTTATCGCGTGCTATCGTAAAAAGTGGTCTGAATTCCACTTTAAGAATAATTATTTTAGAGGTAAAAAACCATGCTCTTTAACGTGGTGTTCTCAGTTTTTTAACATGGGGGGGGGTCCCGATGCCTGAAATGGACCCCTCAAAACACATTTTTGCCAAAATGACCCCTATAATGAAGATTTCAGAAAAAGGTTTTTTGTGCCCCATCAGACAAGGAATCGAACAAACGTTTCAAAATTGAGATTGGCCGCCATTGAACGGAGTTACGCTCATTTTAATATTTTTGGTATATCAGGGTATACTGTAGACATACTTGAGAAAAAATTTTTCTGAAAACGTTTTTGGGAAGCCATTTAGGTCCTACACACGCTGTATTAAGGAAATTAAGATCAAACGGTACTTTTGTTCCCTGTCCTGTGATGGTCGAGTCTCTCAGACAGGCTCTCTTAATGCATGTATGTGCATATATGTAAATGTCAGCCATCATAATAATTGAGTGGCGAGACTTCATCCATGTTGTTGCGAGTTATCGTGAACAGCACGATAAATTGTCATACCCTTAGAGGAACAAAGAAAGTGATGAGAAATAATGAGAGAGGGAAAGAAAAATGATCTGGTAAGAGGCAATGTTACAGATAGAGAGAGATAGAGAGAGATGGTGAGAGGGAGAAAGAGACCGAACTGCTTTTGCGCTGTGCGTTATCAGATAAGACATGGAAAGTGAGAATTAAGCTGTTTGTTTTCTTCCAAAGTCGATTATTTGTTTCACATAAAACTACATTGACGCCTTTTTAAATATCATAACTGAAGATTTATCTTTACCATTGCCTGTTCTTGATTTTCTTAACATGATAAAAATTTTTATTAACCCTTCCTCCTTCTATTCATCGAGTGTCACTCGGAAAACATCTCGTTCAATTATTTCCGCTTTTCCGATTCAAATTCTTATAGCGGGAGGCGCTGCAAAGGATCAATCGAATGCTCTGAGATTCTCGCGTTGCCTTTGACGACTAAATGGTCGCAGTTACTTTGGTAAGACTTTTTAAAATAAATTTTCCTTACTTTGTTCAGACTGTTTAAAAAAAATTTTCTCTCTTAACCTTGAGCGGTTTTGAAATTTGTGTTGAGATTGCTGGGAATGCCGGCGAAGTCGGCAGCGGAATCCCTCGACCATCGACAGAGCCACGCGCCTCTTTCTTCGTTTACGCTCTCGCCTTCTCGGCCGTCATCGGCGGATTCCTTTTCGGGTTTCTTTCGTTTGCAACTTAAGCATACGGTAGTTATTATGTATTTATAGTCTACTCTAAAGTTACAGTTGCGGTTTTATTAGCGTTGGTTTATTGATTTACTACAACCAGCTCAAAACGTCGTTATTGCGGGTTTATTCGCATTTCCTTCAGCTATGACACTGGAGTTGTCTCTTCTGGGATGCTTTTCGTGCCTCAAGATCCAGACATGAAGGGGATGACGACGCTTTGGCAGGAAGTCATCATTGCCATCACGCCTGGTTTGGATATTTAAAAAACCTTAACATGCAGCTTTTCTTATCACAAATTATTGTCTTGTTTTAGATATCCCTCTTTACTTTCTTTTATCTTCTGAATCTGCCTCACTTCAGTTGCTTTCGTAGGAAAATATAGATTATATGTATCCTTTAAATTTGTCTTCCTTTTGCACATACAACTTGTGCAATGATTACCGAATAACTAATTTCCGTTGCTGATTTCAGGAATGGCAGCGATTGGCGCCCTTCTTTCTGGCAATGCATCAGACAGATTTGGACGGCGAAAGGTCGGTGCTAATTCTCTACAACAGATTTCTCAGTTTGTACATACAAGGGAAAACCATGAGCTCAAGTCAAATTTAAAGGAGGACGATCACCAAAACAAAAAGAAATACAGATTCGAGTTGCCTCGACCACACTTCTCACAATCAGCGATTTCCCTTTTACGATATTCATTGACTGTTGCGCTGGGAAGAAATACAATGTACATATTGCATAAGTACTTACATACATATATTATATGTAGCAGGGCGACGTTTGTAACACCAAACGAAGCACTGGCTTTCTGATTCAAAATCATTCGAATAGAGCTCAACGCTTGACCAAGGCATGCTACATACATTTGTAGGTCATAATCTTCTCGGCCATCGTCTTCTCACTCGGCGGCTGCCTCTGCGGTGCCGCGCCCGAGAAGGTCACTCTGCTCATCGGGCGCATTCTTCTCGGCATCGCCATCGGTATAAATAAAAATAAAATGAATAAAATACCATTTGTGTGTATATATCCACATGTTGGAAAAAAATGTAACTTTCTAAGCATAAGATGAGCAATTTGCGACTGGCACTAGACACAGTGATGATTCACATTCAGCGCGGTAAGAATAAAATGACTATTAACTGAACGCCGAAATGAGTATCCTTTTTCTGATGTTTTCATTATATAAATTGGAAATACCGCACCGATGAATATAAATGTGAAGTTACTCCCAGAGCCATACGAATTAGGACGGATATTTCATTTATTTATTTATTTATTCACACATCGTTGAAAGATGTGACAAGTTTTTGAATGAAAGTAATGTCATGTGCCACTAGGTTTCTGCTCGATGGCAGTGCCCGTGTACGTGTGCGAGTGCGCGCCCCTCCACATCCGCGGCCGGCTGCTGACCTCCTTCCAGCTCATGATCAACATCGGCATTGTCATGGCCAGTGCCATCGCTGGTGGCTTCTCCTACATTGACCCGGTCAACGTCGGCTGGAGGTATCTTTTCCTGAATCTACATTTGTCATAGTATTTTCAGAGCCAGAATACTTTGTTTATCTATCCTTATTGCTAGAAAGGCATTTAATTCGGTGATTAATTGGATGTAATTGGTATTTGGTAGGAAAGCTAGAAACTCGTCCCTGTTGAGATTGATGTTCGGCTTCGCCGCAGTGCCCGCTCTTCTTCAGTTGATCGCTTTCTACTTTCTGCCCGAGAGCCCTCGCTTTCTCTTTGCGAAAGGCGATGAAGAAACAGCGCGAAAAGTCGTATACTACAATTTTGCTATCTCGAACCATCTCTTTTCAATTCTCTCTCTTTGTGCTCTCTCTTATTTTCTTGTCGTTTCCTCTCAGGTCCTCGACCGAATCTACAGCGGCGAAGCAGCATGGACAGAATACGAAATGGCCGAAATCGCTTTCGGCTACGAGCAGGAGAAGAAAGCTAAAGCAGAGCAGATTGGTCATCTTATTCACTGACTCATCCTCTCGGAAATTTCATTCGCTTGCTCTTCCTTCAGATTCTGGCCCTGTAATCCTTCGCATCCTCCGCACTCCACACGTGCTGAAGGCGGTGATTGTCGGATGCGCCCTCCAAACCTTCCAGCAGCTGTCGGGCGTCAACACCATTGTGTACGTGAAGATCTTGCCCTTGAATTTACCCAGCAGTCACTCTTACTAGCATATGAATGTGAAGGTACTACACGGGCACGATAATCCGATCAGCCGGAGTGACAGACGAGACTACGGCCATTTGGATCTCGTGTGGGCCTGCAGGTTCGGTTCATCTAAATAATTGTGAAAACACTTCATGACAATTTCTTGACAATAATAGTGATTAGCTCCAGTGATGTTCTGCCTATTCTTCGTCAGCCACTTCGACGAAATCGCCAGAGTCCGCTCACTTCCATGCAATGATAGATCCCTCTGCATTCCATCAGTAGATTGTCCCGATAAGCGAAAATGCTGTTGTGCAGCCGTTCTGTGCATCTTTGGACTGCTTCCGCTGTCGCTGGCAGAGCGCGTGGGTCGACGGCCACTGCTACTCGTGTCCATGGCTGGCGTGATCTTCTCGCTCTTCGCCATGGCAGCCACCTTCATCCTCATCCACAACGACTCGGCCGACGTCGTCCACGACGGCTACGCCAACTTCAGCGAACCAGAATACTGCAGGCAGTTCAGGTTTGAAGTCTAACAAGAGAGATAGACTATATCTTTGGCACTGAATCTTTTTCAATGCTCTAAACAAAAAGAATGCAGCAACTGTGACAGCTGCGTCACAGACGAAAACTGCGGATTCTGCCAGCTCATGGGCACGAAAACTGGTCAGCATTTTTTCTTTGTTCTGGTGAGCAGGAATTCCAAACACGTGTCTTTAGCAGAGAGACCGATTCTTTTCTGCAGGCGTTTGTCTCAGCTTTGCTGGAGAAATTGATAGATCCGCTTCTGCTTCTGGCCCCTGCTCCTCCGGTCAGCTGAGAGAGCAGAAGTACGAATGGCAGGTCGCACTCACTCTATGCATTCATTTTTAACTCCTTTTATCATAAATTATCTCTTCTGAAATAATTTTACAAATTAGGACAACTCTTGCGAAACGAAATACACTGTCGTTCCCATCATCATAATGGTCATCTACCTGGCATGGTTCTCGATTGGTCCGTTATCATGGCTTACCATTAGTTTACAATTTAAATAATTATGTGAGTGAACCAACATGTTACAATACACAGCTGTGATAGATTGATTCCACTTTTGATCTGCAGGCCATTTAATTTTTGATCTACAGGCTACGCCCCCATGCCGTGGACGCTGAACGCGGAGTTCTACCCGCTCTGGGCGAGATCGACAGGATGTTCACTTGCAGCTGCGTGCAACTGGATATTCAATCTCATCATTTCAGTGACATTTCTCTCGCTGTCCCAGGCAGTCACTAAATACGGTTGGTTAAATATAGTGAAGACAGAAACTGCGAGAGGGCAAAGAGATTCGATTCCTTTTCCGGTGCTTTCTTCATCTACGCCTGCTGCACAGTTCTAGCACTCATCTTCGCCTTCTTCATGGTTCCTGAAACGAAAGGGAAGAGCATCGAAGAGGTCTGCATTTTATGTTACTACATAAAGTGGTGCACCAGCATCTGCCAAACATAAATCCTATGGCATCTCTGTCACCACCCGGTTCGAGATATAGGGAGAGACAGATGCACAATGCTGCCGGATTGTGCTGAACAAATGTGTTTGTTGACAGGCCACTTTTAGATTTATGGTTAGATATGCGTGTTATTTGTAGGTCGAGTGGCTCTTTATGAGTGCGAGCCAGCGTAAACGTCAAGCAGCAAAGAAACCTGACGCAGCAGCAATAACTCTCAACGAAATTAGGCAACCAGCTAGCTAACTAATTGTTAGACACTAATCACAAGTGCCAGTTTGTCTCATCTGTTCAATAAAACCTGAACAATCTGAAAATTTAAGATTCTACGACGAAGCTCATATCACTTCCAATTTTTAGTCTGTAGCACTTAATTTTGATCTTTCTATCGTTTCTTCACTACAAACGCCAAGACTCTCTCTCTTCTTCCTTCTTATTTTTTTATTTTTCTTGCATGCATCATTTACTTATTTAAGTATGCTCTGTTTTTAATAATGATTTTTCGCTTTGAATTTTTTTAACGGTTTCTCCCAGAAGTAGAGAAATCACAAGTAGTACTAGGAGTTCTCTTTCTTTTGTTGGTTTTGTTCGAGAATTCTGATATACGAGTTATATAACGCCATTTAGAAAGACGAAGCAAAAAGTTAAGGCGCCCAGGAAGGACCTATATGTTGAACTAGGTTATAAGTTGAACTAGGAAACTCAGTACAAATTGCCCGGGCCGAAAGCCAAATAGCGTCATGACGTTGCTTGCAGCGCTCGCGCGATGTGCAAAATTTTCATATCATATAGAAATGTATTTAATTATGATGTATTTAATTATGATTAATTATGATAATTAAGATTCATTTTGCTTGATGACCATCAAATATTCGATTTTATTTCGACGAGACACACATTTCTGAACATAATGAGGGTTAGCGGGAATTATCACAACACATACTGTTCATTGCTCATCGGATTGAAATCTGATTTGTTTCATTTTAAGAAGACACCGCGGCACTTAAGCGCATGAGGAAATTTGTATTAAAAAAATTAATAATGATTTCTCTCCGATACTCACATCAGCCGCCGTAGTAGTCTGTTGTGTTTTCGGTTGAGAACACGGCGGAATGCAACGGAGCTGAAAATGTCTAATCCTCCTCAAAACACACTCTCTTTATTCTCTCTGTGCGCCTCTTCCTCCCTAATCCGAGGTTTTTGGATGAGCGTCGATTTTTAGCTGAACGGAATAACTCGGCAGAGAGGAGAGAGAGATCATGCAGTTATGGGAGACCTTCTCTCAGTTAAACTAATGGTGAGAATAATTCAAACTATGTTTAGCCATATAGTGACAGTTGCCTTTTAAATCTACTTCCGGGTCGCTCTAAATAACACGAATGTTTGCAATCCATGCAGCAGAAACGCATTCACAGTGGCGTATTGGGTGGCTGACGTCCTCGGAAGAGAATCTAGGCTGAAATATTGCAAGATTCAGTTGCATTCCTCCGAGTTTTCACCCAAACGAACGACAGTTCACTACGGCAGCAGATTGTTTTTAATTTTCTTCCTTCACGCTTTAAGAAGAGAGTTTGTGCAGACAATATTTGGTGCTGTTTTCACTGCTCTGATCATTTGATGACTTTTCGCTCTTCTTGTGCAGCGGTTTGCCGCATTACTCAACGAAATGGTTCTATGTATGCTGACCACTAACAACGAGTCATTGTTTTGACGAAAAACGACACGTATTTGCTTTCATCTCTACCTAGTTGCCGCATGGTATTTCTTACCATTAGCATATGGCAGGCTCTTGAAGAGGTTGAGAGAATGAGGGAAAGAGAAAGAGAGAGAGAGAGAGAGAGAGAGAGAAAGAGAGAGAGAGAGAGAGAGAGAGAGAGAAAGAGAGCGGCATAGAGAGAGAGAGAAGGGAGCAAAAGAGAAATTGACATTTCGCTGTCGTCTTGTCATGATAAAGATTGTGCGTTGTCTTGTAACATTTGAACACCTTGTAGCCTTCAAATTGATGGCTGTGTCTCATCCAAATGTAGGCCATCTCTCTGTACCTCGCTCCGTTTCTCTCTTTCTCTTTCTCTCTCTCCCTCTCTCTCCTTCTCTCTCTCGCTCTCTCTCTGTTTCTCTCTCTGTTTCTCTGTTTCTCTCTCTCACTCCACCTCTCCAATTCTGCCACTCATTCTCTTCCGTGCCTCTCCCTCTACAACCTTCTTCTAATGAACATGAAAATTTAACGAAGTTTATAGACTTATCTCTCTCGCTCTTTCCATCCTCTCTCTCTCTCTCTTTCTCTTCGCCTCTTTCCTCCTGCAACTATTCTTTGAGGTCAGCCGAGGAAGAGAAGAGGGTATCAGAAACGAGCAGGAGTATAATCAACAATTTATGAAGCGATCGTTCTCTTCCATTGGCACTCTCTCCTAATTCATACTTTCTTATTTTTCCGAATCTCTTTCACCTTTCACCCTTATTTTTCAGCTTACTGTTCGTCAATGGTCCCTCACACTTCACTGTAGAAAATTCCGGCTCCTTCTCGATCTGTTTATAATATTTATTGCATCGTGTCAAGTAATGTGTAAGTTCGAATGCATGTAAAAGATAATAATGTTCAACACGAGCATAATCACTCTGACTAGTGAGAGCATAGACTTTTAAATTAAACAAAAAACTAATATTCATCCATGATTGGCAGCATTATGTGTTCTTAGAAAGGACTTAAAACACGAAGTGGTTCGAACTGTTAGGATATGTGGTGGAAGGCTATTCCATCTACTTATTATACGATATTGAAATGAGTTCCTATGCTGTTCTTTACTAAATTGTGGATACACTAGAGTATGGTTTGATTGCCGTTGTCTAGTCAGGTAAGAAGAAGGTGGGGGGAATAATACCAAGGCGGAAGAGCAAGTCATGGGAGGTAGAAAATAGCTTAAATAAATGGACAAAATCTGTTAGGTCTCTTCGATCCTCAAGCGTCTCTAACTAACTGTAGTAGTTGAAGTCGCTCGGGGAAGCTGAGATCGAGACCGGCGCGGCGGCAGACGCTTCTCATGAACTTGCACTGGATGCCTTCAATAAGATTGATCCATTTATGTTTGAAATTACAAGGCCTTTGGATCCGACGGCAGGACATTTTCTCTCTCTCTCTCTCTCTCTCTCTCTCTCTCTCTCCCTGCAACAGACTCCGACTGGCAGAGATAAACGTGTGTAATAAATGTCATGTGCAAACAATTAATTGCGAAAAAAAATAATGAAATAAATTCTAATTATCAGGAACGCACGCCTATGTATGTAAGTATGCACGTATATATGTACAGGTGGTGAAAGACGGAGAATGATATTCAATGCTATTCGCAAAGGCCCGCATCGAGAACACAAGAAATTCCCCCGGTCGCCTTCGCTCGAAGACGTCAGATTGATGAGGAGCTTCGCTCGCATTCGGTCGACGATCTCCTGAGGGAGTCGATAGCCAAGATCAACCGAGAACACGACAAGTTGGCCTCCATCAGAAGGAGCAGGACGAGGGAGAGCAGAACGCACACGACCACGACCGAGAGGTGGGACATGTTGTCAATCTTTCTGTGTAGTAAACCTTGTAACGACGAAAAATGCTCTCATCACTATTCCAACATACTCTCTGCAACTCATTTGTTTTGTGTAGGCAAGATAAAAGCACCGGTTAGTGTGATTTCGCAGCGAACAACTGAAAACTGAAGATGGAATTTTTTAATAAAGCCTACAATATAAATTATTGATTAACTTTTTTTAGTATTGCTACTTTTTCGTATCCATTATTCCAAAAAAATTAAACGTTTAAACTACATGAAAAACATTTCAAAACGAGAGCCGAATATAATGAGATCTCTGGAAATTCGGCAATTAATAAAAATGGAAGCAAGAAATTAAAACAAATATGATTTGTTTGCGTCTTATTATTTTTCTCTGGTCATACGTTGAAGAATACAATGTAAACGTGCCTGAATAGAATGAAAGTATTGCGAATTTCAAATTCAATTGGCAATCTGTTCGAATCAGTAGGTCGATCGCTAAAAGTTTTCGTGTATAAATGGCTGTCTCGTTCTTCTTCCTCGCGTTTAATCACATGATATTACAAAATAAACGCGACGCCCAGTCCAGATCCTCGTCCAATTCTCGTTCTTTTCTCCTGCTCATTGCGTCTTCCCCTTCTGATCGATCTCTCCAGTCTGCTATCCTTACATTCATCGCAAATATCTATAAAAACATACAACCCTAAATGCGCAATGTTCTCTGACAATAATTGTTGTGCTTTCTATTCATATATGATAGTTGTGCAATTTTAATTATCTAATGTTCATACATAATTGTTTTTCAAATGGGGAAACTGATTACACCTAAACAATTATTTGCCAAGTTTCCTCCCTTCCTTCCCCAAACCGACCATAACATGTACCTCTCTCCAAATTGATAATAATGATTCTCGCGGTCTCGCGGTTAGTCGACAATAACTGCTCGCAGCCACAAAGAAAGTTGCGAGAAAGACTGAGAGACAGCATTTGTTCAGAGAGTTCAGAGAGAAGGATAGAGAAATATATAGAGATAGAACAACTGAGAGAACTGGAGAGATATAGAGAGATTGGGAGAGAAAGAGAGAGAGAGAGAGTACTGCTTTTGAGTTGTACATCGCGGCAGATCACACATAGAAAGTGAATTGAAAGTTGTTCTCCTCCAAACTCCCTATTTTTTCTTTGACAATATTACATTAACAAGGAATTTTAATGTCATATCTGAAGATTTATTTTTACCTATGCATGTTTTTGATTAAAAAAAAATTGTAAGCCATTCCTTCTTCTGTCGATACACTGTCACTCCGAAAAAACATCTCTTTCAATTAGTTCAACTTTTGCGATTAAACAATATTAAAGAGGAAAGTGCTACGGCTGATTATTCGAATGCTCTGAGACTCTCGCATTGTCACGAGTAAATGGTCGCTGTAACATTGGTTAGTCTTCTTATAAAGATTTTTTTGTACAGTTTTTAGGCGAATTTCTCTCTCTCTCTCTATCTCTAGCTTGAGCAGCAATCCATCTTCGAAAATCTATTGAGGTTGCTGGGAATACCGGAGATGGCGGAAGCGGCCTCCCTCGACCGTCGACGGAGCCGCGCGCCTCATTCTTCGTCTACGCTCTCGCCTTCTCGGCCGTCATCGGTGGATTCCTTTTCGGGTTACTTTCCTTCAAGTATACTTTAACAATACTATGTATTTATAGTATAGTCTAAAGTTAGGTTCAACGTTGATTTATTGATTTAGTACAGATTAACACGCATTCTCAAGTTATAACTCGTTTATTCGCATTTTCTTGAGTTATGACACTGGAATTGTCTCTTCTGGGATGCTTTTCGTACCTCAAGACCCAGACATGAAGGGGATGACAACGTTGTGGCAAGAGGTCATCATTGCAATCACTCCTGGTTTGGATATTTAAAAGTCCTTTTCTCTAACCATAGAAAATATTTTCATACACTACATGTTTTCAATTATTGTTTTGCTCTAGCATAATTTTTTCTGATTATGCCTCTCTTCAGTTCCTTTCATTGGAAAAAGTAAATGATATGTTTTAAATTTGTCTTCCTCCTGCAGGAATGACAGCGATTGGCGCCCTTCTTTCTGGCGATGCATCAGACAGATTTGGACGGCGAAAGGTTGGCACTCGCAATTAGTTAGTTCTCTTCAACTAATTTCTCAGATCCTTCCCTAAGCCTAGCCATAGGCAATGAGCTACTTTAATTTCTATGTTTGGAGTCAAATTCAAAAGAGGACGATCACCGAAAAATAAGTAATGCAGATTTGAATAGCCGCCTCCACCGAATGAGGCGATATCCGTAACTATGACTTCCACTGACTCTTGCACTGGGAAGAAAATAATACCATGTATTAGATAGTAGCTACATACATGTATGTACTTACATACATATCAAAGTTAGTAGGGCGAAATGTGTAGCACCAAAGGGATCTGGGGCTTCTTGGTTCCACATTATTCGAATAGAGCTGATACCTTGACCAAAGCATACCATGAGCACTTTTTTCCGCCACTCAGGTTTCTGCTCGATGGCAGTGCCCGTGTACGTGTGCGAGTGCGCGCCCCTCCACATCCGCGGCCGGCTGCTGACCTCCTTCCAGCTCATGATCACCGTCGGCATTGTCATGGCCAGCGTCATCGCTGGCGGCTTCTTCTATATTGACCCGGTCCACGTCGGCTGGAGGTATCTTTTCCTGAATCGATATATGTGGTAGAATTTTCAAAGCCTACTTCTTTGAATATTTGGTAGATCGATCATTAGAAAGACAATTAATTGGATGATTACATACTTGTAAGTAGTTGAAAAGCATTAAGCATTAAAGAAGAAACTCGTCATTGTTGAGATTGATGTTCGGCTTCGCCGCAGTGCCCGCTCTTCTTCAGTTGATCGCTTTCTACTTTCTGCCCGAGAGCCCTCGCTTTCTCTTTGCGAAGGGCGATGAAGAAACTGCGCGCAAAGTCACCTTCCTCTTCTTTGCAATCTATTCTCGTTCCAATGATCTTTTTTTCATTTTGTCGCTTTCTCGTCTTCATATTTTATATTCTGACCCTGACCCTCGTTTTTTTTTCTTATTCATTGCTTGGTCCCTCTCAGGTACTCGACCGAATCTACAGCGGAGACGCAGCATGGACCGAATACGAAATGGCCGAAATCACATTCGTCAACGAGCAGGAGAAGAAAGCAAAAGCGGAGCAGAATGGTCATCTTAGTTCTCTCATCCAACTCAGCCAAGCCATTTACTTTCTTCTTCTTCAGAATCTGGCCCTGTCCTCCTCCGCATCCTCCGTACTCCTCACGTGCTGAAGGCGGTGATTGTCGGATGCGCCCTCCAAACTTTCCAGCAGCTGTCGGGCGTTAACACCATTGTGTACGTGAAGATCTTGCCCTTGGAGACTCTTACTGGCATATGTATGTACATATGAATGTGAAGGTACTACACGGGCACGATAATTCGATCAGCCGGAGTGACTGACGAGACTACGGCCATTTGGATCTCGTGCTTCCCTGCAGGTTCGGTTTATCTAAATAACAATTTTAAAAGTGAATAAATGCAGCGATTGCTTGCCAGTAACAGTAAATAGCTCTAATGATGTTCAGCCTAATCACCGAAATAATCTGTGAGAATCGATCGGCTACTTCCATGTTAGATCCCCGTGCATTCCATCATCTCATATTCCTGACAAGCAAGTAAACAGTCTGACCATGAGAAATAGTCTAATGACGCTGACTGCAGCCGTGAACTGCCTCTTCACTCTGCTTCCGCTGTCGCTTACCGAGCGCGTCGGCCGCCGCCAGCTGCTGCTCGTGTCGATGGTTGGCGTGATCTTGTCGCTGCTGGCCATGGCAGCCACCTTCATCCTCATCCACAATGACTCTGCCACCGTCCTCCACGACGGCTACGCCAACTTCAGCGAGCCGGCATACTGCAGGCAATTCAGGTCCATCTGTTGAGCTCCCGCTTCGTTTTCAGTGTCTTTCGATAAAAAAACATTAGTGAATTCTGAGAAAGATACATCATTCAACCTTTGGCACTAACAAGAACTTTTTTTAAATGTTATAAGTAAAATCAATGCAGTAACTGCGACAGCTGCGTCACCGACGAAAATTGCGGTTTCTGCCAGCTCAAGGGTACCAAGACAGGTGAGCATCTCTTTCCTTGGTTCAGAGAAGGAATTCCCAATTCCTTCTGAGAGAACGATTTTTGTCTGCAGGTCTCTGTCTAAGCTTTGATGGGCAAGAAAGATCAAACTCTGCGAGTGGCCCCTGCTCTGTCGACCAGCTGAGAGAAGAGAACTACGCGTGGCAGGTCACTATCACTCTATGCATCCATTTTTGTACTGCTTTTATCATAAATTCATTATCTTTTTTTAATAATTCACTTAAATTAGGACAAGTCTTGCGAAACAAAATACACCTTCGTTCCCATCATCATAATGGTCATCTACCTGGGATGTTTCTCGATTGGTTCGTTTTACAATTAAACAATAATGTGAGTATAGAAACAGAGGCTGCCTCATGCATTAATCGTTAACCATATACCACTCATAGTCAGAGATGTTCACAGCTGTGATAGATTCTGATTTTTGATCTACAAGCCGTCATACTTTTGATCTGCAGGCTACGCGCCCATGCCGTGGACGCTGAACGCGGAGTTCTATCCTCTCTGGGCGAGATCAACAGGATGTTCACTGGCGACTGCGTGCAACTGGATATTCAATCTCATCGTTTCAGTGACATTTCTCTCGCTGTCTCAGGCAGTCACTAAATATGGTTGGTTATTGAGTGAAGACAGAAACCGCGAGAGGGCAAAGGGATTCGATTCCTTTTCCGGTGCTTTCTTCATCTACGCCGGCTTCACAGTTCTAGCACTCATCTTCGCCTTCTTCATGGTTCCTGAAACGAAAGGAAAGAGCATCGAAGAGGTGTGGTGTATTTTCACTTACCTCACCAGCAAGTGCCAAACATGACTAACGGCCGTAGGCGGCCACTAATAACCTCCTAACTGTTAGTTAGTGATCTTGAGAGAGACTGTTACAGAATAATGCCTGATTATGTTAAACAAAAAGTGTTTGTTGACAGGCCACTTTTAGAGATGCGTGTAATTTGTAGGTCGAATGGCTCTTTATGAGTGCGAGCCAGCGCAAACGTTAAGCAGCGAAGATGCCCGACACAGCTGCAATCGCCCTCAACGAAATTAAGCAACCAACTAACTAACTAATTGAAATATATTAATTACAAGCGCGAGATTATGTCATCGGTTCAATAGAAAACTGAACAATCTGATGATGGAAGATTCTTCGAAGAAGTTTTTCTCTCTTCCAATCCAGGAACTTTTCATTATTTTCACCCGATTTTCCGTGTAGTTCATATTACATGTATTTTTTAGCACTTTCTCACATTCTCTGATTCCACACTTCTTTTCAGTCTCCTGGGTCTCTCAAATTCTCAGTTTTCTCTCCTTATCTCCCAAATGAGCTCTTCTCAGCTCATTTTCTTCCGCAGCTCTGTCACTTGCTCTTTCTTTCAGTACCTCTCTCTCACTCCCTCCCTCTCTCCTCCCTCTCTCCTCTCTCTCTATCTCCCTCGGGAACACTTCCTTGAGTGTTTGCGTGTGAAAAAAACACGCGTTAGATGAAGCTCGTTAGAACAAGCAATTGCCCTGCGGAAAGAGAGCAGCGAGAGAGCACGATGAGGCAAGAGGCCCAGACAACAGACAAAAGAAGCGATTGCTCTCTGAAACCGGCTTTCCGTCAACTGCATACGTGAAGCCGTCAATTCTAGAACCGGGGAGAGTGCTGAGAAAGGCAGAAATGAGAGAGTGTGATGATGAGGAAGTCACAGAAGGCACAAGAAAAGCGAGAGAACACGATGATATCTGGTCTGCTAAAGATGCTTTCTGCTGAGACTGAAGAAGATCAAGCGAATAGAGAGAAAGAGTGAAAGAGAGAGTCAGAATGAGCGAGAGAGAAACAGACAGAGAAATAGAAAGAGAGAGAGAGAGGAGCATGAGAATAAGAGGGTGCGTCCGAGAGAAAGAAGAGGCGGAAAGAAAAGGAAAAGCCTCTTCCTTCTGTCATCTTTGTCGGCATGGAAGGGAGCATATAAGAGCTAGTCGCTCAGGCAGCGCACGTCTTCACTTGTCTTATCAAAAGAGTCAGATCATTTGGTTGACGCTCTTGAGAGCTTTCAGGGTTGAATTAGAGGAGAGCGATTTCGGTCCTGCTTTATTATTTTCGGTAATTACCTTAATTTTATCATTTCCGCTCTTGCACATTATCTCATTTCATCATTTGCTTTATAAAATCCAAAAACATTCTTCCCAAAAAATTAATATTACCTCAGCAATGTCCACTGTTTTTCCTTCATATTTTTTTTCGAAAACAATTGCATTTTTGTGAACACTGCAGACTGATCATACGAGATATAACTGATTCCTTCTGCATGCCATGCACTTGACCGCGCGGACTCTTCTACTCATCGGAGCAATTAATGCGTACCAAGGTTTGTCGAATATTTATGAAGACTTCAGTTTTATTTGGAACATTTTCAGCAAACAATGGGAAAAAAGTGAATTATTATTGTTTACTTATTGTTTATAAATAATTTCTTCTTGAAGCGTCTTACAATTCTGGCCCGAGCCATCAGCTGGCGATGACTTCGCTGAAGAAGCTTCAGAAGCGCCCGTCCACCACATCCACGACCACGCCGAAGCCACGCACTCTTCCCTCTCGCTCAATCACATCTGAAGAGCCAGAAGACATGGTCTTTCAATTTTGTTAAAATCTTTTAAAGTGCAAATTTATGTGCATAATTATAAAAAAAATATAGATCTATGCACAGATGTCTTTTTATTTTTCCCTAAGTGCACACGAATTTACTTTTTTCTATATATTTTAATCAGACCGGCGTGTTTTCACGTAAGTCATGCCGATTATTGACACGATTAAAAGGTGATTCTGCCGCCGAAGCCACCGTGCTGTTCGGACGCCATCCACACGGCCGTCTGCAAGCACATCCAGCAGCGAGATCCGGGCGCCTTTCTCTATCGGTACGGCAAGATCGCTTCTAAATCATCAATTATGACTTAAAACATATATACATATATGTATATTTCTTTAAAAAGCATCTTATACTAGGATTAAATAAATATGTAGATGAATTTGAAAACGGCACTCTCACAATCAGATGCGCGCACGAGCCCGACTTCTCGCTGGTGCAATGCTGCCAGACGTGCGGAAGAGACACGGTAGACGAGCGATACGAGCTATTCTTCCCGCGTGTTTGTTTCTTTACTTATTTACTCACATATTGCCTTTTCTTGTAAATTTCATTCTTCTCATTCCGCAACAATTAGGATTCACTCTCACACACAAAGATGGTTTCCTAGGTACTACGAATAAGATAGCGAATTGTAGAATGAATCGTCAGCGCACTGCTTCGACCGCCACTCCAGAGCCTTCTGCCAGCGTCTCAGACGAGGCGCCGGCCTGTGGCAGATGACCAAGTCTGCGCGTTTTTTTGTTTTAATTTTTTTATGAACCTACTGATATTCCTTATTTATATACAAGTTTTACATTGTAATTAGAGATAAGGAGTAATTATATAACATACTGATTTCCTTATTTATATACAAGTTTTACATTGTAATTAGAGATACAGAATAATTATATTAAATTTAATTTTAAATTTTCTCAAAATATTGTACATAATTAGTCTAAGAACAAAAAATAACATCTTAAAAAAACAAAACTGTGTAAACAAAAATGAGAATGTCTTCTTTGTGAGCTGGACATGCGACGGCGACTCGACGCCGTTCGCCTTCCGCGTCTGCCGCAAGACGTGCGGATTCTGCAAGGCGCGACCCTTCGACACGCCGGCCGGCCGCTTCGTGCCCGCCGCCTGCGGAGTCGCCACCGAGTTTGTGCCGACGCGATGAGAGGGAGAGGTCCTCGAGCCCCACTCTGGCACATTCCATTAGGAGGCACCCAGGCACATTCCTCTTTGCATTCAAGCAAGCCTTTAGACCAAAATAGAGAGCAGAATTCGCTAGAGTCTCATAACCGCAGTAGCCCTTATTCAATCAACTATTTCATTTAAAATGCCAAGCGTTTAGAAAAATATTTCTGTACTTTCTGTTAGATACCAAAAAAAGCTACAATGTAGCATCGTTGTTTCTTTCTGAATCAAATGCTCCTGACTGCTCAGCCTCCGTCCCAACCGCTCACGCATTTGATTCGATGAAGAGTGCAAAATGACGTTATTGTTGTGGAACTTGTTTTTGATTGTTTCTTGTGAACGGGTAATTTTGACATGCCATTGCTTGGAGATCTTCTAATTTTGAATAAATAATCCAACGTACTTTTCGGTTTAAAGGAGGGCGATCACCGAAAAGTCATTGCCGATTTATGAAACATCTTAGCTGTTTTCGAATAGTCTCGGTCATGAGGAAAAAGAAAAAGCAAATGAAAAAGCACAAAAAAGGTTCCATATTCAAGTATAAGATACTTGAAAGTACAAATTTTGAATGAATTTGTGATTGGTGTCAGTGCAAAAATGGCACTCGATTGTAGATTAACGGCCACGTACCATCCCGGGAAGATTAAATTTACAAATATTTCAAGACTTTTTTTGGTTTATGCTTTACCACCTTGCTTATGTGAATTTTCTTGAGTAAACTAAAGAATTTTAGGCAAAACAGTATCAAATTAGTTAAAGCAAAGTGAAGATGTCATTCACTTCTATCTACCTCATTTCACGCCATTGATCAGTTTGAAGGCCGGTCGGCAGTCATCTCGGCTCTGCCTTGGATTCCTCCCTTCTATCGCTGCTCTTTCGTCTACTTTCGAGATGAAGCCGAATAACGGAACACACGCCGACAAGGTCTTTTTCAAGAACTTTATCTATTTGGTAAAACAGTTAAAAAAGTAAGTTGATTAGAAAAATTTCATTTCAACATATAATGTGGCATTTTTCTGCAGGAGAAAGACTTGTCTCGCGAGGACACAACTTCTCAGAGTGCGTTTAACTCTAGTTTTTGCAATTCTATACTTTCTGTTCGTTAAGGTTACGTAGATCTTAACTAACAGAAAATATAGAATTGAAAATAAATACATATAAATATGTAAGTATTCATATCTTTTTTTAAATTGAAATACTTCCTGTTGTTATTATTTCATGCTTCTATGAAAATGAAAATGAATACTCGAAATGACTCGTTCGCTGGCAGCATCATCGAAGACAGCATCATCACGGGAGATGAGTCGATGCTCGCCAAGTACACGCCGGCCACGTCGACCACCTCCACCGCCAAGGCCAGCTCCATCAACACGTCGGTGATCATTCGCACTTCTTTCTACACTTTGGTTCTAAAAACCAAATTCAGATTGAGAGTAAATTTTTTTAGTCGTACTTTCAACTGTCAAAAATTTAAATTTAAACGCATTTTCTTCTAAAAATTACCAGAGCGAACTTCATTTCTAAACCGAAGGAAAATGCACCGTTTCACCGTTGAAATTTTTTATGAACTACTTTCAGCGCAATGATCTCCGAGTCGACTGTGCAGGCTGGACAAGTAACTTTTACAGAATCTTACAAACAAATTTCTATAAGAGAATACATCACATTTCCATAATTTTTTAATCCATGAACAATATAAAGCATTAAAACATTGAGACAGAGAGAGAGATGCATAAATTTATTTATATATGCATCTCTCTTTTAGTGTTTATAAAAAGTTATATAATAAATAAAAATGAGCCAGGTGCTGCCGGTGTACACGGATGACGAGTGGCTGTCGGCCAAGCCAGCCGCTCCACCCTCTCGCATCAATCTCGAGAAGCGGAAGGTTCGATATATATAGAGTTGGAAGTCCAGGGAAGAGAGAATAGACTACTCATGTGTTACTTTGATATCGTTCCGACAGAGGTGAAGAAAGAAAAATAAAACTACTTTTAAATATTAATATCATATTGAATTGATCAACGTATTTTTTCTCGGTATTTTTGAAAATGAAAATTAAAATATTTTTTTAAAAATAAAAATAAAATTGCATAATTTCGCCTGTTCAGGATCGGGTTACGGTATTCGCGGCACCGGTGGTGAAGATGGAGACGAAGAAGCGCCGCCATGTCGTGCGCCCTCTGCCAAAGACACCAGCGGAGCCTCAGTCGCCCGCCGGCTTCTCGCAAGTCGGCAAACTCGTGGCCGGTTTGTTACGAACTTTTATTCCGACCAAAACTGTTTCTAGATTTAAAAAAAATATATTTTATGTTTTGTTCCCTGACCATATTAGTTATTGATAAATCATAAACTTGCCTTGCTGTGTTCTATTGATATCGCATGCATGAAAAGCATCGTTCTCACTCAGGCCTCCTCGACCAGCTCATGGACGCTCCCGAGGACACCGAGATCGAGATTACCATGAAGAAGCCGGCGATAGGAGGAGGAGGAGAGAAGAAAGAGGGACCATCCAAGAAGTGAGCGGCTAGACATGGCTGCAATGTCTCGAGTGTACCCTTTCCCCTGCTTATGGATAAACAGCTTTTATCCATATCAAACAACAAGCTTTGAAACATGCCTGATGCGGTCTAGCCACATCTTCACTTCACTTTTTCTATCAAGAATGAAATACAGTGAACTGCAAATAGACTATACATATAAAGGTTAGTTGCACGCCGTCGACATTTCCGCGATTCTCTCTGTTGTCTCGCAATGTCAACTACTCATCTAATTAAAAGAAAAGGGAGAAAATGATTTCTGCTTGATATTTTTTGCATGTTTTGGTTAATTCATATTTTAAGGACAAGTGTCTTGCATTGATTACACCTTCTGGGAATGATAAAAAAGGGTGTTCTTTCTTCAGTCTGATCTATGCCCAATTTAGTCATCAGCCAGTTATCCTGAAGGACGATATTCCTCCCCTATTTGGAAATATTTTTTTCTACAATAAAATCTCAATGCATTTGGATACCTTAATGATAAGCAATCGATATGCTGCTCATCCGCTCACCGTTGTGATGGCAACGGCTGTCGGAGGAGAAGGAAATGAGCCAGGCGTGCTGACAATCACGCTGTCTTAATTATGTGATTAAGTGGCAAATCAGATTAGTTCCATGATGCAGACAAGAACGCATTCGCACCCAGCAGTCATGATTGAAATATGCCATTAGAGAATGACAACTGTGGTTCTTCGCACGCACAATAGCATTCGCTTTTTCAATTTCAATTAAGCAAGGAAACCTGGGAAAAATCCAAACATATAAAGAAAGGTTAGTGGCACGCAGACGACACTCAACTCTCGATTCTCTCTGTTGTCTCGCAATGTCCTCTCTGTTCTACAAATAATCTAATTAGAAGTAAAGGGAGAAAGTGATTTCTGCATGATATTTTCATGTTTTGGCTAACGCAAGTTGACAGGACAAATGTCTTGGCTCTTGGCTTCTGGGCGTGATAAAAGGGGTGTTTTTCAGTCTGATCAATGCCCAAGATCAGCCAGCTATCCTGAACGCCGATATTCCTGACCTTTTTTTTAATCTTTCCTAGGTTAAAACCCCTTAGCATTTGACAACATTTATTTAGAAATAATCGATATGCTGTTCATCCGTGCTGCGCTGCTCGCCGTTGTGATTGCTACTGTTGTCGAAGGAGATGGAAATGAGACGTGCAAGCGGTGCAAGGAAGCAATCAATAGGACCATACCCGATCTCGTTACTCTGGTTATTAGTTATACAGTCATTTGCTTTCGCTTCCATTTAACTTAATCGTTTCTCCTCGCATCTAAGATAAGTAAGAGAGAAAAATTGGGAAAATAAAAATGGCTAAAATTGCTCTTTTCTTAACAATTTATCATTTCGCCAACATATTCCATAATATTTTAGAAGGAACTGTGCTTACTGGTTCCTGAAAAGACTTGCAATGAGATCGTCGATGGAAAGGTTTGACAACGCTAATTCATTATGAATTTTATTTTATATATATTTATTGACATCAAAATATGGAAATCAATATGAACTTGAGTCAGTATTGCAAGTCCTGCATTGATAAAGAATAGGATATAAAAGAAAGGGGAGATTTTGAAATGTATAACGTATTCAGAAAATGAGGGGGGAATGGAAGAGTAGCCACTGCGCTTGCCGAGCAAAGAAGGAGCCAGGCCCTGTCTTCGTCTGGCCCCCAAAGAGTCGCTGTTCTGACAAAAGAGAGTGTGCAAAGCAGCGAGCACAGCGACCTACCCTTGGGACTTGGAGAGGGGGAGGGAAAAGAATGGCGAGACAGCAACGTTATATGTATGCCTGTGAATAAAGAGCTAACACAGCAAGGCTAGAAGAGAGAGGCAATTTCATGAATCATATAAATGTATTTCTAATATAATATCTTTCAGGACCCGATTCCACCAAATTTCTGCGAGAAGTATAAGCTCTGCTTGTAATGAACTTTCCAAATTCACCGAGGGATCATTTGAATAAAGCTTTTTTCATCAATATCCTTGGATGCATCACTACTCTGCCTACCGCAAAGACAACTGATATTTGTAGAAAAGTGCTTTTATTGTATTTAAATGACAGTCGCTCCAAAAGACTCGAGCGAGCACTGTTGTATTGGATGATGCCCCTAAATTGACTCACCTATACAACTCGACGTCGTCTGCAAAACACTGTACATTAAAAAAATTTTCCAAAAATATTTCATTAACTCGGAAAATTTTTCGAAATTGAAGATAACAAAGATGCCGTTCGATATCTCTTTGAAAGTTCTTTACTTTTCATTCAAAACCCGGCCTGAACATTTTGTGGCTTCTTATTGGCAAATTTAATTAATTTTGAAAAGTGAATCCAGCGGTTTTTTGATATGTAGTAGCTCATGAAATTTTTTATGAATAGAGAAAATACTGTACATGGGAACTCTTCATCACAGCAAAACTTGTGGGCTGAAAAGGGCTGTGCTCGCCACGAATAAACTAGACCGAAAGGACGACAGCGTAGAAATGGTGAAGGCGAAATCTCTGCAAATCGTAATTTTATCTTAAATATAAATGTAGTAAAACAAACAATCCTAAATTGCACGTTTCATGGGACGCTTATTAATTCAAGTCCCAGTTTCAGGCTCGTTTATGAGAAATCGCACGGATCTCTCTGATCTGGCATTTGTAGAACCTTTGGCTTTTAATCCTTGATGAGCTTGTTCTACTTCGCCGCCGGGTTCGGCTTCCCTTCGAGTTCGCTGCTCCTCCCTTTGGCTTCTTGACTCTTTCGCGACTCGTCGGTTTGCGTATGGTCGGTGGCTTCTGCTGCTTGGCCGTTGTCGGCTGCAAAAGTACAGAATATCGACTGGCTATTTTGTAAAATCTTTTTCAAAATACATATTTCCAATGTGCAATATGCCTTTGTATATAGTAAGGATAGTTCAATTTGTGATCTCCTAAATAAATAAAAAAGAACGAAAAGAACATGATACCTTCTTGCATGCCTTGGAGTCGGCGACCATCTTCGGAGTGATCCGGGCGGGGGCCTCCTTGGGCGCCTTCGCGACGGGAACGAGCTTCTTCTACAAAATATTAGATATTAATTTAGATTACGGTACTTCCATTTTGTACTGTTACTTAAAGAAAAAATTTAATATTCGATTAAAAAAAATTATATTCTCTGAAAAGTGAGCCAATAAATAACCTTACTTTAATAATTTCTCCTCATATTAAAGAAGGGCGATCACCGAAAAACTGCAATTCTATTTTCAAACGTGCAGAGGTTTCAAACGGAAATCCATTATATTACTCAAAAAAAGTACGGTAAACGAGGGCGCTAAAGAAACGTTGGTTTCGAAAAGGCAGTGTTTTTTTCGAAGCGAGATGTTATTGCTAGTTTACTAATTTGATACTGTCTTGAAGAAAATTCACATAAGAAATGTGGTAAAGCAAAAAAAAAAAACAAAAAACAAAAAAATGTCTTGAAATATTTGTAAATTTAATTTTCCCGCGATGGGTACGTGGCCGTTAATCTACCGACGAGTGCTGTTTTGCACTGACACCAATCACAAATGCATTCAAAATTTGCACTTTCAAGTATCTCATACTTGAATATAGAACTTTTTTTTTGGGCTTTTTCATTTGCCTTTTCTTTTTGCTCATGCCCGAAACTATTCGAAAATAGCTAAGATGTCTCATAAATCAGCAATGACTTTTCGGTGATCGTCCTCCTTTAAAGGAGGCCTTAAGGGAAAAACTCCTACCACGAAGTCCCTGACGGATTTGGACGGAATGATAAAAAGAACGGAGTAAAGAATGAACAGAAATGGTGCTACTGCCCCTTGCCTCTCTCCCCAGAAACTTGTGGTTTGCACCACTGCCAGGTGAGCCTACGTGTTAAGAAAAACCCGGCCAATGTTGGTTGCGCGCACCATATGTATGCAATTAATGGGCATGAGACGGTTGGCACTAGCGGCCGCAGTGTTGCTCTGTTGAAAATTTTTGAAAATGGCGGGACAATAAAATATTTGGGAATTCAAAGTAGAAAACAGTGCTAATTTCCTCAGGGCATGAAGGTTTTTGTGACTTCGGGACACTTGCAATCGAAGTTTCTAGCATGACCCGACCAAATAAGGCGAAAAAAACAAGACACTATTTATTCGACTTGGACCTCCTTTAAAAAGAAAATTTTTAACAGTTAATGTTTATGTGTAGAAATATTTATTTCTTAGCAAGGAACTCGCTGACGTCTGGGCTATGGTTGTCTGGCCCAGTGTCGGTTTCGGTGCCTGTTCCGGTGCCGGTGCCGGTTCCGATCTCGGTTTCAGTTCCGTTTTCCCCGGTTATTAGCTTCGACTGCTTCATGCAGATTCCGTCGCAGATCCCCGCAACCTCGCCCATGGTTGCGCTCAAATTCGGCGATTCGCCCCACATCCTGGTCTGCACGAATATATGTATCTTTCCTTTTTCATTTTTTTTTAAATATCCCGTTCGTACGCTGACGAGTCGATCGAAGTCCTTGCTGAGCCCGGGCATATCGTTGAAGCGCATTCGGTAGCCGTCACGGACCTGAAAATACTTCAATTTATGTTTTCTATTTAACTGCTTATTAAAATATCTTCTAAACCAAGAATAAATAGACTCACCTTGGTCGCGACTTCGCCGACGCTCATATTCGGGTAGGGCTGCGCGCCGTTGTGGAGAAGCTCAAAGCACAAGATGCCTGAATCAGGGTGATAGTTTGTAGAATACTGTAGCGATTTAAGTGCAGTGCACTTTAAATATTTTGCAATACGGTAAGGAGGAAAAGGGCCTTACCAAAGCTGAAGACATCCGACTTGCGCGAGAAGATCATGGTGCTCAGGGTCTCGGGCGATAGCCACCGAATTGGCATCTGAAATAGTTAAATAATTGCTCTTCTAAACATAGTTATTTTCTACCAGTAAAATTGTACTCACAAAACTCTTTTAAAAATATTAATAGGGCATTGGGTGCGGTCAGGAGGAAAATGGCCTTGCCGAAGCTGAAGACATCCGACTTACGTGTGAAGATCATGGTGGTCAGAGTCTCGGGCGATATCCACCGAATTGGCATCTGAAATAGCAAGCAGTGCTCTCAAATTATTATTTCTTTTAAATGTAAAAGCTAACCTTTCTGTCCGCGACCATTTTGTACTTATCGCCGACTCTCGTGAAGCCGAAATCGCTGAGCTTCACCTGAAATGGCAGTTTCCGTTCCCTTTTGGTTTTTTTTCAACCAAAGAACTTTTCAATACATATAGAAAACATTTATTGTTAGAGTTTCGAAAATCATTGCACCGTCGTCTCATGGTAGAGAATATTCCGAAGGGCGACGTCGCGGTGAATGTGGTTCATCATGTGAACGTAGGCGAGCCCCCGTGCAGCCTGAATCGGAGCGACCCGTCATGCATGGCTCATTGGTTAATCTACCTTCACAACAACCCAAATGCTCAGGGTTCAATTCCACGTCCAACCTGGCGGATCATCTCCATCTTGTTCTCGAGGGTCGCCTTGTTGCGACGGAGGTAGGTATCGAGGGAGCCGTGATTAGCCTGCAATACTATTCATAAACTCCTGTCGCCCGCTCTCCACCTAATGGTCCTCTTTTCTCTCTTTGAATTGTTCTAACTAGTTTCATACAATTTCCTTCCAATTGTCTGCTACTTTCAATTGTCTGCTACCCCACCATTTCCCCGCTACCCCTGACCGACCAGCTCCATTGTGATCATCAGTGGCTCTTGCTTGACGGCCACGCCGTACATCTTCACAATGTTCTCGTGCTGGATGATGCGCATAATGCGCGCCTGAAACGAATAAATAAAACTATTCCGGGACCAAATAAAAATTCCTAAATATTTCAATATTTCAGCATCTGGCAAGGGCCGTTTTTAAAGGTGGCTTTTGACCTCTCGCATAAATTCCCTGATCTGCTCCTTGGTGAGGTTGGCGAGTTTGGCCAGCTTGACTGCGACGAGTACCTGAGAAGAGAAATAATAATATAAAGTAACTAAAAATTGATAAATAAATTAGAAAGATGATTTCACCTTTTTGCCAGACTTGGTTTGCATCTCGCCCATGTGCACCTGCAAGAAAGTCCTCATTTATGCTAGTTCTTATTTCGTCATCCGGGCAACCACTGTAAGAGCAAGTGTCCAAGACTTCATGATCCTCTCAACTCACTTCTCCAAACGCGCCTTGAACCAGCTTTCTCTTCAGCTCGATCGAATCGTGATCGAGCTCCCAATCGGCGTTGACGATGGGTTTGAGAAGGAAAGTGTCGGCGGGAGGAACCTGAACATTCAAGTGCTTATTGATATTTGGTATTTAATATAGTACATATAATATAAATACATAAAAAAGATGCTTCTGACGCTGGTAATGGAAGCCTTGTTCTGGACGTAATGGTCAACCAATTCGGTCACACTCGCGAACTCGTGGCCAACGTCAACGGAGAACTTGCCATCTTTCATGACGATCACAAAGTGGCGGGGCTGAAAACAGCCATTTAACAAGTATTTGAATTTACCGCCGTCTTTCGAACTTCGTCATTGTGATGCACGGAGATGATGTGCTCGCGCTTCGACGGCTCGGCGGGCTGTGACGTGCGGACGAGGAAGTCGCCCTCTTTCTTGAGGATGGACTAAAGTTTGAAGTAGTACGGTAGGTTTGAACTTCTAGTCACATCCTTAGCATCGCATTGTGACATGGGTATAGGGTTGGATTCGGTTGGGTTACCGAACCTGCTTCCAAAACGTGGGAAGAGAGAGTGAGTGGATGCTAACTAGGCTACGTTTCTACTTGCCGGTTGCAAAGGATTTATGATAAGTGATGAATAGTGTACTGTAGGTATCGCGAATGCATATGATTATTATTTTCCATTGACAGTTGTTCATCGATTGCATTTCGGTGGTTTCCTCACTTTAGCCTCATCGCGGATGAGCAGCCCATGAAAGTAGGGCGCGTTCGTCAATGACGGATCCGCAAGGCGGCCAGCCATCTAAAGATATAGCTTTTTTCATTCTTTTATTAATTTTTTTTACTTTATGTTTTGACAATGGCATGAAAATATTCGGAAAGAAATCCCTTAAAGGAGGGCGATCACCGAAAAATTATGTGACATTTCAAATTGCCGCTGCCCTTCGCACTCTCATTCGCGCGTGCTATTTTCATGCAGCGGGTTTATGAGACCTCCGAAATAGCACGCGAGAATGAGAGTGAGGAATCACAGGGCAGACGCGGCAATTCGAACCTGAATTAAATATTTTTCGGTGATCGCTCTCCTTTAATCGTTTCATTTGAAATCATCCTTTTTGAAAGAAAATGAAACTATTTGCCTTGTTGAAATATTGCTCGAGAATGTTTTTTTAATAATTAATAAGACGAACTAGAGAGTGAAGAGTCCTTGCGATCTATTTCTTTCAGGACCCGAATTAACGCAGTCTATGTATGTACATACTATATGTACATAGTAGATGTCTGCACACTATCTCGTCTCTGCCCTTAAAACGCCAATTTTGTAGTTTACAAATAGGCGGAGACCATTTGAATGAAGCTTTTTAAGGTTAATTTCTTCGGATACATCATTGCATTTTGCTTTCAACAATGAAAACGTTTTCCATTGGATTTACTTGCTTAATTCGCAGATCAAATTAAGTGCCGACCGATATGAAGCATGAAAAACTATACTTACATATGTGTGATGTATGTATGTATTGTATGTGCATTTGCTGTCTACTCAACCACACAATTTATCTCACCGTCAATGAAAAGTTGCATATCGTTTTGATTATTTAAATAAACTCATGCTTCATTTAATGATTCAAATCATCTAACATTCGCCCTTGTGAGCGTTTCAAACGTTTCTCTGGCTCGTTTTTCATCGTCGTATTCTACTGCTATTACGTGCTGCCCTCTCTTGCTGTGCGGCCGCTCACTTTTTCGCTCCGTACCGGTCCGCCCAGCAACAGCTCATGCTTTCGCCTGTGTGCCTCAGGCCCTATCCCATCTAAGGCACCGTCTAAGGTTATTTCCATTAGTAAAGGAGCTTTCTCTTCTCATCAGTTCTTCTCTTCTCTCTGCTCACTCCCTTGGGCCTGGGGAATCGCGATCTACTTAGGCCCTGTCTAAGTTATGTCTGGTCTGGAAAATGCTTCTCCTCCCACTAAGCCTATCTCTCCTCTGGCCTCGCTTGCCGATCGCTTCCAGAATCGCCGCAAGCGAACTCGCGAGGCTGGCGGCTCCGTATCCGAGGCGAGCGAGGACGAGCTCATTCACCTGATGGCCCAGAAGCTGGACGCCCTGGTCGTCGCCCTTTCTTCCAAGGACGACGACATCAACAAGCTCTCCACTCTCGTGGCCGACAAGGAGACAAGAATCTCCACCCTGGAGGCAGCCCATTTCGAACTTGTTGCGCGCTTTGACGCATTGATCGCTTCCTCTCATACCATTAATGATGTTATTATGTCTGCTCCCCTCGTTTCTTCCTCTTGTGGGGCTGCCTCCGCCGCCCCTCCTGCCCCTCATTCCAACCCACCCCCTCCTCCCCCCTCCACCTCTCTCGCCCCTGAGGCCGTTTTGGACCCCTCCTTCGAGACGGAAGAGGAGAAGGCTGATAGAACGGAGCGCCGTCGTTCTGTTGTTGTCGCTGGTGTTGATTATACATACGGTTCCTCCACACAACGTGTCCTCTACTACCGCTTCTCCTTCCTCCTCTGGCTAGGATGCTCGATTCAGGGATAGTCCAGAGTGCTTTAGTGCTAATGATCCTTCCCCGTCTGCCTCTCCTGATCCGTGCATATCACTTCCCTTTCCAGCATCCCCAATTATAGGAACAATTGCCTGCTATCATGTTAATTTCCGATCAGTTGTTTCCAAGCTGGATATCTTAGACTTTCTCCTTTCCTCTCACTCTCCTGATATTCTTGCGATCTCCGAAACATGGGCTTCTCCGGAACGCTTACGCGACTCTTCACTTTCCTTTAATGGCCGCTATCAAGTATTTCGCTCTGATCGTCTCTCCCCGGCTCCTGGCGGAGGGGTTGCAATTTTGGTCGCCTCTTTGCTCCCCTCTCTCGTTCTCTCTGCTCTCTCTTTTTCTCCCTACTGCCAACTGTTAGCAGTTCGCGTCTCGGCTTCTTACCCATCTAGAAAGGCTGTTACTTTTGTGGCAGTATATCGAAGTCCGACCTGCTCCTATGATTCTTTTGCTTCTTGTCTTGAACATATTGCCACCCTTTTTGCTGACTGCAGAGACAATTTTATACTCACTGGAGACTTTAATTGCCCTGAAATTGACTGGCGCGCCTCCTGTCTCTCCTCTCCTCTCACTTCCGCTCATCACTCAGCCCAACTTTTAGCTTTTTGTATGTCTGCCAACCTTCATCAACTTGTTAAGTCTCCCACACGCTTAAATCATACTCTTGACCTTGTTTTTACCAATGATCTCAATCTAGTTGATACATGTAGGATCTTGCCTCCCCTTCCCTCTTTCGACCACTGTCTTGTGCACTTCGCCATCTCATTCCCAGCCATCAGAATCCCTACTGTTACCATCAATAATTTTCGAAAAGCTAATTTCGAATATGCTTCTATTATTATCTCTTCTCTCAACTGGATTGACATCTTTGACGGTACATCTGATCCAGATCAGCTTTATGAGAAATTCCTTGAAATTATTCATGATGTCATTCGTGCCACCGTCCCTCTTCGAACTATCCGCCCAAAAACTATCCGATACCCCCCTCGCGCTATCAGATTACTTGATAAGTGCCGGAGGCATTATAGAAATGGCCCATCTCGTGGTTTGCTCCCTTATCTTACTTACTCTTCTAAACTTCGCCGCACCTTGCGAAAACATCAGCGCTCTCAAGAGGCAAAGGCTTCTTCCTCTCGTTCAGCGCGTGTCTTGTTCAACTTTGTTAATGGGAAACTTAAAGGACAGCCATCTATCGGCGCTCTTAAAGAAAAATTATCCTATCGTCATATCCTTGACGATGCGGAGAAAGCATCATGTTTCGCGAACATATTCCAAGCAACTTATTCGAACTCTCCTCCTCCTGCTGCTACCCACTTCCCTACTCGAACCAATCATCGGATTGATTTCATTGATTTCTCTCCTCTCTCTGTCTGCAACCAGCTACGCACTCTTCCCTCCCGTAACTCTTCTACCCCTGATAATGTGCCCTATGCTTTCCTTAAGGGGGTCTCAACTGCTATATCCGTCCCACTTGCTATTCTCTTTAATCGTTTTCTCCTTCACGGTGTATGCCCTGCACTCTGGAAAACAGCATTTGTGAAACCAATTTACAAAAGGCAGGGCGATGTCAGTGACCCCACAAATTACCGGCCAATTTCTCTCACTTCTGGCATATCAAAGACATTTGAACGAATTCTTTGCAAGCAGCTTTTCAACTACCTTGACCAACATAAACTTCTCTCTCAATTCCAGCATGGTTTCCGTAGCAAAATGTCTTGTGGCTCTGCCCTTCTTTCTTCGCTCGCCTCCTGGCACTCTGCGATTGATGCGTCTTCTTATGTTTCCGCGGTTTATATTGACTACTCAAAAGCGTTTGATAGCATCCCCCTCGATCTTCTTACTTCTAAGCTAGCAGGTTATGGCATTGACGGGTCCCTATTACGCTGGCTTTCCTTCTTTCTAACCGGTAGATCTCAACGCGTCTGTATTAACAACCACTTTTCCGAAGAATACATGGTAGTCCCCCAAGGGAGTGTATGTGGTCCACTAATGTTTCTTCTCTATATCAACGACCTCCCGGATTGTCTGCCTATTGGCTCATATTGCACTCTTTACGCTGATGATGCTAAAATTTATACTGTTGCAGACACCGCGCTCCTTCAACGATCCCTGGACTGTGTGACCGAGTGGTCCGCAAGATGGGGCCTCCGAATCAACCTCAAGAAGACCCTGTTCATGGCCATCGGCCCATCTCACCCCCCTTTCCAGCCCACTCTCCAATCCCACCCCATTCCAATCACCTCCTCATATCGTGACCTTGGTATAATAATCAGTAACGATTTATCTTTCCAAATGCATATCGCTTCTATAACTAAAAGGGCAAATAACACGTGTTTTCATATCTTGCGTAATTTTAGATCACGTAATGTTCATTTTCTTTCAAGGCTCTTCGCTATATATGTCAGGCCTTTGCTCGAATTTTGTATGGAGGTCTGGTCCCCCCAGCAGATTTGCTTAATCAAGCAAATTGAGAATGTCCAGCGACGTTTTACTAGGCTTATATTTAAACGATGTAATATTACTGCACCCTATTCTTGCCGATTAGAATACCTTGGCTTAGAGCGTCTCTCCACTCGAAGAACGATTAATGATCTCATGATTGCCATTAAGATTTTTAGAGGTACCTATGGCGTAGCTCCATCTGATATGTTCCTCATGTCATCCCGAATCTCTAGAGGCCATCGTCACAAACTTAAAAAGCATAGATTCCGTTCAACAATTTTTAACAACTTTTTTGCAAATAGGATCGTTAATTTATGGAACACCTTACCCGATTGCATATTTGAAATGTCACTTCCGATGGCCCGCAATCACATTAAGAACTTCTTAGCAAATATATAAGAACTCTATCGCCCCCCCCCCAAATTGGCAGCCAACGTTGCTAGCCTCTTATTGTCTGATTGTGATCTATTCTCTCTCGTTTTATGCTTATGTTCACACTATACTTTTCAATACAATGCAAGCCAGATAAACACATATATATACTATGATGTTATTACACGAATGCTTGATTTCCTCGATATCTCTGTCATCCCCATTGCGGTCTACGCTCTCCCTTCTCGCGGCTCCCGCACCGCTTTATTGAAAATTGTTCTCCCCAACTCCATCGCCCAAGAGGAGATGATCAAGAAGGCTCCCCGCCTCTCTCACTCCGATGACTTCTTCCGCATCTCTGTCCGCCCTTCCCTCACTCTGGCCCAAAGGGGCATCAAGCCCTCCCCTCCCCGTCCCCGCTTGGATATTTCCAAGTTCTTCCGTTCCCCTCGCCCTCGCCCTCAGGCCGATCGCAGCCGCCCTTCCAATCTTGCCCCCAACCACCCTCCCTCTTTTCCAAGGCCTCCGGCCACTTCTCGTTACCGCAAACCGTCATTTAATATCCCGCGTCTCTCCTCTCTCCCCCTTCATGTCTCTCAGGGATTTGACCCTGTCGCCCCCATGTCACCGTCTATCAATCATTGGCACCGCAATGCCGTCCCCCCTCCTTCCCCCTCCCCATTCAATCGTTGGCATCGCAACGCCGCCCTCCCTCCTCAACCCCCTTTCAACCAATGGCCCCCTCTTTACCGCCACTAAGCAATTACAATCGCAGGCCCAATAGTTCACCCCACGATAAAGCTCCTGTTGAAGTCTGTAAGTTCATACTCTTTAATGCCAGATCTATTGTTAATAAGAGCGCCGAATTAAGTAGTACTTTAAATAGATACTTCGGCATTATCGCTATTGTTGAATCGTGGTTGTCTTCTAAGTATCCCGATTCTTTCTTATTGGCTGGTAACTCGAATTATAATGTCTTCCGTACCGATCGCCCTCGTCGCAAGGGTGGCGGTGTTGTTTTGTTGGCCCACTCCGCGATCTCTTGCAAGCTTATCTCTTCCCTCTCCACAGCAGGCTCTTTTGATCTTCTTGCAGTTGACTGTAGTTTTAATGGCAGTATTATTCGCTTTATTACAGTGTACCGCGCCCCTTCTTCAGCTGCAGAAGGCAATTCTGTCCTTGTTAATTCTTTACGCGATCTCGCTACCTGCGCACATCCAACGATTATTCTGGGGGATTTTAATTTCCCTGACCTTTACTGGTCCCTCCCCTCACCCCCCGCAGTCGGCAGTGTCCCTCCCCAATCCAAGCTCTTCTTAGATTTTACGTCCTCTGCTTTCTTCGCCCAACTTACCCCTTCTATTACATGTAACTCTCATATTCTTGATCTCATTCTTTGTAACACCCCCAATCTTCTTTCTAATGTCTCTGTAGGCCCTCCTTTCGCTTCTTCTGATCATTACAGCGTGTCAGCAGATCTTTCTCCCTCCTTCCCTTTCCCCAGCTTCACTTATGTCAAAGATTATTCGAAATGTGATTACGCTTCAGCAAATTCGTTTCTATTATCCTTCAATTTTCCGTCAACTCATAGTACCTGCACCTCTATAGACGATATGTACTCCCAACTTGTCTCCGCCCTAGATGTAACCGAATCACTCTATGTTCCTTTCAAACAAGTCAGCATCAATGGTGATATAATCCCTGAGCATATCCTCCGTTTACAACGTACGCGTTATCGCCTCTGGCTTCAATCACTTACGTCTAAGTCTCCTGCCTCTGATCTCAAATTTAGAATAGCCAATGACCGTTATAATAAGTCCGTTGATAAGTATTCTCGTAATGTCGAAAAACATATTGTTGAGTCAAAGAATACATCCCATTTCTATAGATATGTACGTAATAGGACCTCTACTAAACCGAGAGGAGTATATACCCTCAGTGATCCTCTTGGAAATGATTGTTTCTCTGACATAGATAAAGCAGAGCTGCTTTCCCACACCTTTACAAATTCCTTTAAAACAGACAACGGCTTTCTCCCTCCGCTCCCTGCAGCTAGTATTCGCTCACCCTTCCATTTCATCTTTGCTAGACATGAAATATGCCGTGTTATCGAAACCTGGTCTAACAGTTCTTGCATCACCCCCGATCATTTCAATATTAGATTTATTAAAAACCTTGCAATACCTATTAGCGAATCACTCGAATATATCTTTAATTTCTCACTGACCACTGCTACCGTTCCCAGAATTTGGAAACATTATATTGTTGTCCCCATTAAGAAGAAGCCACCTTTCTCTAATCCCATCAACTATCGCCCAGTTTCCATCACTTGTTTCTTTTCTAGGCTTTTCGAGAAGCTTGTCTGCCGAAGGCTATCTTCGTGGTGCGATGATAATTCTATTTTCCCAGATGAGCAATTCGGTTTTCGTCGTAAGCGCTCCATAGAATTGTTTAGAACATTGGTCTCAATCGTTACACCAAGGCAATTCTACGGACGTTGTTTACTTTGATCACGCTAAAGCTTTTGATATGGTTAGTCATCCCAAACTTCTTTATAAGCTCAAATGTCTCTCTTTCCCACCTATTATAGTAAACTGGATAGCCAGTTTTCTTGACAATCGCACTTTCTCAGTTCGTGTAAATAAGACCCTATCTAAGCCCCGTCCTGTAATAAGCGGAATACCTCAAGGCACAGTTATTGGTCCCCTCCTCTTTATCGTCTACACTGCCGACCTCCCCTCTTTAGTCTCCTCTCATGGCGCAATAGCTCGCTGCTTCGCTGACGATCTTAAAATATTTCGGTCATTCCCTCCCTCTCACACCAATCCCGATCTCCAGTCTGCCAACGACGTAGTCTCTATTTGGACTGATACCTGGCCGCTTCCCCTTGCCGCTGACAAATGCTCTGTACTCCACATCGGTAGAACTAATCCGCGGATTACTTATACGCTTAATGGCAGTCCTCTCTCCCCGGTCGATTCCGTCCGCGATCTAGGCATAATAATTGATAACCGCTTATCTTTTTCTCTTCACTGTAATAAGATAGCCACTTCCGCTCTCTCAAAAGCTTATCTTATCCTTCGGTCCCTCCGCACTCGTAATAAGCATGTCCTCCTGTCTGCCTACACCATTTACGTCCGTTCGATTCTAGAAAACTGCACTACTTTCTATTCTCCCTACTTACTAAAGGACATTCGCGTTTTAGAAAAGGTTCAAAATTACTTTACACGTATTATCTTCCGTCGTTGTTTGGGTTACTCTGCACTTTCTCTCCCTCCGAGCGAGGAAAGGAACCGCATCCTTTCCCTCCCTTCTCTTAAAGCGCGCCGGGAAGATTATGATTTTACTCTTACTCGTCGCTTGGTATTTGGCCATAGAAAATTGTGCCTTAAATATCCCCATCATTTCCACTTCCGTCATTCTAGAACTCGTGGCCTCTCTTTTAAACTTGCATATCCCTTAAGTCGCTTGAAAGTTCGTTCGCATTCCTTTTTTATTCGCTCCGCTAAGTTATTCAACACTATTGCCAACAGTAAATATCCGGTTTTACCATCTTATTCTTAATTTCCTCTGTACTATATTCTTGTTCTCATTATATTTATTTGCTAAATTTCACTACCACGTCTCACTTCTGTATGCGTAAATAAAGTAAGTAAGTATATCGCCTCACAAATACATGGAACTCTTTACCAAAGGAAAACTCGTGAGATGAAAAGGGCTCTGCTCGTCTCGAATAAACGAGACCAAACGAACGAAATGGAGAAAGCGAAATTATCTGAACGCGACATCATTAATAAGCGCATTTATGTCCACACATACATACTAGGTTTTCAGGGAAAATCATATTAATTCAAGGCCAAGTTCGTCGATGATAAAACCTCTATAACCTGGATTTTGTAGAACTTTTGTCCTCCTCCTCCTCTCTTGTCCTCTTTGGCCTTGTTCTACTTCACCATCACCGACGTTTTCGGCTTCCCCTTCGTTTTCGCTCCCTTTGAAAGCTTCTCTCTCTCGCGACTCGCCGTTTTCCGAACGGCCTTCGGCTTTGGCACTTTGGTCAATGTTTCCTGCAAATGGACAGAATATTGATTGGCAATTTTGTAAGTGATTTCGAAAAGAGAAAAGGATCATGCCATTTTGGATGCCATATGGTCGTCGGCCATCTTGGAAGTGAAGCGGGCGGTGTCCACCCTGGACACTGGCATCGTCGAGTCGGTGGATGCGCGCGTCCTCTTCTTGACGGGAACGTGCTTCAGCTATCAAGAAAGATTGATATCACATTAGATTACTGTACTTCCATTTTGTACTGTCAATTAAGGGAAGACAATATATTTCAGCATCTTTGCCGCGAAATCGCAGACATTGCGGGTGTTGGTGTTGGTATCGGCGCCGGCTACGGTGTCTTCCGGCCTCAGATTCGACTGCTTCATGCAGATTCCGTCGCATTTCTCCGCTACCTCGCCCATTGTTGCGCGCAAATTCGGCGATTCGCACCACATCCTGGTCTGCAGGAGTAAAAATTTTCTTTTTTTTTCTTTTTTAGTATAAAATATCCCGTTCGTACGCTGACGAGTCGATCGAATTCCTTGCTGAGCCCGGGCACATCGTTGAAGCGCATTCGGTAGCCGTTGCGCACCTGTAAATACTTCCATTTACTTTTGATTTAACTATTAGGCTAAAATTTCTATGATATATTGTAAAATATATTTTAAAACTATCTTCTAAAAAAGAAGAAACATATTGACCTTGGTTGCGACTTCGCCGACGCTCATATTCGGGTATGGCTGCGCGCCGTCGTGGAGAAGCTCCCAGCACAAGATGCCTGAATCAGGGTGAGCGGCGGAGATAGTTTGTAGAATACTGTAGCGATTTAAGTGCAGTGCACTTTAAATATTTTGCAATACGGTAAGGAGGAAAAGGGCCTTACCAAAGCTGAAGACATCCGACTTGCGCGAGAAGATCATGGTGCTCAGGGTCTCGGGCGATAGCCACCGAATTGGCATCTGAAATAGTTAAATAATTGCTCTTCTAAACATAGTTATTTTCTACCAGTAAAATTGTACTCACAAAACTCTTTTAAAAATACTGTAATAGCTAACCTTTTTATTTGTCACCATTTTGTACTTATCGCCGACTCTCGTGAGGCCGAAATCGCTGAGCTTCACCTGAAATGACAGTTATTGTTTTCTTCTCGTTTCTTTCAATTTTAAATATTAATATAATGTAAGAACATCATTTAAAAAAAATTATTTAAAAAAAACAATTAGATTGTTGAAACTTCTTGTACCGTCTTGTCGTGGTAGAGAATATTGCGAAGGGCGACGTCGCGGTGAATGTGGTTCATGAAGTGCACGTAGGCGAGCCCCCGTGCAGCCTGAAGCGAGAGAGCTCATAGATGGCTCATTTGTTAATCTGCCGGCGCAACAACCAGACTGCTGGGCGTTCAATTCCATACCAACCTGGCGGATCATGTCCATCTTGTTCTCCAGGGTCACCTGGTTGCGACGAAGGTAGGTATCGAGGGAGCCGTGATTAGCCTGTAACTGCGTGCTATAAAAATGCTCTACTTAAAAGAATGAAAATGCAGTAAATTTTCATTCTTTATCCTACATACATCCTATTTCCTCTTTGGAATTTGTCTTACAATTAGTATGTAGTTTGAGACCATTTCCAACCAATGGCTGGTACCCTCCATGCTATTGTCTTCTCCCCCCATTCCCCCCCCCCCCCTCCCTTGACACGTCCCCTTTCTCCCGGCCCCTGATCGACCAGCTCCATAGTGAGCATAAGGGGTTCCTGCTTGACGGCAACGCCGTACATCTTCACAATGTTCTCGTGGTTAAACATGTGCATAATGCGCGCCTGCAACAAATCAGTAATTTCAAAAATTACTCATGTCGGAACCATCTCAATATTGTAGTATTTAGCAAGAGCCGTTTTTTTTAAACTTGGTTTGTGACCTCTCGCATAAATTCCCTGATCTGCTCCTTGGTGAGGTTGGCGAGTTTGGCCAGCTTGACCGCGACGGGCACCTGCAAACAAAAATATTCATAGAAAGTATCTTAAAATAAATAGATTAGAGAACATCGCTCTCTCATCACAAATGCAAACCAATACAATATTCGTACCCTTGTGCCAGACTTGGTTCGCATCTTGCCCATGTGCACCTGCAAGAACGTCCTCATTTACGCTTATACTCAAATAAAAGCAAGTCGTACAGAGTTGTCATCATCCCTTCAACTCACCTCGCCATACGCGCCTTGGCCCAGTTTTCGCTTCAGCTCAATCGAATCGTGGTCGAGTTCCCACTCGACATTGCCGACGGGTTCGAGAAGGAAAGTGTCGGCGGGAGGAACCTGAACAGTCTAGTGTTTATTGATATTTGATATTAAACATTATCAATATTATCTATATCTATAATAATATCAATATATAGAAAATATGTTTCTGACGCTGGTAATGGAAGCCTTGTTCTGGACGTAGTGGTCAACCAATTCGGTCACACTCGCGAACTCGTGGCCAACGTCAACGGAGAACTTGCCATCTTTCATGACGATCACAAAGTGACGGGGCTGAAAATTGGTGTTTGAATGCGTGTCTTCTCATTGTCAGAGATGAGTGGGCCCTGTCTTTTAAAGAAAGAGCCTTGCAGATCTACGCAAATATCATCTTTGTATGTAGTTGCTCTCGTTCCACATCCACCCAGTATGTGGTCCCACGTGTCTGCAACGTGTCTGCACTGTGTCGTATCAGGTCCATCTGGACTTCAACATTTCCAGCCTGAACCTCCTTGAGAAAGCTCGGGTCGCCAGCTGACTTCTGCGATAGAAGTATTCAAGTGGCTGCGCGCTTTTTTTTATTTGGACGAAGGAGTCATTATTCCAAATCCAAACAATAAGCAGAGTGCAGGGCCGTAGCGAACAATGTCAGAGCTGATCTAGACGGGGCGAGAGTGCAAACTTCAGAAGCGAAGTACCTTTCCGGTTTTTGAGAAACACGGCCATGCTTGTTAGAATGTGATGATTCTGTGTCAGCAATGGAAGCAGTAATTTAGTGGAGCCGCCTCAATCTTAAGTCTACAACTGTTCGTTGCGTGAACCTCTGCGAGAGCACGTGTTCAAACCCAGATTGTTGAAAGAGGCGATGAAAGGAACGGAGTTACTAAACGCACAGAGAACGATGTGACAAGGGATGTCACACTTTAATGTTTGCCCCTCCCAATTGTGACATTCGATATCACATTTTTTTGATGTGCTCTCCCATGTCACAATGTTGGTCACAATTTTGGATGGAACAAAAATTGTACGTCATAATTTTTTCCGTGTGTAGAAGCTCATATAGCAGCCATTTTACTATTTGAATTTCATCTTTCGAACTTCGCCATTGTGATGCACGGAGATGATGTGCTCGCGCTTCGACTGCTCGGCTGGCTCTGACGTGCGGACGAGGAAGTCGCCCTCTTTCTTGAGGATAGACTAAAGTTAAGAACTTTGAAATTCTCATCACTTGCTATGGTTAGACTTGACTGGATTACCGTAACGGGTTCTAAAATATAGAGTATGTAGATGATAGTAATTTTACATTCCTAGTTGCCGGAAGAAATGGAGGTAAAAGAAGGGATTGAAGGAGGGCGATTACCGAAAAAATATTTAATGTAGGTTCGAATTGCCGCGTCTACCCTGTGATTCCTCACTCTCATTCTCGCGTGCTATTTCGCGGGTCGCACAAACTCACTGCGTGAAAATAAGAGTGCGAAGCGCCGTGGCAATTTGAAATATCACACAATTTTTTAGTGATCACCCTCCTTTACGTTGACCAACAACTGTCTCATGGTATGGAATGACTGAGACACGCTAGGTCTCTATCGAAAGCATATAATAGTTATTTTATATTGCCAGGTGTTCAGAGATTGTTTAACGGTGCTTTTTCTGACTTTTGTATCATCGCGGAGGAGCAGCCCATGAAAGTAGAGCGCGCTCGTCAAAGCCGGATCCGCCAGGCGACCAGCCATCTCAATGTTTTACTTTTTTAATCTTTTAGTTTTTTTAAGTTAATATTTCGACTTTGGCATCAAAATGTTCGGAATATATGAAATCATCATTTTTGAAAGAAATTTTAAAGCGTTTTCTTAATTGAAAGGTGGCTCGAGAACAAAAAAATATAACATATATAAAAAAAAATATGGCGAACTCGTGACTGAAGAACCCTCTCAAGAAGCAGAGAGAGGGAGAGAGCAGACCGGTTGCCAGCGGCGTAGGATGCACGAATGGGTGCCACTTCCACGAGTTTGCACATTGCGCCTCATTTGACTATGCATATTAATGCTCTTTGGTATTGAAATGTGCATTTTGAGAATGAATATTTCTAGTTTGCACATTGGAAGATTTCTAATAAGAATAAAAATACGTCGTACAACGGCGATGATTTTAAATGAGAATTGTCAAGGAAAACATAATGTCGTCTGAGGAAGATCATTCGAATCCTCACGATGATTCCCAGGTGTACCATCACGTCGAAAGACGAAATGAACAGGTAAATGGCGAGTAGGGTTACAGCGTTAGATAATGCATTTGACTGCACCTGAATTTATTTGAATAAAAATTTGCGCGCGAATTCAAATGTTGGTTTTTAATGGAAATTAACACGCAGGCCTGGCTGAAGCGAGTTGTCGGAAGCAAAGAGGCCAAGGCGGCGTGCCAGCTCTGCAAAGCCTTCAGACACAGCAGCACTGGCAGCGTCATGCCGACTCTGATCATCTGAGGCGTACTGTAGAGCCACTACGGCTTATTATTGTAGCTTGAATACAGATAAATCCTGCTTAATTGATTCATTAATTAATTAAACACATAGTAACAGTATAGATGTATATATGTAAGTGAAAGCATTGCAAGAATATGTGTAATAAATGGAGGGAGAAGAGCGAAATCTAAATGGATGAGAGGACGGATGGAGCAATTCCTATGAGTTTGGCTATGTCGCTAATTGCCTTACATAAGAGGCTCCGATAAAGAATGAATGAGATTATAAACTAGCGAATTAGAAGGCCGATAAACGAAGCTTTCCTATGGAAAAGGTCGGCTCCACGTGATCTTGAACAGCTGAACCTAGTTTCTCGTGTTCATTTTTGAGCCTCTCGATTCGTATCCCCTGGCTCACTGTATGTACATACATATGTACATATGTAACTGACATAATATTATCTTACACTACTCATTAAAGCCTGTTGTTAAAAAGATTCGACAACTTGGCCTTATCTCGCTATTATCTTTAGTACGGGGAGTAATGATAGGAAGACTCGAGCAAAGTAGTCAGCCTCCTAGCTCTGGTTGCCCTTCTCCGCCTGGCTGTCCTCTTCCGTTTCCGCCAATATCTCCACGTTCTCGGTCCTCTTCTCTTCCTCAAAATATTTTAAGTGTTAATTTTTTCGATATTTAAGAAGAAAACTGAAAATAATTAATCAAGATTTTTCAATAGTAATTATGCAAAATTCACCTTTATATATTATCTATTAATTTATTAACAACCTGGACATCAGAGCCCAATGACGGACTCTCCCTGGAAGATCCTCTCTGTTCCTTCTCATCTTTTCCGTGCGGCTCTTTGTCTTCTCGATGGCCTAAATTAATAGATATTCTTAATTGCGTTATCTCTACCCTAAGTTTTTTCTCTCTAATTAAAATATTGCATGAGACAATCGAGAATATGTTTGTTTCGTGAACCGGAGGATCAATATCTGGCAGCTTCGAGGCGGTCTTCGCAGCTTCCATGGCTGCCTTCTTTGCTTTCTTGAGCGGCGAAGAGTGCGTGGAGGACCTCGAGGGTGTCGAGCTGCCCTCTGGGAGGATCTCCTTCTTGACATAAGCTTCCTGCTTCACCTGAAATTCATCTGCCTGAATTATCTATATGTATGTATGTATATCATGCATTTATTAATTACGATTCAAATTAAATAAATACTACGCGATTACTACGTGGCAAAGATCCAATTTGAAAGTGATTGTTGTACTTGTCTAGTATTTGCTTTTAATTATTGCGGACTGCAAGAGAAAACTCGCCTCCTTCTCCTTATTCTTGTCGTCCTTAGATGCATTGGTTGGCCGGAGTAAAGACGCCTCGGAGATGGCTCCTTTTTGTCGTTCTTCTTCAGGTCAGAGTGCTTCTTGTGCTACAATCACAAAATTTGGTAATCAAATATAAATGTTAATCAGTGAAATAGTATTTAGCCAAAGGATCGTTCATATCGCTATAAAAAATAATTTGTAAATTAAAACCTGGACATCAGCAGAGCCCACTGCCGGAGTCCGCTGCTCCTTTTTATCTTTTTCTTTCAGATTCTCTGACTTCTAAATGAAATAAAATGATTCGATTAAAAATTCCAAGTCTTAAAGGACCTCTCCGGCGAATATATAAGTTCTCGTTTTATGTTCTTATTCGATGAAGATCGGCCAGAAACATCCATAAGAAGTGGTCCCGTTTCAAAACAATGTTTACTTTGTTAAATATTAACAGTTTTTGATCGGGATTACGGTACATTTTCCGCCCGCGATCGTTCTTTGAGCTCATGATCATGGCTAAGCCACTCTCTCTCCACATGCCAAGCGTGGCTGAGAAAGAGGGCACGGCATGATATGAATGTCATCGATTGTTCTCTCTGAGAGAAAGAGCGTAGAAGAGAGGGAGAGAGAGAGACATAAAAAGGAATGGAAGCGCTGCTGTGCTGCCATTTCGAACACATCCAACACAATCACAGCGTTCCAAAAAATTCCACCCTCCCGAATACTGTATGAATTTTAGAAGAGTGGTTTTTTCAAACACCATTTATTAAACGGGTGCGAAAACATTCGCCTGAGTGATCCTTTAACTGCTCCTCACGATGTCAGGACATATGTAAACCTTAGCGTCTTTGCTTTCGATCAATTTTAATCCATCATGAAAAAGAACTAATTAAAAACCTGTACATCAGGGCTTGATACCGGACTCGTCATGGAAATCCCCAGCAGGTCCTGTTCACTTTTTTCTTTGCGGTTCTTTGCCTTCTCAATCGCCTGAAATTGATTAGTTTAAAAGCAAAAAAAAATCAGAATTGGCCTTAGGATATGAATTTGGATATCCTCTGATTGTATGAGTTCCTGACTTCTTTAATTTTTGCCGGGATTTCGTCGACGGTCTTCGAAGCGCCCCTCGGCAAGACCAACCCTGCTGCGATCTGCTTCTGCAAATCACATTTATTGGAAGACGGACGGGAAGCGGCCAATTCCATGAACTTGTTAATTATTTCCAAATTTAAACGAAAGATCCATTTTATCTCTATCCAACGAGCCATGTCGGCATACAATAATCGGTTAGTGCTTGATATCTTGCCCTCCTGAGTGCGAAGCGCCTGCCGTCGTGGAGGAGGCAAATTCGTCGTGTCGGTCGAGATAGGCTTAAAAATACTTGATTGAATTGAACCAATGTCAATAAATTAGTTTTACTTGAAATCGCGTATGTTCCTTATTTGACGCAGAGAATTGTTTCAACTCCCGTGAGAGGTACATACACAGCATATTAGGAGTAGTGCTTCTTCACGGATGAGCATATCAACTTTTCAACAATGAAAAGATGGATATGCCCGATTCATACAATAAATTTAGCTTGATTTCTGCTTTTATTCCACTACTACAAGGGCGAATCGTTGATAAGTGTTTAAAAAAGTAAGTAGTCTGCATGAACCTTTTGTACTGAATTTATATCGCTGTCGCATTTTTATACGAAATTTTATTATATAAAAATATGACAATGCAAAGCGGAATATGTTATGGTTAGATTTTCCAGCTTTTAAAATGCATCCGTCCCCTATCAATAAAGCACTTAAAATTTTCGATACACTTTCACTCCTCATGATCTTTTTCATAGCAATTTCATTTTGGAGGCCCACCGTATGGGATACCCCGGCATCTTCAAAATGCTTCGAAATGAAAAACATTGCATGATGCAATCGATAGTCTTTGTTTCGTATACCGGAGGCGTCTTGTTTGACGGCTTCGAAGTGGCCTTGGCCGGTTCCTTGCCCGGCTTCTTTGGTGATGGCAAGGATTTCGTGGAGGATGCTGAGGGTGTGGAGTTGCCCACCGGAAGGATCTCCTTCTTGTCCACCGGAAGCACCTCCTTCTTGCCGTCCGGATGGATCTCCTTCTTGTTCATAGCCTCCAGCCTTATCTAAAGTTCATGTATGTACATAAATAGCCATTGGCATAATGAATTTTTTTTACAAATGAACTATGTGGAATGCAGGAGGAAGACTCGCCTTCCTATCCTTCTGTGGGTCGATGAGCTTTGCCTTCGGTAGCCTGGGCAAGAGATGTAGAGGAGTCGAGTACTTTTTATTGCTTTTTCGCTTCTCGTCCTTCTTGCGGTCAGAGCGTCTCTTTTTGGGGATGCTCTGCTGAAAGCATTAATGATTACACGAATCAAAAGAACTTAAATGAAATTAAATTTTATTCCTTCAAAACATTTGCCTTGAGCTAGTATGAAAAATTGAGGGCCAAAAACCTTAGCACGAGGGCGCTTCGGAGCATTTTGAAGCGAGCTCGCTTTATTCGTCTCCTCAAATAGTTGAGTTGTTTTTTTAATTAGTATGCATCTATTAGAAATAAATCATTGCACATGTTCCTTGATTTCAAACAGGATTAGACCTAATCTGACAGCTATAACATCATTAGAATTCTCATCCGCAACCTACCTTCAAAGGGGGGCGCTGCGAGCTGTGGCTAGACGAGCTCGCTTTACTCACCTCAAATTATTTCAAATTATTTCTTGTTCTTTCTTTATTATTCAAATTATTTCTATGAATTATCTACTAAGTATAACCATATCATTCTCATCCGTGATAAATCATTACACATCTTCCTTGATTTCAAAAAGCGTGGAACCTAATCTGACTGGTATTGGCTAATTATAAAAGTCAAATTTTACTTCACATTAAAAGTTTCAATAAAATGATTCTTAATCTGTTCTGATATTTTGGGGGAAAACTATTAAAAGAATAGGAAAGAAGCAAGGCGACGGACGGGGTCCTTCTTCTTAAGGCAGTGGACGAAAAGAGAGAACAGTCCGAGAAGAGCGCAGGCGAGCCAAGGGAGCAACATGAGATGGCCAGTGATTGAATGTAATGAGGAATTGGAAGATATCCACCCTTTTATACCTGCTGATGGTTGCACTTTGGTTGCACTTTCATTCGCATGTTGTCAGGACATCATTATTCCTTTGGCGTTTTTACTTCCGTTGCATTTTATTTCTATTTTTTGGGGAATTTAGCAAAATTGGATGTTTTATTTTTACTTTTATTTCCCTTTAATTTCAGACGTTGCCAGGACATCATTAAACCTTTTTACTTTTTTTACTTTCGTTGCACTTTAAATCCTGTATTTTGAGGACTACAACAAAAATGCTTCCCTTTTATTAGTCTTTTTTTTATTTACATATCTATGTTTGTTTATATTTTCATCGAATCTTTAAACTGTTCTTTACTAGACATTAAAAATACTTCGGCGCTTATTCTTTGTAAGCCATTTTGAACATGACTTCAAATGAGAGAAGTCGTCCAACAATAAGGGGATATTTATAATTACTCTGAATCAATAGTACAAGTCGACGAGTTTATTGCAAGCGAACTATAATAGACATAATCAGTTGTGCTAAGGCCTTTTTCGTCGTGGAAGCCATATTAACTTTCAATGAAATGTCGTTTCAAGACCAAAGTCAATAGGGGTTCCCTCTTTTGGTTTGCTTTAGTTTTCTAACTTCTAATGAAAGCAGTCGCTACGCTGCACGATTGAATAGTAAGAGATTCTTCTAGCGGGCTATTTTCTTTCTTATTGGAAAATGAAGGGCGAATGTTTTGGCGGCGTAAAAGGCGTTACATAGGCAAGGAACACGACTAGTGTATAAATCGTATGCTCCGTAGTGACAATGCTCCTTTCCACTTTCTTAATATTGTAATGTTCCTTTTCTAGAATCACTACTTTCCACCTCCTCAGCTAATCAGACAATAATTAGATGAATTGTGTGTAAACCTAACACAAGTATGTAAAGTACATACAAGTTAGTAGCTTTCAGTGATGCTTCGTACTGCACTTCTTGCTGTTGTCCTCCTCCCCGCACTCGCCTCCTCGCACTCCACGCAGACTCCGCAGTGCGAAGGCTGCGTCGGCTTCGCCATGGCCGTCAAAGGCCTCATCCACGATGACGATTCATTCGATTCCAATGGAAGTCAAGACACTAAAGAGGTATCAGAATTCATGCAATTATACATTGGAATGAACACAGTTTAAGATAGAAGCAACCATATTTGAACATACGTTAGAATTTCTGTCCTCTGTATTGTCAAATCGTTCCTTGAAATATGAGTAAATTTAAAGTGAGTTTCCTTCTTTTTTAAAGAAGCCGCCCTTCTGAATCCTTCGAACATGACAAAAATTTGCAGGAGATTTCCGAGCGATGCGGTCCCCACTTTGCATTTGATTCTGAGTTGGAGGGAAAATGTGAGAAGGTCGTCGACCAGGTTGGATTTGAAAGAATACATGTGTATATGAATTTTAAGAAACAGAAAAGCAACGTCCACTCTTACTTCCTCTTTTATCAAGATACATTGTTTTTTCCCGCCTTTTTGTTCGAATCACTAGTAATCATTTTCCATAACGATCTCTCTTTCCTCTCCATTTTCTATTACATGACATTTACAAAGTCCAGGTTCCTTTTCTTATTCTCATAATTAAGGACTACCGCGAAATCATCGCCGACGTTGCTCAGCTCACTCTAAACGCCTTCTGCTTCAAGCATCTTGGTGTCTGTGCGCCATAGAAACTCCTTTAAATATCTTTATGTACAGATAAAACGATTACACAAATACAGTTACATTCGTATGCATAACGATGACAATTTAACAATATTACGGTTATTAAGTCTGACAGTTTATTGCTATAAGTAGTCAATTTATGTAGCAGTAAATTCCCTGCCAGAACTCGTATCGGTAGAGGAAAGATCACTCAGGCGTTGAAAAAAAACACACACACAAATGTTTACCTGTTACGCGATTCAATTCTAAAGCACAAAAATCAATCAAATTTTTAAATCCGATCGTCAGGGACCTTTAAATGGACTAAAATTAGGAAATTAATGCGACAGAACAGAAGAATTGAAAAAAAAAACATTGAGAACTGAAAGCGTTCGAATTGTGAGGCAGAACGATTCGTCCAGACGTTCAAATGCCACGCGGAAGAGAGAGAGAGAGAGAGAGAGAGAGACAGAGACAGAGAGAGAGAGAACATTTACTGAAATAGTTTATTCCATCCCTTCAGTCATAGATGATGTCGATGAGTGCCTCTCTCGTATTACCCGTGGCGAGATGAGTCATCTTCGTGACGTCACAGCTCGGCAGACAGAAATGAGCAGTGCCGCAGGTAGATGAGCGATCGCACCATCTTGCAAGAGAAAGGTGTTCTCGTTTCTCTCTTTCGCTCCCTTCCTCTCTCTCTCAGGGAGAAGTCGATTCTCGTCTGTATTTCCACCATGATCTCATCTCTCCTCGCTCACCTCTTCTCGCAGCACTGAAAGTGATCTCCGCACTCGTTGCTCGCCCGACACTCATCCCTCATCACAGCTGCAAGGAATGGATCAGGTTAGGCAGCCCCGATTAAGAGAGTAGAGTTATGGTATGTAAGTTATGAGGATAAGGTTGAGGTGGAGTATCTGGACTGACGCCTCGCACTGGCCATCTCGACCCGGACGGGATGGCGGCGGATGTTATCGCGTGTGTATTCGAAGAGGACGCGACGCGAGAAATCGCTCGCCTTCTTCTCTATTTGTCGCTCGTCGTGTGGAGATCTACTAAATTATTGACATTGATTTTGAACTAACAAAAAGGCACTAAACAGCACAATTGGCGAGCATTAAAATGTAGTTTTTTTTTCAAGGTAAGTCCAACTTTGCTAACAATACTGCCTGTATCTGCATTAAAATCTACAGTGAATTTTCATTTTTTTTTCTTCTTCTTCGAAACTCACCGTTTAAATGACGGCGCGGGCGTCGCGACGGGACCAACAATGCTCGCAGGCGAAATCGGCAGAGGACTGGCTACGGTAGTGACGTCATCCATGGCGTGCCAGCCGTCACCATCAGAGAAGATCTCGGCATCCGGGCCGATCGACACGGCGTTAGGCGTTCGCGGGCTGAGCATTTCTTTTGTTTTGTCATAGATGAAATGTGGCCTTATTTAAACGCTAATAGTATATCCTAACTTTGTGTGCTTGTTTTATTTTGAAAGAAATTATTTTTAACTTTTCATTTGTTTGCAACCAAATCACATTGACCGGTGCTTTTCTCTGACATAAACAAAACAAATGAATTGCAGAGAGCGACAGTTTCAATCGATCTACAATATCGTACTCAATAGAAAGATTCCAAACATGTCCCACCTCTCGGCTGTGGTCGTGCGTGTCCTGCTCTCCCTCGTCCTGCTCCTTCTGATGGAGGCCAACTTGTCGTGTTCTCGGTTGATCTTGGCTATCGACTCCCTCAGCAGATCGTCGACCGAACGCGAGCGAAGCTCCTCGTCAATCTGGCGTCTTCGAGCGAAGGCGACCGGGTGGATTTCTTGCGTGCTCGATGGCGCGGGCCTTTGCGAAGAGTATTGAATATCATTCCTCTTTAAAACATTGTACTATATATGTATATGTATATATATATATATATATATATATATATATATATATATATATTGTATATGCATATTGACATGTCCATAGTATATGTAGGTTCAATGTACACAAACGAAATATTCACTCGAACCTCGGTGAGAAAACTCGGCCAAGCGGCGCGGTTGTTATCGGCAAATTGCCAAAATCTTCAAAGTCTTCCCTGGAGAGTGGCGGCAGAGTGGGCACGGACGGCTGGAAAAGCTTGGATCATTCGCCGCTTTCTCTATCCCTCCAAATATTCTTCGGAGTATGCACATAAATATCTCCTTATTAGAAATGTATGTACATATGTATGTAGAAATATAAATGTGAAAGAAACTCTAATGTAGTAGCTTCCAAGAAAACGAATGTAACCTTGCTGAAGGTGAATCCCGATGTTGATATGGCCACTGCCAGAGTGGTAGCAATCGGCCTCGGAGTGGTGAGGATACCCGGCTCGCTTCCGAAGAGAGAAGGGACGAGATTTCGAGACGATTCAAGTCGTGATGATGGCCAAAGAGTGCTGTGAGAGAAGGGAAAGAGAGAGATCAAGAAATGCAAGAGAGTAAGACTAAATTGAAGAATCGATTTGGACAAAATTGTTTTCTAAACGATTCCGTCTTTGGCGGAAAGTCGATGCCAGTTCCATACTCCCACAGGAGGTTGTGGGTTCAGTGGCTGCTCTTCCCTACCTCTAGTGTGTACCCATAACCCCTTAGTTCTTGATCACGTGACCATTTCATTCGCCGGCTCATCTTTCTTATATGCAGTTCTAGTCAAGCCTCAAGGACTTCCTAATTATTACCAATTCGAATGTCGTCGCATTCAAATTGTTTTGATGTTGATAAATAAATATACAAATATGTAATTCAAACGTAGAAATCATTATAAATGTGGCTAATAATAAAGTGATATAAATAACTCATAAAAAACAGTGCGTTTCTGTGACAAACGTTGCTTGGACGCCCGCTCGCTGCCGCTCCATCTCCTTGAAGAAGCCGACGTCTTCATCATCCACAGCTTGCGTCTCTCTGCTCTCTTGGTTCCTCTCACTCTCTAATCTCTCTCTCCTCGTCTCGCCACTCTCTCTTCTCCCTCTTCTCTCCACCTCCTTTGTCTCTCTCCTCCGCTGCTCCTCCTCGTCCGGTTCCTCTCGCTCCGTTGGCTTGCGCCTTCGAAGTCCGCGTGGAGGCAGAGAAAGTTGCTCGATGGAATTTCTGAGATCGTTATTATTAATTACAATAATTCATCTAATTCATTTATATAAATCCACGTTCCATTAAAATAAAAATCCAATGAACAATTCAGGCTACAATGGATCACACTTCAAAAGATATCATTGACAAATGCTTAGGTTTCTCACGATCGATCAGGCGAGCTGATGGTGCTGTCTTGAGTCGTTGAAAGGTTCGGCAAAGCGATTGATTCCTGGCTCGCATGAGCTTGTATCGAGAATGGCGAACTCTGAAAGGAAGTGAGAGGTGACTATTTCTGGTGCAACCGTATACCTCATCGGGCACTTCGATGAGCTTTGCCATGCTGGCGAGGGGCGCGCGACGAATGGCAGAAGAAGACTCGGCTGGCTGCTGGCCGATGGCAAAGAGTTCGGGGTGGATGGCACGGGAGGTGGCGAGCGTGATGCCAGTCATGTGGATGGAGAAGGGAGAGGGAGAGGGCGTCAGTACTTCTGAGATACTCATTTATTTATTTTTCCCAAGGATATTCATTATCTCAAAGTTAAATTTATCTACATATTTATCTGTTTTGTTATTTATTTATATTTATTCATATTTGTATTAAAATATACAAATATTGGTTAAATTAAAATAAACAGAATAATAATATGGAAATTAATTATTAATTGATTTATCCAAATTAATTAGACACGTAAAGCTGAACCGGCCTTCGACTCTACTGCGCCGTTCGATGTCTGCCAACTCGTCTCCGCTTGGCACTGTGCCAGGTGGAGAGATGATGACGTCATCAGCAGGAGAGGGAGAGAGCACGACGGCAGTCGCTTGTGTCGTCGTCGTCGTGATCTCCTGGGCGCCGCCGACGAAGAAGCGCTTGCGAGCTCTAAGAGAAACCGGAGTGGGTCATTGGAACCGAATGGAATACACACATACTTTCCAGCCATCGGGGGGAGACTGGGAAGGTCAGTCGTAGGGATTCTGGGAGCAAAATGCCTCGTCGTCGTTGCCGGTCGAGCCGGTTCGGAGTCACGGTCGAGGAGACCTGCTAGAAGAAGAGAGTGAGAGAGAGAGAGATGAGATATGGTGAAAGTGAGAAATTGTAAATATGAAGGAAAAGTCTAGCACAGAAAGAGGGACATTGGAAGAAAGCGATTTAATAGAAAATGACAAAAGGCTCTTCCTTCATACCCTGACTCCTCTGCTCCTCCTCCTCTTCCTCTCTGATCATCTCCTGCCACAATTCATCCTCGATTCGCTGCTGCTGCTTGTCGTCTTTCTTGATGGCGAATGATCTTGGCACATTGCCAGAAACGGCCGCAGCTACCAAGTCGCTCGGCACCTCCCAGCACGCGCTCTCCAAGCAGATCGAGCCATCCTCGCACTCGTCATCCGCAGTACATTTGCCTAAATTACAGGGTTTGAGGTTAATTATAAAACATTAATAATAAAATTATTACTACTAAAAAAATTACTGATTTTAAAAAGCTATCATCAGAAAAAAAGATAAAATTAATACATAAATTCTGTATGATGGTGGTTAAGGAATTGCAACAAAAGTCCAAGCCGAACGAGCCGGTCGTTTTCGAGGACACTCTGCTATTTTATTTTCCCTTGTTTGTTTTTTTCCGATGTTTTGAGTAAGACGGGTACTATTTAGAAATGCTATGATTCCGGGATTGTTTTCCTTTGTTGCAAGTGTCATGCATATAAAAGAGACATATCCAGTCATCGATTGCAGCATGCGTGGTTTTCATATGTGTTTGTCTTGAAGTTGTGCAAAGAACACATATGAACATGCACGAAGTGATTCGTTCTGTGTTGGATGACCTTCATCAACCCATAATGCATGCACAACATAAAAAATAACAATTTATTCCTTTCGCACAATTATACAAACACTATTCGTCTCGCGCCTTAAACGGACGAAATATTCAGAGAAATACCAAATAACGACTAAAGCTTCTGGGCGAGGATACAAGACAAGTCTCTGCATATAACATCATCATAGAAAGTAGCCGTAAATGTGCGAGTGAGTGATCGTTGAAGGAATGCATTCTACTTGAATAAAATACAATTTTATGCTACTCTCAATTGCTATCATTTTATCAGTGTCATATGTGACTCTGTCAATATCGGGGAAAAAAGAAAAATGGTCAGCAAGCTGTGCATTTTCTGCTTATGCGTGAATGGATGGATGCATGTATTCATGGGCACAGATCAACAGAGATTTACAAAGGAAAAATTTGAAAGGAAAATAACAAGAAAAGTCGTGCATAGTGAAAGTAAAGAATTGCGTGGCACTCATTCATCTTCGGCTACCTGGCCAAGAGGGAGACCGTTCTTGCTCCTTCTTCTCTGATGAGCTGCTTCTCCTCACGCGCGACCTCTTCAGTGCATCTGCCTACATTCAACCACTGTTTAGAAAATGAATTTTAACATTCCAGTCATTAAAAAGTGTATGCGGGGTTATATATGCATAAACTTTGAAAAAGACACTCTTGCATAAAATAAAATGGAATGATTCCTCGAATAACAAACCTTATCGATGCTCGGGAAAGCGTTAGGATCGTTGCCGAAGCTGCTGAAAGCCTTCTTACCTTCGGTGCTTTTCGACTGGAAGGAAACTGCAATGGAAGTAACATGTCTGCTGAAAACTGCGCATTCACTTCTGTGAATTAAAAAAAGTCTGTCATTTTATTTGCAAATTTATTATTCCTCCGTTCAGTGCTGTTTTTGACTGACTAAAAATAGCAAAAGATGTACATTCATTCTTCCTGAGCCGGAGGCAAGTGCAGTCTTGGCAGCCGTGGTCGTTGATGAAGACAGCGCAGCCAACCGAGCACACCGGAGGAGGTGGACAATCTGAGGGGAGGGGAGGGGGATGTAAAGTTGTACTCATTGATTTATTAACTTAATTCATTGTCAGCAACAAAGTAGCTATTTATGTATCCTGAAATCAATTATTTCTTTTTTAATTCATTATGTATGTCGTTACTTAAACGATCATGTAATACATAAAAGTCGCAGACACCTCTCAAAACCACCGAATGATTAAAAATGAGTGAATGAGAACGAACGGAATCGTCCTCTCGGTTGACTCCTCGCAGCTCTCGGCTTCTTCTCCACTTTATTCTCTGCCGACTCCTCCACGACGTCGGCCTCTTCGCCAGTCAGCCGTGCGAAGCTGCCCGCAGGATGCGGAGCCTCGTCGGAAGTGTCGAGGAGCTGCGAAAGATGCCAATTCAAAGAACATTTTATTTCCAATGGAATTCATATTGTACATGAAATTAGAGACGATTTTGTAATAATAAAATAGTCACTAATAAAAGTAATATATATATAGGAAAATAAACATAAATTAATATACGGCTTTTTGGAAATATATTAAATATTAAATAAATTGTGTACTTCATAACTCGCAGCGACATCGACGGGTGTGTCAGTTGTGGACTCATCTTCTGGGGCTAAGGACTTCTTCTCGTTGGCGTCTTTGTTCTCCGCCACTACTGAAGAAAACAGATACTTTATTGATGCATTCATTTCATTTGCGTCATATTTTGGATGTTGGAGTTTCTGTGTATTTTAAGAAGAAGACGTCAAGAGATATGAGGATCCTATAGGATTCACCGGATTCCGTGGTCGTCGTCGTTGTCGGACTCTGCGTGGTGCTCGTCAACGTCGTCGTCACGCCGCCATCCACCGCCGCGTCTTCGACCGCATTCGACAGCGGGAAGTCGTAGCCTGAGGCTTCGGGCTGCAGCGGCAAGCTGGCTGCAGCGGCGGGAGTATTCGAGCCAGGAGCGCCAGACGAAGTTGGCAGCGTGCCAGCTTCAGCTTCCGAGGTGTTGTGCTCGGAAGATTTCATTGAAGGAGACACATCTTCGATATCGGAGCCAACTGAAGACGTCTCGATCGCGGCGTCCTCGACGATGCCAGTGAGATAGGGTGACAGCGTTGCGCTGCTCACATGTGCCGAGGGAGTTGTCGAGGTGCTAAGTGACAAAATTATTACAGTAGTATATTTTAGACACCAGCTAAAAAGTCTTCAGTCAACGCTGCACAGCTTGATTGGGAAGCAACGAACATTGTTGACTCCTCCTCCGTCTCCGTCGTTGTCTTCTCTTCGATTGGCGGAGTGTTCGCCGATGTCGCGAGACGAGTCACGAACGGCACGACGCGCTCGCCAGAGTCTGTTCTTTTCATTTTAAAGCACAAAAAAATCTAACCAACCTTCAATGAAAAGGATTATATATATATAACAATAAATATATTTTTTAAACTAACTAAGCCCATAAAAAGCATTACCCACCTGGCGGCAGCTGCGTCCCTCTGGCCGGTCCTTGCAATGGCACGTCGGGGCGGGGCGAAGTGGGAATGACGATGACGTCATTCGAAGTCACTGGCAGGGGAGGGAGGCTAGCGTCTGGGCGCGTCTCATGCACGATTTCCTCTCCACTCGCAGCAGCGGCTTCTTTGGTCTCCTCCACCGCATTCACTTCTGGTGCATCCTTAGCCGTGGCTGCCGTCTTCGTCGAAGATAAGGATTGGGTAGCAGTGCTAGATTCCGAAATAGTCGCGGATTCCTGTTTGGTATCATCAGTCGGCAAGAGTGACGTCAATTCTTGCTCTTCCTCTGAAGCCGCCTCAACTCCGAGTGTTGGCGAGACGCCAGCATAGTAAGGAGAGAGAGTAGGGCCAGAGGAAGCTGGAGTCGTCGTCGTTGTTGAGGAAGGTACCGTATCCGCGTCTTCTTTTGCTGCGGAGGATGATGTCATTTGAGACAACGACGAAGTAGTCAGACTTATAACTGGCTCTTCGGCCTTCACGTCTGCGATTTCGACAGCGACTCCGTAGTAATAAGGAGACAGAGAAGAAGAAGAAGACTCCGCAGTTGTTGTCGATGGTGTTGAGGATGATGCTGTACTCATTAGAAGAGGAGTCGAAGGCGTGTGAGTTGTCGTGGCGCGGGCAAGAGCTACAGTATCTGGCGTCTCCCTCCCAGTTGACTCCTGAGTACTTGAAGCTTCCGTTGAAGCTTCCGTAGCATGGAACTGATATTCCTCGGAGATCGGCAGCTCAAAGGCTGGCTCTCTATCAAGCTGAATCGAATGCGTCGTGTGAGCGACTTCATCGCGTTTCTCAAGGGCTGAGGTCGTTGAGAGCCCGGGAGAGGTTGTAGAGGCATGTGGTGGTGTTGATGTTATCATCATTGGAATGTCATATCCGGACTGGACGTCATTCTGCACCACTTCTTCGGCAGAGCCAAAGGCGTGAACTTCGACAGAAGTGATGAGGGGAACGGAAGCTTCACTCGTTGTCGACGTCATCTTGGCCTCACCGTCAGAGTGAACAGTTTCCATTGGGACGTCGTACGGACTCTCGTGAGAGTGCGAATTCGACTCCGCGGCACCTTCCTGGACGCGCACAGCCGATTCGAAACGATGCTCTGCCGACTTCTGGTCGATCGTCAGCAGTCGCTGGGTTACGGTAGACTCGTCGGCTACGGTAGTATCAGAAGAGGAGAGGACGGCGGCGTCCGTGTGAGATGACGGCGGGATAATTGTAGCGGCCGCAATTGGCTTCGAGTTCGTAGTTCCGTCCTTGATAAAAAAATTTTATTCGTATCAATTCTCTAATTTAATAAAAGCAATTTTTGTTTATATTGGTCATGGCACTTTTCGTTGCACAAGCTGCCATATGTTTAGGTTTAAAAATGTTAAACTGATTCCATCGCTTTCTATATAGTTTTAATAGATTAGTGGCTATAAATCGAAACAAAACGTAGATTATCACATTTTTAATAATTCATTTTTTTATGATTCACAAATAGCAAAGATAACCTTATGTTCGTCGAGTTTCACAGACATCAGGCCAATGTCTTCGCTCTCCTCTCGCTCTCTTTCCAATTCCTCTTCCGTAATATCAATTGGTAGTATCTGCTCCGGCTTCTTTGCTGCGGCCGTCGTGAAGAGTGAAGTGTCAAGGCTGGCGACCGGCCCCACCGTAACCGAGGGAGTCGTCACGAGAGACGAAGTGGTGGAGAGCACTGGAGAAGCAGTTACGGCGAGAGATTTCTCGTGTGTTTCTGTGAACAATTACATATTCGCTTATGGTTAGATTCATAAAATAATTGGAATTAGTCAAACACTTATGTAAGTACAACGAAGACGGTAGGAAATGTAGAAAAATGGTTGTATTTTACCTTCTAGTCCTTCCCCAACATTGTTTCCTGCAAGTGGAACGGAGGTGCTTGTTGGCTTGCTTGTAGTGCTGCTTGTAGATCGGATTGCTGGCGAACTTGTGGTGTTGAGTGGCGATGAAGTTGCAGGAAGCATATCCACATGCGTCTCGATGATTCGCTGCTCATGCGACTCCTTCACAGGCTTTGTCTAAAAGTTTTTTAATCTTTCAGTGAACTCTTCTGATAAAAATAAATAAATATGTTGCAAAATATTAAAAGAGGAGTTGTAATTTTAATATTACAAGAAAATAACCTTAACATCCGCATCAATCGATGGTACGAAAGACTCCGCGCCGAGTTGTGAGTAAAGATCCGCCGGCGCTTCGATGACTTGCTCGGCGGAAATCTGTTGCGACGCGGATGATGACGCAGAGGCAGGCGCATTCGCTACCACTGCAGCAGCGGTTTTCGGACGCGGATTCTCCTGAAAGGGAAAAATAATGTGTAGAGCTCCTGTTGTTCAATAAAAATACGACAGAAAGTTATAGCTTAATTACTTTGTAAAACAAATGAAATAAATAAATAAATTGAACTGACAGCCGACTTGTGAATTTGAAGGTTGACCGGATGATGTCTGATTGCAGAAGAAGCCGTTGCAGACGCTCTTGGCTAAACAAATATAAATGCATAAATTGCATTTACGAAAAGATATAATAATAGTCCTATTTAGAAGCCTTCAAAAATATTGCCCTAAAAACACGTTTCCGTTTTCCTCACCGGAATCGTGCGTGGAAGCGGTGCCATTACGGCTGCACTATCGTTTGGCTCTTCAGGTTCCTGCACAGAATTTGAGAGTACGGTAGAGGTGGGAGATACTGTAGTCGAGTGAATGGCAGCTGTTATCGGCCGGCCAAAGTAGTCGATGCTCCGGTGCCGTGAAGGTGGAGGATGCAAGAAGTCAGCTGATTCAAGGAGAAATAATGGCCTTTGAATTTGTTTATTAATGATACATATGACTTTACAGGGTTATTTCGACTTACCAGCAGAGAGCATCGGCTTCATTTGCGTTGTAATGTGAGCTCCAGAGCTTAAAGAAAACCCTTGTCGTCATTCGCAAAATGCATATTTTTTTATTCGTGAAAGATACCTTCAAATAACCCTTCTATAAGAATTCTTTTGTGACTCCTACGAACTATGCCAATTTTGCCGGAAGCTCAGTGGCGGGCGGATTCGGCCGATAGCCAGGAGAGGACGTAGAGGGAATGGCGACAGTTGGACGCGGCCGCTGAGCGATCGTCGGAGGAGGCGGCGACGCGACTGAAGGACGGCGAAAAACGATTTTGTGTCCGCTCATTCGAGCGCCTGAAAGTGCTCAAGCATAATTCACTTTTTAGATTATTCAGAAACAAAAATATCTTCATCGCTGGCAAAAAAAATACAAGTATTTTACGAATCACTAAAGAGCGATGTGTCCATTGAAAATTATATACCGATTCTTTTATATGATTTAAAAGACGAATAAAAAAAGCAATGTCCAGACTGAAGTCGTGCTGCTACCTCTGGCATCATGGGGCATAGCTGCCGGCTGTTGTGCTGGCTGGCGAACATGCCACGGGTTCTGCATCCTCAGTTGCCCAGCTCCGACTGATAAATGAAACGTCTTTTTTTCCTTGTTATATTTTTGATTGAATTTTAAAGATATGAAGCGAAGTTTCACACAAAAAGATATTACACACAGCGAGAGAGAAGACTACATGGGTACCTGGCTTCATGGGCATCTTCGTGGTTGCGGGGCGGAGAAGGAAGCGTGGATTCGCAGGAGAAGGATGCCCTGGCGGAGGACGGAGGAGAACGGGCTTGCCAACTTCCAGACTCTGCAAAGTAAACATGTATTCTAGACCCGCTACCCATTGCACTCTTATTCTCGAGTGCCATTTTCAATCAGTGCCGCTGTCTGAGAAAACGCCTGCGAGACTGAGAATGTCTGACAAAAACAATTAAGCCTGCAGACCTCGCCATTTTTATTTCATTTCCTCTCTGAATAACCGTCTTAAAGTGTAAGCCAACCTTGTCTCCGGCAACCGTCGCAGACTTCACTCCACTCATCACGTTCGTCTTCTTTGAATTTTGTTGCTGAAGTTGAAGGCTGAAATGTGAAAATGATAAAATGTTAAGGAGCGCAGAGTCTGAGCAACAGGGAAGCAGTACGGTAAAAACTTTCTTTTCTTTTCTAAAAAAAATATTTCTGTGAGTAACTGTTTAAAACAACGTGTTGATTTAGAGAGGCAATGAAACGAAAACCACCCTCGCTAAAATCACATATAATACTTTCATGTTAGCCGAAATCATCCTTTGAATAAGTCGAGACTGACACTTTGAGTCGTTCATGGTATCGTTCTCGAATGACGTCATCAGCACGAGTCAATTGAACTGCGACAGCGAGCAGGAGAAGGAGAGGGCCGGACAGGGCTCGAGTGCTCGAGTGACTCCCCATTAGCTTAAGCTTCATTTTTTATTGCTAATTTTGGGTTAATATTTAAAGGTTATCTAACATAAGATAAATTGCAGAATCATAAGCTTACGGACTATGACAGTTAATAAGACGTCCAAACCGAGGAATCTGTTATGGAAACGGAAAGGCAAGAATAGGCGGTCAGCAGGAAGTTCCTTGCAAGATGCCAGCGTTGGTTTGGCAAGCCATTGGGCATATCATAAGAGGGTGTCAGCAAAAAGGGGCAAAGGCAAAGGGGTGAGAAATGTGGGAAAATGAGAGAAAGAAAGAGAGAGAGAGAGAGAGAGAGAGAGAGAGAGAGAGGCATGGGAAGAAAGAAGAGGAAGTAAAGAGGGCATCAGTTGCAGACAACTTTTTAACGAAAAGGCATGATGCAACGAGCAGGCAGAGGTGGACAGAAGAGATCTTCTTTTCCAGCTAATGATTGTGGATTCGGAGAGAGAGAGCGAGAGAAGAAGAGAGAGAATTAAAGAGAGAGAGAGAGAGGGAGAGAGCGAAAGAGAGCAAGAAAGAGAGCGAGAAAGAGAGAGAGAGAGCACGAGAGAGTAGAATAAAACTAAGAAAGAAGAGAGATCTCAAAGAGACATTAAGAAGGAAGAGAGAAGGATGAAGTGCCACTTTTAGCAGCCCGGCTATGAAGGAGACCGGAAGAAAAAGCATCCTGATCGAACGAACGGCCGCATTGAACTCCCTTGGCTGTGGGATTTCGAGCTGCTTATAAAAAAGAATCAAAAATAGTTTGTAATTGGAAGGGAGAGACTGAATAAAGTAATAAGTACAGTTAATACGTTTTCGTAGAATATCTGAAAACCACAAAATGATTCCCAAAGTGTTTAGAAGACAATCAGTAAATGGTGAAAATTCCTGTGATAAAAAGATGTAAACTTTACAAATAGTACATTAGAATGCGCCTGGAGGCAAGCAGTAAGTGGCTGTCAACCTTACAGCTCTTGCCGCCGCAGATGCGATGGGTCAAAAGCCTGGTATGGCTCTGCGCGGTTTCTATTTGAAGAGAGGACTAGCGAAGAGAAAGACTAAAAGAGAGAGAGAGAGAGAGGAAGCGACATAAATCTACGTGAAACATAGAAAGAAAGAACAACTGAGGAAGAGAAACATGAGGTAGAGACAGAGTGCCAGAGTGGCAGAGTGGAGGTGTCCGGGGTCAGTGAAAGTGTGCTTGAAGCACGGTTGTACTTGAGAGAGGAAAGAGAGAAGAGCAGGGATATGATGAACAGGCAAAGAGAAAGAAGCATTTCCCTTAGTAGAAAAGACCCCTTGGCATTTCTTTAATCTGCCATCATAAGTCTGATCGCCGGTCCTTTTGTAGACAAAACAGGAATTCGTATTAGGAATTGACCGCAAGTTCAATTGATCTCGCAAAATAGGAAAGCAACAAAACACTTTGTTTCATCTCCACACATTTAGCCATCTCTAGAACAGCTTTAAGGACATTCTGATTATTGACTATTTGTATTCTTAGATTTGTGTGCTGGAATTATATACATACATATATTATTTTGACAAGGAAGAGTTAATGTCGAAAATTTTTGCGCCGAAAATACTGATAACGTTTTGGCGATTACTGTGCGTGTTTCTTTAAACATTGTGTGACTTACAAGCTCTCGTTGAGCCCAATCTTCGACATTTCTAATCATACTTACTGGGCTGTCATGCATGGCATGCACTTGGAGGGTACAGGATGACATAAGAAAGCGGAAACGAACGAAGGAAGATGGGCGTCGCCTTCCAGGATGACATTCTGCATTCCTAATATGTACAATAATCCGTGGCTTTACAAATTCGTGGCAGTCCGTCCGTTTTGACTTATGGTGAGTTGGTTTGATATCAGCTGCCACTACCTGATTTTGGAGCGTTATTTATTTGAACGCATTTGGTTGTCAACTGATTTTGAACAATATTTACTATAAGTAAAATCGTATGCCAGAATTGTAGTGATCTATTAACTAATCTTAAATATATGAAGATAAATAGATCCATATGCAGCCCTAATAGGGAAATGAAGCAAAACGTGGTGCAATCGGGAAAAGATATTGCTAACTTTGTGGAAAAAACAGCTGCCGGAAACGTCCGATAATTCTGCGCTTGAATTGTCAAATACCATGATTCTCTTGCTCTCTGAACCGATCTCGCCTCAAGCTTGCTTTACTCTTCTTCTTTTGCTCTCTCATTCTCTCTTTATCACTTTAACTTTCCCTTTCTCCCCTTTCGATCATTTACTTCTCCTGATTTTTTTTGCTTATCTGCTTTTTATATCACGGAAAAATTGCACTCTTCTTTATCGTCGGTCTTTCTCTCTTCTCCAGCAACAAAGTTATCTTTGTCCTCTCTCTCTTTCACGCGTCGCCAAGTCGTTCTCTGTTTTTCTCTGTTTCACGTGCGCTCTCTTCTGATCCCGCTCTTTCTCTCTGGAATGAAAAATGTCTTCCTTCCGTCCTCTTTCGCTCCTCCGCTTGGAAAGTTGCCATTAATCAGATGAGAGCACACATTCCAGTGAAGCCGCCGAGGGCATTTATCCAACATTTCATCAGTTGCTTATCTCGACGCGTTGATAATTCGACTGATAGTTCGATAAGCGAGGCGAACGCGTACACAAATTCAAGTTAAAATCGGCTCCAGGTTGAAAAGGTAAAAGTAAAAAAAATTTGCATAAAAGGCAAAAAAACACGCTGCGAATATGAATGAAACTTGTGAGAGATGCATAACAGAGCCCAGAACGGGGGGGAGATGAGAGAGGGAAAGAGTGGAGAGAGAGAGAGAGAGCGAGAGAAGCAGGCTCGCAATTACTATGTCCCCCCCCCCACTCCGAGCGTAGCTCGGACAGTCTGCGAAATAATAGGTGACCGGACGCGTGACCGAAAGAGAAAGAGAAAGTGGGTTAGCCCGTATGGCACAAAAGTGAAAGGAGTCGTGTCTGGAATAAGTGGAGAAGGTGGATTGAGAGGGAAAGCGACGCCCGGGGACTGGATTCTGGGTGGGGGGGGGGGGGGGAGTGCGAAGGCTACTGAATGGGTAGAGACCCAAAATGTTCGGTGACCTCCTCTATGCCCGGAGCAACAATTTTCCGGCCGGATTCGCTCAAAACTTACATAGCGTGGTCCTCGTGGAAGTGAACCACCAACATGCAACTCGAGGAGAGCGGTGAGGGAAGCGCCCTTTTTAATAGCTTTCCAGAGAGTGGCTTGGAGGCAGCCAAATTGCCAAAATAAACACAACTTCAAGGAGGCTGAACGGATGTCAACATGTTTAGAAGGAAGGGTAAACAAGCTAAACAGAATACGCAAACAACAACAATATTTTTCAATATTTTCTTTTTCAATAGAAATATTTCTGTAACTAGGATAAGGTTTAAAAAAATTATCTTCAAACAACTCTTTTAAAATAATGCGAAAAAAAATACCAATTACTAAATTCGCAATCTGAGGGCTAAGATCATTTGTCTAACCAGAAGGAAATCGACGACTCCCGGGCTGTGATTTTCATGTGTCACCACTCTTTATATACAGCTCCTCGGAGTCTGCTCGCCTTGACTACTACTTGTAACTGTTCTCGTGCACACCAATTTGATCATCGTCGACTAAACTCTATGCACAGAACACACTCTTTTTCACCATACTCTCTTCCTTCTCCCCTAGGCCTTGAGGATGGCTGAGGTTAGATGAGGATTTTTTCTTCATCTTACTGCTTTTCTTCCTTCCCTATCACGATCACGTAATGCATTTCTCTCCCACTCTATTTCTTGTTATCTCGCGCGCTCTCTTCTCTTTCTCTCGTCTCCAACACTGTCTTCTCATTTTCTTTCTGTTACCTTTCACTGTAGACGACATCTTGACTCTTCCTAATTGGCTCACTTTTTCCCGCCAAGAAGAAGCTTTTGACTTCTTCATGCCGCGAGATCTCACCCCCAGCTGATTAGCCCTCTTTCCTGAGCACTTTCTTCTTTTCACTCGAGCTTACTCATCTAACTTTCATGGCATTCTGTCCCCGCAAACCTTTCTTTCAATATAACACCTCCTTTTCAAAATAGTCGTAAAAATCAAAGCCTATCAAAAGTTCAAAGTAATTGCAAAATATGTAAAATGTGCATGCCAAATCTTCCCCTTACATACATATGTCGCCTGGGGAGCTGTTTCCTGGCAATAGCACAAGAGCAAACAAAATGAACAGAGAGCCGAATACGCCTCTTACATACCAAAAATCGAGCCTATTCTTGAGCACGCTTCTAGATTCTCTTTGCCAAGATAAGAACCAAGCAAGCACTTGTGAAGAAGATCTGCTGTCAAAGGCTCGCTTCGTCATACTACAAAATCGGTACGCATTTCTTGAATAAATATTGTTTTGGAGGCCACGCGGGAGTGAACAAGGACGTGTTGCATTCTGTTGCTCTCTCATGAGTTATGGTACAATTTATAAATTGTAACAAAAGAACCTCACCCATTTGAACAGGTTGATGACGCGAGCGAGATATTCAAGCTTATGACCCAGCCTATGATTCAGCTTGAGATGCAAACCGAGGAGCTGAGAAGGAGAGAGAAGAGAGAGAAAGAGAGAGAAAGATACAGAAAAAGAGATATAAAAGAGAGTTAGAGGAAGAGAAAGAACGAGGCTGCTCTTTTACTCTGATCAATTTGCATGAAATAAGGTTATGACAAGTAGAGAACTGTACTCACAATCTCAAGTGGCAAATTTCTCACTTGCTCACGCTCTCTCCTCTCTCTCTCTCTCGTCTCCTTCTTTCGTTCTCTCTCAACTCGATCCACCACTACACTTCTCTCTCTCTCTCTCTCTCTCTCTCTCTCTCTCTCTCTCTCTCTCCTCTCCCCTTACTCTCTTTGCATAGTCGCAGAAAAGTAGTATACGTATGAACCCTAGGCTAAAGACGTAGAGAAGTCTGAAGACTAGCAGCGAAAACTACTCGAGTGTTTATTCACATTTCTCAGGGTCACTTGCTTCTGTTTCTGGCAGATGGTCCATGAAGGGAGGAGGGGGACTGGCAGAGATGAAGGCAAATGGATATCGAGAGTACTGATAGGCGGTGAGAGATTGGACCGAAAGAGAGAGAGAGAGAGAGAGAGAGAGAGAGAGAGGGAGGGAGGGAGAGAGGAATAGAGTGAGAGAGAAAGAGAGAGAGAGTGACGTAGAGAAAAAGCAGACTTCGACAATAGCCAACGACAAAAGAGAAGAAAACGGCCATATTCTTTCAGGAATCCCTTTTTAAAGAGATCCACTTGTTTTATTCACGAATGAAAATAACGTCCGACTTACATATTTTCACTTTTCTTCTATAAATATTTAATAGATCAATTTTTAGTAATAGAGTGAAGTCATTTGATTTGAACACTCACGAATTGTGCCTTTCTGTGACCGCCAGACGAGAGATCTGCGTAAGATCGAGAACGAATCTGGACAGAGAAGAGGAAGAACGAGAACAGTTTGAACAGATGCGCCTTTCTGCATCGAACTCTTCGCTTCCATTCTACTCCCCCGCTCGCTCGCGCTTCATCCCACACGAATCAACCATTTCAGACTTTTCTCTTACTTCTACTTTTCTATAGCTTTCAATTTCAAAACTGAAAATGAGACAGCATTTCATGGTCTTTTGGTTCTTTTTTTATGATATTCTTTATTTTCACTGTTCTTGAATTAACGCCTATCTAGATGAATGACACCATAGCATTTTTTTTCCATGTACGTTGGTGGCAGGCGCACTGCTGTTATTGCATGCTCTTATCCTTCAATTTCTTTCTCTATCTCTCTCTCACTCTGTTCCTCTCTTTTCCTCACTCACTCATTCTCGCGCTCGCTCTCTCAACAACAATCTGTATCTTAGTGCCCTCTCTCTCTCTCTACTCCTCTCTCTAGCTTCATTCTCTCCCTCCCACTCTCTCTCGCTCTCTCTCTCTCCCTCTCTGTCTCTCCAAACTCTGTTGCATGGCCCACAAATCCCCTCCAAAATCCGCTCATTGCACGTGGCACGTGAGAAGGACAACTTGGCATGCATGTATGTACTAGGAAAGCAGATTCCATCCTCGTGGACAGTTTCAGAACTCTCTGTATAGTTTAACTTATAATTGCAGCAAAATTATGTCCCTTATTCAGCGAAGTACTGTTAGAAATATGTTTGTAGTAGGTGTACATATGTATGTATGTATGTATGTACAGAAGTTCGACAGTTCCCATTGCATTAAATTTAGTGCATTTCAGCTGGTAATGGTGACAAGCCGCCATATGCGCCATTTGCGACGGTTCAGTGCTCATCCAGGTTATCACATTTCATTTCTTCCCTTTCTCTCTCTCCCTCTCTGTCTCTTTATCTTCTCTTTCTCTCTTTCTTTCTTTCTCTCTCTTCATGTCTATCTTTTCTATCTCTATCCATCTCCTTCTGTCTCTCTTTCTCTCTTTTTCTCTAATCCTCTCACCCTCTCCAGCGACCGTGCTCGCTCTTCTCCTCTTCGTTCTTCTTCTCATCCTCCTCTCCACTCTCATCGCACGACAGCACAGAGAAGACGCCATCAGAACCGCCATGAAACTGACAGATAACCGTGCGCATTCAGAGGTATTTATTGATATTAATCATATTCGTGCTGAACAATTATTTTTAAAAAAAACCCGTCAAACAACATGCCGCATTTATGAGCGTGTTTGGGGTTATCGCAGTCATGGACTTGCAGGACGAATGTTTCTCGTCCCTTCGCTCTCTCGAAGCTGCCTTTCCTTCTCCAGTGTCCGGCGAGCGAATTGACGTCTATGTTATCGACGTGCCATTTCTGCACAAATTGCGAACGAACTGCAGGTTCGCTTTTCACATTTTTCATCAGTAATTGTAGAAAAATACATAATTTTTTGTAGTCGAAGAATATACGTTTTTAGCTAGGTAAAAGATCTTTTTTATAGTGCAGAGGTGACGAAGCCGCTTTCCGTGATGGTGCACGATCGATTTCGAATCGTCGAACTGGAGAAAGTGTACGGCGGCCGACTAAACATCACGTACTTCGTGGAAGGAACGGACTTTTTCCTGCTGAAGGCACCAACGCCCACAGCGCTCATGAAGTACACAATAGCCTGGTTTTTTTTTTAAATTTAGAATTCTTACATTTTCTTCTATTCTGCATCACCCATTTATTTTTTGGCAATGTTTGTATGTTGAGCGATATTGAAAACCACCTAAGTATCCTTTCTTTTAGATATGCCGTTTATCGAGTTGCCGGCTTTCTGGTTCCATTGGACATCTGGCGCTTTGAGGTTTAATGTCTATTTATTCTAATTTATCAAATATAAAAATCCTAAAGAATAATCTCCTTCTCTCTTTTCCTATCGTGTTGTAACTGTGAATTGTTCACTTGAATTGCTTAATAAAATTGATTAATTGAATCATTCAATTGAATTGTTCAATAAAATTATTGAACTTAATTGTTCAATTGAATTGTTCAAGTCCTTCATGGTGCGCAGTCGCCTTCTCGAATGTCGCAACATGACTGTCAAACGGGATACGACACAAGAACGAGTGATGCCGCTCTCATTTGTAGTAAGCTTTTTTTTTCTTACTTGATCGATTTAAAGAAGGAAATAACGCTTCTAAACTATTTGGAAAAATTAGCTTTCGTAACTTTTATTTTATTTGAAAATATGTATGACACTGTATTCCTTAAAATCTATTTGTCTTTTATAGGATAAAATGGCAGAGTTTCGGGATGAAGTCATCGATATGGGCGCCATGCCATTTATCACTGGCGGATCGCTTCTTGGTGCGATTTTTTGCCATAAATCGTCGCACTTCTCCTCATTATCTCTCTTATTTTGGGCTTTTCTCTTTCTTTCTTCGCCTCCAAATAAGCGGCCACTTCCCTTCCTTTCTATCGCTCACTATCTTCTGTATACTCTCTCTCTGTCTCTCTCTCTCTCTCTCTCTCCCTCACAGGCTGGTATCGCGAGTGCTCGATTATCCCGCACACGAGCGACGTTGACTTTGCGATTCTCTACACGGACTTCAAGCCGGCCATGAAGGAGGAGCTCAAGACGCTCAAGAGCTTTGATCTCTACAAGAGATCCGGACAGGTTTATTTTGAACTGTTTTTGGGAAAACTTTAAGTTGACTTTTATATAGTAAATGTAAGTTCGAATATGTATGTGTATACAATTTATTTATGTGTACATTAAAATAATAAATTTTAATTTAGGATCACAAATCGCTCGAGTTCACGCTGGTGGCGAAGACGAAGGGACCCGTCGATCTCTTCGTCATGTACGCCGAAGATGACGAGCACATCTACACGGCGGGCGCAGACGCCAGCGTGCGCAGCAAGTACAAGTGGATTCTGCCGAAGTCAGTGTTCTTTGAGTTCATCCACCTCACTTCTATCTATGTTTATAATACTCAACCGAATAGTAAACACATGCAAACACTTAAACTCTTGCTTTATTTTAAAATATTATAGTTGGAAAAAACTCGTATTTCAAGGCTAATTTTATATTTTGCCTTCGAAGCAGAGTTTTTGCAAATATAATATATAAATTTTCTGCTAAATTAAAAAGTAAATTGTCTAGAATTGATGAATTCTGCGCCGGAATCCTTCTCGGCCGCCTCTTCTTCGTGCCGTGCAACGCTGAAAAACTCATTCAGGTACGATAGAAAAAGAATTATCTTGTTTTTATTCATCTTCGAATTACGAATTGATTCGCAGGCAGAGTACGGCAAGAACTGGACGGTTGACCATCCGACGAAGGACTTCAACTGGTGGGAATCGAACTCGAATGTCGTCCAAGACGGATATTACACGGAGGAAGAGATGAAGAAGTACTTTATTATATACTACTAAGTCTTTGTTATCTTATTATTTATTTCCTTTTGTCTATTTTTCGCTGATCTGCTCCTTGAAATTGGACAAGTTTTTCTTGCTAATTTGTTTAATTCATCGACAACTGTGAATATAATTTTAGTCTGTTGCCTTTAGGTTTTTTTTTTGAAAACATCTATGTCAGCTATTCTATTTACGGTGGTTTGCACGTGTACGGGTGATTAAAGAACTCTGACTTGATGATGGAAGCGATGCCTAATGTTGTCTAATTAGCTATTGAGTATATTTTTTGGGGATTGTCCGCGTCCATTTATCTGCTTTTTCCACAGCTCACTCCTTATATTATAATTAGTGTCTATTATAATTTGTGCATATATGTACATCATCGTATATTATGGCTTGTTCTCGACGAGAGCGAGATGAGTCATTCCTGGGGGCGGCGCATCTTCACTTTCACCCCTCGACAGGGCAGCCTTCCGCTCGTCGCCCCGTTCCGAGTCGGCGATGACCTGACTGGCGACCATCCAGAAGGCCACTGCCGACACGGCGCAGATCACGCCAAGGCCGATCACGTAGTGAAGGGAGGTCAGCGAGGGCGAGAGGAGGAACAGCGTGAAACCGGCTACCGCCTGAAGGAGAAATCGATCTATCTTCGAATTTAAACTATGAAGGCGTATTCCTCAGCGGATCAGGTTAAGAATATCTATTTTCATTCACACCACATGTTTTAAAAGTAAAACAAGTTGACAAAGGTTTATCGTTTTGAAATTCATGTTTGAACTCGCGCCACGGCCCTGATTGTTAGTCCCAACGCGACTGACATGATAGAGACGTGCGCACGCGAATGCCTGATCACGTCGTTTCGGGAGCGCAACGGAAGTGAGCACCGTGCGGAGCGTGTTGTTTGCGTGGTCAGCGAGGCCGAAGAGGAAGGCGATCACGAGCGCCAGCCAGCGGCTCAAGCATTTTATTTTTTTACATGAAAAAGTAAATTTTGTATAGGAAATAAAGATTCAGAAGAAAATAGCGATAAACTAGATGGTGGTTGTGAAATATGTTCAAGGAACTATCGGAATGGGGAAGAGTGGCGAAATATCAATGAGTTAGACACAACAATTGCCGCTGTGCTGCCTTCCGTTTGACCTATGTATCTGTTATTAATAATGCATACTTTGGAGCGATAAGCAATGATTCCTCATCGGTCGGAGCGAAGGTCGATGACTGGGGAACGGAGAAGAGAACGAGGACGAAGATGACAGCGTGGATGCACACGTTGAAGAGAAGCAGCGGCCGCAGGTCGAAGCCGTCGATCAGCCGCGACAGCACCATCGTCAGCACGCCCACTTCCGATAGACAACACTTATTTATGCTAATTTATTTAATTAGCTGATCATTTTAAAGTCTGATTGGAGCTGTTTAAGTTTAATTTCATTTAATGTGGCATCAACATTACCGGACGAACAAATAAATTTAGTCTATTTATCAAGGAGCTGTTCTAATAAAATCCATTGAACAAACTTGTCAGATTGCCAATGCTGAAGACCATTCCATAGTAGGCAGGCAAGTAGACATCGCCTGCGAGGGCCTGAATAATAAAATTGTACTTGTGAACTGGAGAGATAAAGAAACTTGTTTCGTCTAGAATAGGCATTAAAATAACATTACAGTATTAACTGTCAAACAGCGAATATTCGTCCAACCTTTGTGAACTGCAGCGAGGTCGGATAGACAGTTCCCCAGAAACAGAAGAAGGCGCCGACGTACACGTAGAAGGGGATAAGCAGAATGATGCGAGGATGCTTCATTGCACGCAGCATTTCAGCTGAGAGCGAAAAGAATTAAGTCAGAGTGAAATATAGAAGAAATATTGAAGGAAACACAATAAGAGAGATGGTGATGTAAAAAAATAACAAAAGTTGAAGGCATATAGCGAGAGAGACTGAATATTGTAGTAACAGAAAAAGAAAACAGAGGAGTAAAGAAATATGAATAAAGATAAAAGAAGCTAACCCATCTTGACCATGAACGTGGTCTTTTCCTGTTCGTGTTCATCTGCGATGCAGTGGTCGACTCTTCTCAGCGGCAGGAACACGTGCATAATGACGCCGACCGTGCTGATCACGCTGAGAGCACCGAAGAAGATGCTCAAGCAAACGGAACAATTATCTTCCGTTAAAGGAAGTCTCCGGCGAATGTTTGGCCAAGCAATTCAAAATAGGGATTTGAACCATGAAGTGTCCCGCACGGAAGGGACTCTAGCGGCCACTGGCTAAAATATGCCTAGTTCTCAACCCGTCACGTTTTTGGAAGGCAGTGATCCTCTCATTTCAGTGCTGCTGCCCTTGCACTCTCTCCATTGAAATTTGTGGTCAAAAAGTTTCGTTGGGTGCTGACATGTTGGGAAAAGTCCGGCCAATGTCGGTTGCTTCCCGATATGCACACTTCCAAGAAGATTGCTCTGTTTTCCCGGTTTTGCTATACACGCATCATTTTTTTTTCAAAATAGCTGGAGTTGGCGATCGAGCGATGCAAAATAATAGGGTGCTAAAATCTACAGTAGTTAATTCTCTACCCGTGAGAATTAACTACTGTAGATTTTAAAATGACTATAATTCGGGGACGATAAGATGAAATTCATTCAAACTTTCTCTATCTAAGTTTTGTGATGAGACGAACTGATCCATGCTTAAAAACCGATATGTTAATTATTCGCCGGAGACCTCTTTTAACAAGGAAGTAATTGTTGCGATAGGTGAAACAAGTTTTTACACCAAATAATTATGAAAAAAAGCTTCTGATGCTTTGTAAAACTTTATTTTCTAACCGGATTTCTTCGTCAGAATAAACGCGAAATTTGGTCTCGTCCCCCGGCTTCGGATCGCCAAGCGTCGTTTTACTTATGACGAAGAAGATTACGCCCGCAATGAACATGCTTAAAAAGTAAAATAATTTTTTTATTCTTTATCTTTAACTAAAAATCGACAAATAAATTAAAATTTAGTGTTTTTACTCATAAAAAACCAACAAATGTATAGTGATGGCCAGAAACGGCAACAACCTCAACGAGTTGGTCGACCAGAAGATCGCCTGATTCCTCGCAATGCTCTTTCTCGAAGAGAACTCTGTGATGTAGCCGGAATAGCCGGCGTTGTACACTGCAGAGGAAGACTTCACGAAGATCTACACACATACTGTCAAGTGGATTCTGTGCTTCTCCATTTCATTTCTAAAAGAAGCCTGATCAATTACCGGTTAAGCTCCGAATACCGAATCTTTGACAGTATAATAAAATGGCTTGAATACAAATACATTTGAAAGAACTGCATTTTTATACAGACAGAAATGCTCTATTTCTTTAGAATTACAAATAAGCGGCCACTTTATGTCGTTGAATAACGGTATACGTCTTCGCCTTCAGATGCCTCTTTTGCTGCATTATGAATGTTGAAGAAAACAAAAGGAAGACAATTTAATAGCAGCTTGTAAGAACAGAGAAGTTCTCTGTTTCACTCTGCAGACTAACTTTACATGCCTGACAGGAGTCTCCCCTTTTCTCTCAGTCACCACTCACTGGAAGACGCCGTCCCGACTGCGATGCAAGCGACGAAGTAGATGATGCGATGGAGGTAGAGGAACGTCGTGAAGTACGCCATGAACAGCACCGAGCCGATGATGATCAGCCACTGGTTATTTGTTACTTTTTGTTTTAAAATTATTTTTTGCTCAATGTTTTTTTTTTGAATTAACATCATATTTTGCACCTGCTTTGTTTTTTTTGTAGAAAAAGAATGTAAAAAAATAATATGAAGGCTAACTAGAAAAGAAGCCAATCTTACTCACTTTTGGTATGAGGTAGTTGAGGTATGAGGCGACAAAGAAGTTTGAAATGCAGTACGTAATGTCAGTCGCTGCAAGGCTGCAATGAAATGTGCAGCCGTGGTTTTAACAAGCTGCTGTGATTTAATTGGATTGGAAATTTAGTTGAAACGCTTCGAGATTCATCTGGTATGTAAAACAATTAATTTGAGAGTTCTTCTCGAAAGAGAAGTAATGTGATAATGATGTATATGTATGTAAGTGTTTATAATGTGGCTCGACAGTAGGATTTTAGAAGTGACGAGAATTGCAGCCCAACCCATAATAGCCATCATACGGGCCGATTCGCTCGGGCGCTCGGCCATTCACCGAATGCAGCACGGGCTCGATGATAAACGACTGTAAATAGAGAAGTGAGAATAACGCGGAGTACGCGAGTCTCTACTCAGAGAGAGAGAGAGAGAGAGAGAGAGAGACAAAGAGACAGAGAGAGACAGACAGAGAGAGAGACAGGGAGAGAGAGAGAGTCAGAGAGAGAGTACCCAGTGATTTATGCATAGGACAAAAAATTCGAATGAGGATTTAAAGGAAGTGAAAGTCGAGCAAGTATTTTTATGTAAAATAGTATTGAAAACCAAAAGAAGGCTATCGAACATTTTCACAATTAATGTTTTAAAAAAATTATGTAAAGAAAGAAATAAAAGTGTTTCAATATGCCTGTAAATTATAGCCGGTGTACATGAAGATGCCAGCGACGCCGAGATAGACGGAGCATGAGATTTCGTAGATTGGCTCGCGCATTCTGGCAAACATTAGCAGTGAGAGGAAAGGATCAGAGTCTGAAACATCTCTACAAAGTAAGACAGAAAAGACCACATTGTTCTTACTTAAGCACGAGTAAACAGCCAATTTGTTCATCGGTGAGCGCAAATGAGACACATCAGAAACGCCCCTCTTAATTTGTTCTCTGGCACGCTCAGGAAAAAAGATCAACATGACTAGAATGCAGCTCCGAATACTCGGAATGCCAGTTTGTATAAGAGAGGGAGCAAAAGAGACACAGAGAGAGAGAGCAAAAGAGAGAGAGAGCAAGAGAGAGAGAGAGAGAGAGAGAGAGAGAGAGAGAGAGCAAAAGAGACACAAAGAGAGAGAGAGAGAGCAAAAGAGACAGAGAGAGAGCGAATGAAATTTCTAATTCTTATCAGAATTGTTGATCGGAACACTCGCAGTGTTATTATTTTCTCTTTCTCTCCCTCATGCTATTTCGCCAACTTCTCTGCCGTTTCTCGCCATTTCTGCCTCTCGTTCCTCACCGTCTTTTCAATATACATATTTCTCTGCATCTCTGTCCAACAGTCTTGCGTTAATTTTCCCTCTTCTTTCCGAGTGCAAGTTTAATACTTCACTTTGCTCATGAATACGCCGTTCCTCTTCTGCATTCTTTCACTGTTTATGTTTATGATTTCCCAACATATCGACAACGAAGAGCATATGAAAGGTAGAGGGATAGACTGTTAGAGGGAGAAAACTCAAGGAAGAGAGCGATTTAGAGAATAAGAGATACGGGGAAGTAAAAACATGAAGGAAATTGAAGTGGGAAAGATGGCGAAACGATTAAAAAGCAAAATAGATAAAGTAAGCACAACAATCATGCGAACAGCAGAAACTGCCTGTACCATTTCATGAAATGCACAATAAAGAGGAAATGCTTCGAGCCTACTGGATGGCAAATTGATTGACAGGATTGCAAAGAGTATTGCAGTAGCAACACGCCGAGAAAACAACGAACGATTTTGTCTCTTTTTCTTGGACAATTATTATAATGAAAATTATGAAAGAAACTAAACAAGGAAGCTTGTAAACACTGAGATTAAAAAGGTATTTTCTTCCGGACAGATGTTTTCCGCTGAGTAAAGAAAGAGCTGCGAGGTTCTAGCGATCGCTTATAAGAGGCGTCTTATGGTTAGGCGAGTTTCGAATCGCTGTCATCTAATCGGATCAGGTGATAATAAAAAGTGGAGGTTGTTGTCGTTCAGACAGCACAGCCAAGACGCTTGCAAATTAGTGACGTGTGGCAAGCAATCGTATGTAATGAAAGTAAGTACATTTTGTTTCAACTTACCAAAACACTTTCATCTTGTAATCATAATTCTACAACAGCATGCGATAAAAAAAAGATTCAAGAAAATCCAAGTATTGCATAGTCGCGCTTCACTTTGTATCTGCTCTCTCCAACTAACATAAAGTTTCACTTTGTACTACTCTCTCTTTCTACTTCTCTCTCTCTCTCTTTCTCTTCATATGAATATTCACTCATTTCTTGCCTTCCGTGGCAAAAGATTGGAATTCTCCTCATCTCCCTCTCCTCTTCTCCCATCATTTTGTAATTTTTCGAATGCCCCTGATTCCGTGTGATCATTGCTCTCATTCTCTCTCATCATTTCTGCCTTCATATTTCTCTTAAGGATCATTAAAAAAAAGAGTCAAGGATAGGAACAGACGGCCCGCGGATTAGAGTAAAGACATATAGAAATGATGGCAAGGACAAAATGTATGTTTGTCTGTTCAGAGATCAGTGATAAAACTGATATCACGGGAACAAATCTCCGAAACTTCTGCCTAGGGCATAAACTACATTCCTCCGCTCCGCACTCTCACTTTCAAGTTGGAACGCCTGTCGGACCGAGAAAAACACGTTTCAATAGTTTGAAGATATCACAGGAGATAGTGATCATCACTTAAAAATCAATAATAAGACTGACAGCGGAAATATTAACAACAGAAAGTAAAAGGAAATAAGTTTGTGTCTGGTGCAGAGGGGAAGGGAAACCCAAGAAAGGTCTGATTGCTGGAAGAAAGAAATAGATAAGGGTGAGGGATCATGAGACAAAGATAGCAAGCGGATGAGGGCTGAGAGAAAGATAAGGTGTGATTGCTGGAGCAAAGGGGGGGGGGGGGGAGAAAAGAGGAAGGGGATAAGAGAGGGGGACGGAGGGAGAGATACGAAGAGAGAGAGAGAGATAGAGAGAGAGAGAGAGAGAGAGAAATCAGGCAGCGAAAGTGGGGCTTAGCAGCAGTCGCATGAGCAGGATCCGAACACGTCTTTGCGTGAGATCATGCGTCGGACCGGCGACCTTTGAACATCTCTCTTTTTCCGAACTATTTCAGCTGTTTTTCCCCTCTATCGATAAATAGATGAAACATTTATTAGAAGCAATTATGCAAATTTATTATGCTAAATATATAAATGAAATGAAGGCACATCACAACCACGCTGTCTATTAAAGTGAACAGCAGAAAGTTCGAACACGGTAACGGGGCAGTGTTACCATTGAAGAATGCCACACCACTGACTATGATTCAGAACATTCGTTTAGACAATTAATATCAAAGTGAAAGCCATCCATTTCACGCATGAAAAATCGCATACAATGGGTCAAGAAAAACATGCAAATATTAATATAAAAATTTCAAAATTTAACTGATGAACCACACTGAATAAATCCGATACAAACGTACAATATTATCCTATATTATATGAAATATCTTATGTTATTTTATATTATGAATAGCATGCAAGTAGATAAATGGCTGAAAGCAAAAGGCGGAAGATAAAAACCTCCACCTCGACTAGTTAGAACTTTTTCTAAATGAGATCTCCTGCACCGAGTGCTGACTGTGGAATCCGCTGAACAGCCGCAACTTTGTCATCCCGCTGCTCGTCCTCTTTCGTATTTTCCTTTTTTATTTGCTCTGTAAAAAGGCCGAGGATTATTACGCCAAAATCTGATGAATTGCGAAAACTTGACGCAATTGGAAATTTCTTGGATATCTTTTAGTGATATTTCATTAGAATAAATTTGCAATAATTTTATGTGCGAAACAGTCTTCCAATCTACTGGAGCAGTCATCCAATCAAACATCGACCCACCGGAGACCAGCCAGAAGAGTACTGCAGAGATGATAGACACTGCAGTGAGGCCCACCGTGTAGTGGAGGGCAGAGAGACGAGGAGATAACGCGAACATTAGGCAGGCGGCTATCGACTGCAGCAGAAATTATTTATTAAAGTGGCTACTTACTATTTAGGCACAAACTAATTGATTTGATTGTTGAATGTGTTCTGTCTTTTTCTTCCTATCTTTTTCTCTCTCTTTTCCTCTCCCTCTTCCTCTCTCTCTCTCTCTCTCTCTCTCTTCTCTCTCTCTGACATGATAGAATCGTGAGATGGCGAATGCCTGCGTCCTGAGCCGTGGCTCGAGCACCTGCGCCGTGACGACAGTCCTGAGTGTGTTGTTGGCGTTGTCTCCGATGCCGAAGAGCACGGCGACCGCCAGGCAAATCGAGATGCTGAAACCAGCATGAAAGTCAACCATAATCTCTTTCAAATTTCATGTCCATTCGTCTATCTAAATCACCTGCTCCGTCGACCTTGTGTAAGGCAAACAGGTGCGAATTCAAGTTGAGTTTTTGGCTCCTTTAATAATCAACGACATCTTCACACTTTGATTCTTAATAAAAACAATGCTTGTAAATATATTTTTTTATATTCCTGATTACATAAAATTTAAACTAATTTATTCTCGGAAATGCAGACCGCGGCGCGAACAGCAGAGTGTCGTCATCGTTGGGCGTGAACGTGGAACGGAGGGGCAGCGAGGCGAGAATGAGAGAAAAGGCGACAAAGTGGACGGCAACGTTGAAGACAAGCAGAGAGTGGAGCGAGAAGGAGCGACCGCGTAGCGAAGAGGCCAAGACTGTCGCCGCGCCCACTCAAAGGAATTCTGGCGGAATGTTTCTTTTACACTTTTCACTCATAAAAAAATCTTTAATCGTCTTGCCAAGTAGTATGCTAGTCTTTTGATTACATGCCTATTTAATAAATATCAAATTAATTACTTTAATCCATCATTCAAATACTAAGAGAATTATTTGCGGCTCTTAATTTACAGCAAATTTCCGTGTCAAAACCAACGGCGAAATGGCAAACGAACTCGCAGTGTTGCCCGCGCAGAACATCATGCCGTAGTAGGCGGGCAAGTACGTGTCGGCAGCCAGTGCCTGGAAAACGAGTGTTTTTACCCTCAATGAATTTTTATCATAATATTAAATAAGATACATATTTAGAAATTAAAACGCGCGATCAGTTTACCGTCATGTAAGTATTACGAACAGATATGAATAGTTAGTTCAAAAGAGAAGTGATTAGCAGCATTGTTGAAGTAATTGTAGGAAACAATTTATTGAATTGTTCGTATGAAGGATAATTGTCTTTTGGCTGGGACGAACTAGAATTTCCCATTTCAAGACTGACCTTCGTGAACTGAAGCGAAGTCGGATAGACGCTGCACCAGAAGGAGAAGAAGATTCCAATGTACATGTAGAAGGGCACGAGCAGCATTATTCGAGGGCTGCGGAAGGCGACGGCCATGTCATCTGAAGGAGGCAACGCAACCCATTGTGCCCCTCTGTCACACACTCTTTGTCTCTCTCTCTCTCTCTCTCTCTCTCTCTCCCTCTCTCTTTCGTATTCTCTCTCCCTCTCTCCCTCATTCTCTCATTTCATCTCACACCCCTTTCTCCCTCTCACTTTCTCTTCCCCTCTCTCCTTCTCTGTCTCTCTCTCTGTCTCTCTCTCTCTCCCTCACTCATCTGCTGCGTGAATGTCCTGGTAGTCTGGGCCTGTTCATCGTAGATGCACTCCGCCGCCCTCCCCCTCGGCAGCAGAAGATGCAGCACGATGCCCACAACGCTGATCGCCGTCAATGTTCCGAAGAAGATACTGTAGCACTATTATTAGTATTTTTCTATTTATTACAGGCGAAGATTGGAAAAAAGATGAAACGTTAAAACTACAAATAAATACCAAGAAGTTGTATTTCTTTAAAAAAAACAAGGAAACACAAACTAAAATAGAAAAGGAATAAAAAAAACTTAAACTCACACGATCTCATCGTCCGAGTAGACACGGAAATTGGTTGTTTCCATAGTGTCTGCTCCGATAATCGGTGCTGGAGCCGACAGCCGATTCGAGTAATGCAGAATGTAGAAGGTCACGCCCGCGAAGAAGACGCTCAAATTATTTTCTTTTATATAACTAGCATATACAAGTATAAATATTTTTTACTTCGTAAATACACATAGACGACAAATGAGTAAGTTTCAAAATTTTTTTTTAAATTTTTCCATACATGTGTTCTGAACGGATTACTAATGTAAGTCCTACTATGCAAAAACGGCAGTTGAAAAGCGTAAATGATAACGGTGAATTCTGTCACCTTGTCGAGCAGACCGACCAGAAGATGGCCTGATTCCGCGCGATTGTCCGAGTCGTCGAAATCTCCGTGAGGTAGTTGGCATTCCCAGCATTGTAGGCTACAATTTATATTATTTAGCAGTTTTTTCTTCAAAGTTTCCCTTTAATTCTCAATTTAGCAGATTAGAAGAAACTAGTTGTTAGCTGTCGTCAGGTACATATTCGGATGACATTCTTGAAATGCTGTGAAGAACGGACTCGAAAAGGCGACGCCGACCGCGACGCATCCCGCAAAGAAAATCGTGCGCTCGAGGTGGACAAAGGAGAAGAAGTAGAGAGAGAAGAGAACGGAGCCAACGGCGATCAAACGCTCAATTTAGAGCATTCAATCATTTGTTACAATCACTAATCATAACTGTTGCTTCAGGAATAATTAGTTATCTCTGTATGATGCACACGGTTTCCATTCCTTTTTCAGTTTGAGCTTTTGAATAGACCATTGGCTAACCCGAGCAGAAATGTAGTTTAGATAGGAAGGTGCGAGGAGATTCGAGATTAGGCAAGCAATGTTCGTCACGGCCATACTGAAATTGGGCGAGAGAAAGAAAGAAAGAAAGAGAGAGAGAGAGAGAGAGAGGAGGTTCACATGCGAGTGTACTAGAAAGAGAAAAGGCAAAGAGATCAGCCTATAATAATCAGTGAAGAAAAAGAGTGAAATTGCATGCAGCCGAACCCATAGTAGCCGTCATAAGGGCCAATTCGTTCCGGTGCTCGAATGTGAACCGAGTGGAGCACTGGCTCGACCACGAAGCACTAAGCAAGCAAGCGATTTTGACAGAGAGAGAGAGAGAGAGAGACCGCAGAAGAAATATACATATATTATATACAATGATATTTTACAGTACCAAAAGAACGTTTAACAATGATAGCAAGAAAAGTTCTAGCCTGCAGATCATAGCCGGTGTACATGAACATGCCAGCAACGCCAAGGAAGATGGCGGAAGCCGATTGGAACAAGACATCATTGCGCTCCTTTGACACGGAAATCATTTTCTGGAAATAGTCTCAAGTTAGAGGAAAACAAAGTTACTCTTTTTCTTGCATATCATTCAGTGAAAATAGATCTAAGAAAAAAATTTTCCTGGTCAATGTCCAAGGCGGCCGGCTTACTTGCCGCTAATAGTTGCCGAAACTTCTCACCTCATTAGTGTGACAGTTACAGAGAACGAGAAAGGGAATGAGTGAAACGAAGGAAAGACAAGGAAGTGGAGAGAGTGAGAGTGAGAGAGTGAGAGAGTGAGAGAGCGAGAGAGAGAGAGAGTGAGAGAAAGAGTGAGAGCGTGAGAGAGCGTGAGAGAAAGAGAGGGAGAGTGAGAGTGAGAGAGAGCGTGAGAGAGAGAGAGAGCGTGAGAGAGAGAGAGCGTGAGAGAGTTGCAAGCAAGAAAGCATGAGATGACCAGAGGAAGAAGGGGGAAGTGATGTCAAATGAAGCCTAGATCGAGATGTCGCATGTCTTGCCTGCTTCACAGTCAGAAAAGACTCCAGCAGAAGAACTCATTCCCAGTCCTCACAACGTGAACTCGCGTCTGCTCTGCACTTGATGGCAGAACAGATCATGGTGTAAAAAACACATGGGAGTCAGAGAGAGAGAGAGGGAGATAGCGATTGAGAATGGGAGAGAAAGAGAGCGAAAGAAAGAGAGAGTAAGAGAGAGAGAGAAAGAGAGAGAGAGAGAGAGAGAATGAGAATGAGAGTAATGGGAGACAAAGAAATGAATGGATGAATTAAATCATGCACGAAAATGAGAAAATACATATACAATTACATGATAGATCTATTTTTATTTATTTTGTGAAGGATGGGACGTTAAAAAATTCTTTAATTTTTTAAGTAAAAAAAAATCAAAGTTAACTTTTTTTGTGACAGAGTCCTAAAAATCAGCCTAGAATTGACTCTTTGTCAAAAGAAAGTGATATCTATTCATTATGTCGCATTTTTTTTGTCGCAAAACGTTGTTTTGCGAGGTGGCAAGGATCAATCGTCATTTCTTTCTTTTTCTCTTGCATTTTCCCTTCTCTATCTGTTTCTCCTTCTGTCACTGAGCTCAAAGATCACAAAATACCTCCTGAAGCTGAACAGACAGACGAGGCACCTAACAACAGCACGCAGTTAATGAATTCGGCAATGTCGCATATTATTTCTCTTTTTGATAGCGATCTATGCTACTTTTATTTGTTTACAATGAACGTCATGTTCTCTAGAATGAGAAGGAGTAATCCGACTACGTCGGAGTCTCAAGGCAGTCGAGAAAGATCTTCACCGCTTCTACTGTCGATTAATCCTTTAGTTAAGCAGTGAACGGTGATGTCAACTTACAGTAGCGGCGATCTAGAAATGACTAAGGAAGTATAGAAAGTGGCAGAGAAAGGCTATGACGCCAGAGATCGTACCCCTTTTAAAGGGTGGTTATTAATTATTAAGAGAAGACCAATTGATGATAATAAAAAAAAACAGAACCGTGCCTGGCACACCCTGTTCTGGTACATGGCGTCCAGTGGTTGTTGTCCAGAGAGAGAGAGAGACAGAGAGAGAGAGAGACAGAGAGAGAGAGACAGAAGAGAGAGACAGAGAGACAGAGAGAGAGAGAGAGAGAGAGAGAGAGAGAGAGAGAGAGAGAAAGAGATAGAGAGTTGTGGTCATCGCCTGCCAACTCTTCCAGAACTTTTCGATTGCCTGCCATCTCCACTCTCGTTGTCCACTTGCCTCAGCGCACTCTTTTTTGCAGTGTTCCAAATTAGCTCACTTTTTACTTCGAGCGCGTCCAGGCTGATTCGCGTTAATAATTTTTGTGGATAGCAAAGAACAAGAGAGAGAGAGAGAGAGAGATAGAGAGAGAGAGAGAGATGAGAGAAGATGAAGATTAAGACAAATTACATAGGAAAATATCGTTTCCATTTCGAGATCGTTTTTAGTGCAAATTTAAATTAAAATACATATTGATTACTTTCTGATCCGAATGCATGATTTATTTCATTGAAAGAAAGATTACAAGATCCATGCCTTTCTTTGTTCTCTGGAAATGCCCTTTTTATCGAATCAATATAAGCAATTGCATTATAAATTTCATTTCAAATGTTAAACGACAAAAAGATTTACATACTTACTTCATATCATTTTATGTCTTCACATGTTAGATTTATGTTTATGTAGAACTTTGAACTACTTAACCAACTAAATACCTTCCAGCAATAACGTGAAGCTCTAGTTCAAAAGGAGTGGAAAAGCGCACATTTTTACTTCATGTAAATGAAGTAGATGCTTCTCGTTGTTTTATTATTTGCTTGTATTGCTCACCTTTTTCTCACTTTGCTCCATCTGCCTAAATGGCGGATACAGAAAACTCAACATCCAATATAACACCTGAGGAATTACAAAATCTCGATCTATTTGATCTAGAATCTATCGATGATTTGAAGGCTGCAATCACAACAGCAAAGCGACAACTATCTAGTATCTTGAGAGATAAAACACTCAAGGAAATGCTTAAAATATCTGCATCACTCTACACCAATCTCAATTCAATCTGATACTCATCTAACCGCCAGGAGAATTCTGATATCTACTATCAGCACGATCAATCACACACGTGCATATCTAGTGAAGAAAAGTAAAGCCATAACAAGATATGGCTATCATCTAGAAAGAATTATGGATTGTGAAGATCTAGCAGATTTTCACCCGATTATAGCACAGTATCTAGAAGAGAATAAAACGGAGCTTTTCTTCCATGACGTCGACAAGGCAACAGTTGTCCTGGCCGCTAGCCTGGGAGAGGCTCGGTTTCTGCTAGACGAAGCTGTCCCCAAGCTTTCGCCTGCGGAGTCTCGAATCGACGCTCCTCCTCTCGCCAGAACAGGTGCGTCCCTTCAGGCAGCCTACCAGGCTCACTCTCAGGTAGCCTATCAGTCTCCAGTTCGCTCCCCTTCTGATGCACCGCATCAGGAGCTATCTTTCTCATCTTTATCTCGTCTCCCATATCTCGAGAGAATAGAACCTAGAAAAAAATCTAAAAATAATGAATCTAAAAATTTCCGCTATAAGAAGAATCTAAATAATCTGCCATCTCCGGCTGTCAACTCTGCCCCGCTCATCTCGGCATCGCCGCCGGAACAACAAATGGCTGCATCAACGGCAGCAACCGGCGTCGAAGATAGCGAGGAAGACGGCGAGGCTGACATACGACGGAACGGTCAGTCAATAGTGGGGAACAGCTCCATTCCCTCTATTAGCCCTTCTGAGCTGTCCCATTCATCTTTCCCGCCGCTCTCTTCTGTTCCCTTTCCTATTGCGAATAACAGCTCTCTTCATCTGCTTGCCTCATCTCTCTCATATACATACATATGATCTACATATGTGTCCTTACGGATTGGTCTGCACTTGTTTATACAACATGTGCCTTCTCTGTCACTCCATCTATCTTTCCATCTTCAAAATCGCCAATGCAAATCTCTAACTCTTTTATATCTCTGGCTGATCAGTCTCTCTCACCCCTCTCTTCCCTTTGTGCGACAAATACGGTGGAAGATGCCTCTCTACCAGACGCCAAAAACATAAGGGAGACGGCGCGCTGCCAAACATCTTTAGACAAAGAAAAGGAAGAAGGAAAGGGTGAGGAAACGGAGAAAAGGAGAGAAGAAAGTGTGAATGAGGAACCACCACATCTGGTCGCATTGCCACCGCTCCTATTCACGCAGCTGCGATCTAGCTTTGTTACCTTTCATCGAATCTCTTGCGAATCTAACCTGCGAGCCACGGCATGTGTGCTTCGCTTTCTCATCTTTCTTCTTCCCCGACGTAGAAAAGCGAGGGACCGACTCAAGGATAGAGCCCTTCTTTTGAATGTAATCACAATCTTCTGAATCTGCTAGAATTAATCATATCAGTGCATACTTTTGCTTTTTGAACTTCGCTATTCTTACGCTCATTCTTACATTATGCACATGGCTTCGATTTATCATTACATTTACGTTAGCACACGGCTCTCAATAGAAGATTGACTATTCTTATGCATTTTATCAGTCTAACGATTTATGTTGTTGGAATCAGTTGGGCCTAATTATCTACGCATCTATATATCTATTATCTTGCCCCGCCGGGAGTGTGCCCCGTCAACCGGCACATCGTGAGAACTTTATCTTTCTTTTTCAATGTAGAATAAAAATGGTTTCAATATATAATGTAAAAGCTGTATTTTCATTCAAAAAAAGAATTTTCATCAAACCATCAAGTCTTCGACGCCTCAAAAAAATTTATGAACGTATGGACGAAAACATGCTATGTGAATATTGAAATGTAATTTGTGGGTGCAGCAACTCTCAAGCAGCACGCAGCTGGAGGAGAACCGCCACTACCTGGCCATCTTCCACATGGCAGTCACTGACGAGGACACAAGAAGAAGCAGCCCAAGACGGTTCGAAATTAACAAATAATAAATTTTTTTTTCATTCTTAAAAACGATTTATAAAAACAATTGCAGCTCTGGACCCCCGACAAGAAGGGGGACGGCATCACCCGCATCAAGGCGATCTTCATTAAGGAGAAGGTTGTTGACAGATTTTGCCAACTATTCAATTATAAATTATATTTAATAATTATTTTTAGTTTTTTTTATATTATTAATTCTGATAGACTTCAAGCATCCGACAGCCCCGACAACCGCCCTGATTTGCAGGTGGCAGAGGTAGCGAAGCGAGAGGGAAAGGAGGGCAAGAAAAACGAGAAGGAAGAGGAGAAGAAAGAGGAGCAGAAAGAGGAAAAGAAAGAGGAGAAAAAGTGGAGAAGAAAGAGGAGAAGAAAGAGGAGAAGAAAGAGGAGAAGAGTGGGGAGGAGAAGAAAGAGGAAAAGAAAGAGAAGGAAGAGAAGGAAGGATAGAAATAGAAGAAGCATGGCCCCCTCCTCTACCAGCCTTGGCTTACGATAAACGTGGCTCCTAAAGCTTTTATTTAAGATTAAAAACATATCAATTGTTCCCACTCATAATTGAAGCAACTTGAGACAAACAATTATATATGCATTGTATTTTTGCCTATGATGTTCGTATGATTTAAATACGATTAATCCTCATCTTAATTTTGCCTATTGAAATAAAGAACAGATATCGAAGATTGATTTTTAGAAATTTCCAGAACTCCCGCAGGCCTAAGTTTTAAAAAATAATAAAAGAAATGAAAAAATATTGTCTTCGAGGTCACTTGCTCCTGACCTTATGGATATATCGAGTAATTGGATGTAAATCTTGAAGGATCTTATTTTCTTTCCAGTTAAAGTGAGCCAATTTTTCTCATTTGTTTATGAAAAATGTCATTCAAAATGGATCAAATCATTAAGCCTGAACGATCGGATAGGTAAGGCGAGTTGAGCGAAGGATAAAGTAGACTGGTGGGCGGGGAATAATAATAGAAAAAGGAACCACGAAACCGGCGACTATTGTAGACTATATATGTCCTAGGCAGCATCTTATTTGAAGGAAAGATCGGAGGAAATTGTAAAGTTACATAAAATATCGAACAATGCGACATACATACAGATAAGAACATTTTAGCCGTCTAATTCCAGTATTCCTACTTTCAAAGAGTTTGGTAATAGTAATAAAAGGTTGGTAAATTCCATAGCCACAATGTACTAATGAAAATTCAAGGCAACGAAAATTAAGCGAAATCCGAGAATTTGCAAGAATATGTGAAGCCAATGATAAAATGGAAATCTAAAAACGTTTCGCGGATCTTAAAAAAAAGTAATACCCATCTCAAATTTTAGGCTCTCATTCCATTTCATGCGTTAACAAAGTATATTTGCCATCTCCTCTCAGCCAGCCAAAATCAGTTCATAACACACGAGGCAGATCAGGTAAAAAAGAGAGGGAAAGAAGATATTTATAAAGAAACAACAATAATAATAATAATGCCACATGCAATTGATCTGTTATCGATTGGAGTCGACTTGCAAAAGATGAGATTCTGCGTGGTCGGCAGAGAGATGGTCGGACTCATTTCTACTTTGGAGAGAAATCGCTGTTGGAAAGAAAAAGTGAATGAGAATCGCCTGAATGCTTCTTTTTTTGAGCCTTGGGAAGTTCTTTGAATAGAGAAATCTCGATGAGAGAAAAGAAAGAAAGAAATGGCTAGAAGCGATTGATTATTTGTGATAAGAGGGAAACGCGAAGATAACTGATAAAATCAAGCAGCTTGGGAATATTTAACGACCATAAATCATATCGGATCAACTAGTTAGGAAAGAGAGACAAGGGCGCGTTTTTGAAAAAAAGACAGATAAAAATAACACCGTGTCTTATGTACACATAATAGTTATGCCGGCGGGAGAAAGAAGCGAGTTTTGGCAATAATAACATTGAAGCAAACAGACAGAATGAAGCGAAAGGGAGAGAGAGAGAGAGAGAGAGAGAGAGAGAGAGAGAGCAAGAGAGAGAGAGAGACAGAGAGAAAGAGAGAGAGAGAGAGAGAGAGAGAGGGAGAGAGGGAGAGAGAGAAAGAGAGGCAGAGTGTAGGAGCAAATGAAGGGCGAGAGCAGTCGAGAAAGAGCAGAGTAGTGACTTCGGAAGGGGTCACCACAGTTTCACACGTATGTCACGCTCACTCAGAGAATAAGCATACAGCAGAGATTACAATTGGATAAGAAAAGAACTAGGGGAAAACAAGGAAAGGGGGGGGGAATACACACAAAGTCCAGTTCGCTTTCGAGAGAAGTGAAGCTGAAGATAGCATTTGTGCAGGAGAGGGGGGGGGGGAAGAGAGAGGGTTGGAAGACCTATTGGGAAAAGGGGGAGGGGGGAAGGGATGGGCACTTCCAAATCACATCGATTACCAGTTGGCGAGTCCCGGCTTGTTGAGCGTCATAAAGTAGATCTGGCAAGCACCGCCTCCTTTGGCGGACGAGAAGAATACCTAGGATAGATACATTATTAATGTTATGAGCCACTGGAGAGAGGGGTGAAGAGAGAGAGAGAGAGAGAGGAGAGAGAGACAGAGAGAAAGAGAAAGAGGGTCAGTCAGACAATAAAAGAGGTGAAATGAAGAAGAGAACGATAAATGTCTTCATGTACATTTTAAAATAGTGCGAAATTAGACTAAAACAATTGCTTGTGAGGTGAAAGTATACCATAATGCCCCTCACCTTATCATTCCTCTCGCAGAGGAACTTGAGCTTCTGCGCCTTCTTGTGCATGAAGACGCCGTCCAGATGGCCATTGTCCACGGAGCGAATCTCGATGGCCTTGTTGCCCCAGCCCATGATCTGCCCGGTCGAGATGTATGCTCAAATTGGGGACAAACAAAGTGGGCAATTAGAAAAAAACCTCTTCTCTCTTTCTCTCTCTGTCTGTCTCTCTCTCGATCTATCTATCTCCTTCTCTCTCTCTCTCTCTATCTCTCTGTCTGTCTGTGCCTCTCTCTTCGACTCACCAACACTGCTCGGCATCTCTCCCCATTGCACTCGCACGCTCTTCATCGTCTTTCCGTACGTGTTGACATAGACGCCTTCGTCTAGAAAAAGAAACACCATCATTATGCAATTAAAATGGATTAGAAGAAAAAAGGTTTCCTTCATCAATTATCGCCTCACTAACAAGGGAAGCCTCTTTCCATAACCCAGCCAATCGCAACCATAGTAACTTTATTATGTAGAATTCCTCGAAAAATGAGTCCGAAGCTATTTTAAAACTGCGGAGGACGCATTTGCGATTTTATATGAATTTTTGAAAAATGAGTAAAATTTACATACGAATTGCTCGAACTTTATCAGTCCTGGTTTTGACTCTACAAATGTGATGTTGGCAGTGTAGTGGGCTGCGCTCCCGCCTTCAATTTTCGAGGTCTAGGTTCGATTCCCTTTGGTGACGAAGTTTTTGCTGCTACTGTTTTGTTTATAGCGATATTAAAGGGCACTTTTAAGGTTTTTTTTAAAGCGATTTTGAGTGTATGCAAAACTTTATTATAATACTTTTGCGATGTACTCTTTAAGAAAATTTTTCGCAATATTTTACTTCTCCACGATTTGCGATCCGAAAGAGGCCGTCCCCAATAGGGGATAATTTTTCCAAAAATTTTTTTTGCTGAAACTTTACCCAGGGGGTTATTTGATGCCAGAAAACCGAATCTGAAATTCGTTTTGCTCGATTTTGGTGTTTCCAAGAGTTACGGTAGGTGTACGGTGAAGTCAATTTCTCTCGGGCATGGTAATACTTACCGATCTACCGTAAGTTCTGAAAATTACTAAATCAATCAAAGCGCACCACATATTTCGTTTATTCGACACAAATGTCCCCCAATTAGGGAGTTCTAGCCAATTTGAAGCAAATCTGTCAATTACCGAAAACCTACCATAGCTCTTGGAAACGGTAAAATCGAGCAAAACGGACTTCAGATTCGATTTTCTCGCATCTGATAACCCCCTGGGGAAAGTTTCGGCAAAAATTTTTTTTTGGAAATTTTTCCCCTATTGGGGACGGCGGACTCTTTCGGATCGCAAATCGTGGAGAAGTAAAATATTGCCGAAAAATTTTCTAAAAAGAGTACATCACAAAAGTATTATAATAAAGTTTTGCATACACTTAAAATCGTTTAAAAATACTCGTAAGAGTGCCCTTTATTATTGCTATAAACAAAACAGTAGCGGGAACCGAACCCAGACCTCGAAAATTGAAGGCGGGAGCGCAGCCCTTTACACTGCCAACATCACATTTGTAGAGTCAAAACCAGGACTTATAAAGTTCGAGCAATTCGTATGTAAATTTTACTCATTTTTCAAAAATTCATATAAAATCGCAAATGCGTCCTCCGCAGTTTTAAAATAGCTTCGGACTCATTTTTCGAGGAATTCTACATAATAAAGTTACTATGGTTGCGATTGGCTGGCTTATGGAAAGAGGCTTCCCTTGTAAGAAAAGGTGGTTTCTCACCACTTTTGAGCTATATAAAACACAGCTGAACTAGGGTGAATGGTTAGAATAGGGATGTTGACTTCAAATAATGTAAAGGAAAGATTAAAAGCAACTAAAGCGAAAAAAATAAATCTGAAAATAAAACAAATAAATAAATAAATAAAGAACTGACTGTCATAGCAGAGAAGAAGATGCATGCCGCGGCTGTTGGGCAGAACGACGATGCAATGCGGAGTGAGTAGGGACTGCGCTGAGGAAGTCTGAAAAAGAAGTATTCTACTCTTTTCTCTTTATATTCTATTTATATGCTACTTAATTTTTATAACTCCTACCGGAGGGTATCAGAAATATAAATATATATATAAACTTATTCTTTGCCCATTTCATACTATAAAGGGAGACAATTTAGGCATACAGTTATAAGTTTTTATATGAAATAATTTGGCAGACTTACGCTGTTCGGCAGGAAAACATCGTAGACTTCGCCAGAGTCCAAGTCAATCGCGTGGAATCCCTCGTGAGAGCCGTACAGAACCTGGAAATGTTGCATTTTAATTACAAGATATATAATATAACAATAGTACCAATGCATAAGGGTAAAAAATTTTTAATGAAGTCAGAAAAACTTTCAGAACATCTGTTTGTGTCTTTCCTCACACACCATCACCAACCTTCAACCGTGCGTTATCCTCAACAGTAAGATCGACAATCAATGGCTGGTGCTTCAGGTTCGGGAAGGTCTGAAAAAGACTACTGTTCAACTTCATCGAAAACAACGAAAGTAAACAAATAGAAACAATTCAACTATAAATAGTCCAAAAAATGCCAACAAGTCTTTTGCATTCAGTATAAGGGGAACCGTAAACGAACCTTGAAACTCATAAACTTATGGTACGGCTTGGGCGCCCAAGCATAGATGCCCACCGAGTTCTCCAGGCCAATCACGAGGAACTTTATTCGCTCGTAACGGACAATCTTGAAGTGCACCGCACCCTGAAACGAAGAGAGGAATGGCCAAGTATTTTATTATATATAAAAAAACTTTACTAGATATAACAATAATAATAAAGGATATATAAAACCTATGCAATCAGATAACATAACGTTACAACATTACAGAGATTTAGGAGTACTCGGAGATTGCTGCAAATTTGAACGTATAATCGCTCAATCGCAGCTTCAACTACAGATTCTGCCCCCTCGAATACGAGAAAAGTAATTGAAAGCATGCAAACCTGCAGGTCGCCGACATTCACCCAGCCAACGCGCTTCTCCGTTCCCGTCGGCTGCGAGGCACCCTGGAAGGGCACATTTATTCTTAATACATAATAAAATATTCTTATGCATTCTATATTTTTATATTCCTATTTACTTTATCTATTAAAATAAACAAATAATTTTGTATAGCCTTTTTAAAAAGTTTTTTATATGGATAAGCATTGTTTAAATGAAGACTGACATTATTCTCGCGTCTGAACTAAAGTAAACAACGTAATAAAGCGAAAGATAGTTGTAAAATGAAGAAAATATAACAAAAAAACATACAAAAGACAGCCCCCGCCATACCTCAGTACGCAAGACCTTCTGCTTCAGCCACGAGAGATAGTACACACGAATTCGACGCTTTCGACCAGAAATTGTCACCAGAATATTCTGGCCCTCCAACACACTCATCTGCTCGAAGCGACGACGAGTGATCAGTTGATACACTGAAATAGAGAGAGAGAGAGATAGAGAGAGAGAGAGAGAGAGAGGTGAGAGAGAGAGGAAGACAGGTAGAGAGCGAGGGAGAGAGAGACAGAGAGAAGGGTGAGGAAAATGAGGGAACGAAAGCAGTGAATACGCATAAGAGTCGGGCCGTTGGGAAGCAAACCAGGGAGCAAAATGAAATAGTGTATGACAAGGGCAAGAAAGCACACGTTCTTAAGCTACATAGTCGCCTCCTGTTTGGCACTGATCCTAACTTCTAATATATATTACTAATACTTCTCGATTGATAGAGGTTCCGTTGGCAAAATGTACATCGTCAAACTTCTTTATTGGTTGGGCGGACAAAATAAAAGCGGAAAAAATGTGACGATCCATTTATGCCAGCGGAGGCAAGGAACGACCACTCGCCGGTGAATAAGAGGCCGTCTGGGGATTCTTCTCGCGTTCATTCTACTCAGCCAGACGCCATGGAAAGGCGCCGATGTGATTTTATGACGCTTTGCACCGTTCCGGGAAACGAACCCGGAATCACCGGATTGATAGGCACTACTAACCACTACACCAAAGGAACTACACAGAGAAAACTTCGAGTTTTGCATTAGAATGGACAGGAGATCACCAATCACCGCAAATCTAGAGATATCATAGAACTCGAAAGAATGTATACTGTTTACCCAAAACATATCTTCTCCAAACCTAAATGACGTCAATATCTAGCGAAATAGTTGTTGTGACCAGAAAATACCGGCAAATGTGCTCAATGGGAAAAACCGGCGAACAACTGGCCACTCTTCCCTTTCACGGGCTGCTGTCGCGCCTGTCTGTCTAGCACCCACCAAGGATCAGTTTGCCTTGGCTGGGTGCGGCTATCGGCGCATTTTCAAGCAGTTACTACAGAATATTATTACCACCAACTAAAGCAGCGCACATCCTTGAACAGCTGAATTATTTTTTATGTCATACAGTGAAAAAAGAGAACCAGCGATAAAGAGAGAGAGAGAGAGAGAGAGAGAGAGAGAGAGAGAGGTGAGTAAGAGAGGAAAGAGGGAGAAAGAAATAGAGATAAAGAGAAAGAAAGGGATACAGAAAGAGAGAAAGAGTGAGTGAGAGAGACAAAAAGAGAGAAGCTTCCGTTACCTTTGCCCTGGCCAGATCGATCGAGTAGCATGAGTCCAGAGTCGGTGCCGATGAGTAGATTCACTCCCCAGAGGGCGGCGCAGAGGATCTCGCCAGAGAACTTCTTCTTGTACTTACGAATCTCTGGCGCGTCCGTGCCGAGGACACCGTGCGTGCCATTGGCGGGCGCGGGATTTACATTCACCTGGAGAGCACTGATTAGAGAAAGGAGAGAGACAGAGAGACAGAGAGAGACAGACAGAGACAAAAGAGAGAGAGAGAGACAGAAGAGAGAGATAGACAGACAGAGAGAAAGAGAGAGAGAAAGAGAGAGAGAGAGGGAGAGAGAGAGAGAGACTTGAAAATGGAAATGGCAAAGAGAGATGCCGGCCAAAAGATAAATAAAAGAAAGCCATAAGAGGAGAAAAAAAACAAAAGGGTGAAGGCCAGTAATAAGGGAATCGTCAGAACAACAACTCTCCCTTACCTCACTCGTGTTCCCCTCTTGACCCCAAACCCTGGTGACCCCTCTGACCTGCACTTCATTCGCATCCTGCGCCCTGCCGGGTCGGTTGACGGTGCCGGGCGCAGCGGCGGCGGCAGCAGCTGCGGCGGCCTGTTGAGCCGGCGAGAAGAAGCCGACAAAGCTCTTCTCACGGTCACGCGCACTCAGTGCCGGAGGCATGCCTGCAGGTCAGGGAATAAAAGTTTCTGTCAAAAACAGGGCTTGGAAAGGAAGGAAGGGTAATGTAGAAACGGATTGTTTTTTTACTTCTATAATTTCCACAAAAAATTGAGTGGGAGAGATCTTCACTAAGGCCCAAAAACGGCGTGGGTTCTCCGTTTCGGTACCAGCTTTTTCCACTCTGCTTCAGATTCGAGTGTAACCTCTTCTAATTCACATGATACATACAACTATAGGACTTCAAAAAGGAACTTCTCTTAGTAAACTTATAATTACAACTGAAGCTCGGAACCTCATCTGAGCTCAAAACCAAGAATTAAGCCAAGAATTAAGAGGAACTAGTTGCCAATGACAAAAAAAAGAATCACGCTAACTATAGAAACCGGAAAAACCAAAATTGCAGAATTGAAATGTCACCGGCACTTTTCAGCGACACAGGTAAAATAAGTGTAGAAACTTAAAAAAGAATCTTGATTGAAGAAAGGTATATGGTATTATACATCAATAAATAGTTTTTAAAACAAGATTCATCATTTAGGCTACTGCTTACGCGGAGCAACAATTAAAGACGAAACTTTCAAGAGAAAAATATGCTACCTCCTGAGAGTACTGCGGAAGGTGCCACGGCCCCTGAGGCAAGAGCGGAAGACGACGTAATAGACAACTTTGACCCGTTCACTGACGCAGGCTGTAAATAATTATTCTTTTATAAAATAATAGTCTTAATACGAACAGAATAGCATTATAACAACACAGATGAATGTGATGCGCTTACTCTTACTTTCTTTTGCTCTTTTTCGGCTTCTTTCTCTTGAAAACATTTTTCAAGTCAACCAATCACACATTGTACAAACATCACCACATCTACTATAGAGAACAGCACGATATCACACCACAATATTACGTTGTGCTTACATAATAACTGCCGAAAATCGAAGAAATCTGAAGAATGAGCGTAACGTTTTGAAAATCGTTATCACAAGTTTCTCATAGTTGGTCTCTCTGGTTATTTCTCAAAATTCCCGTCTTCAAACACTATTTCTATCCTCTCTCTCTTTCTCTCTCTCTCTCTCTCTCTCTCTCTCTCTCTTTCTCTCTCTTCCATCTCCTAACCTCTTCTCCTCCGTGTTCATCCAGACTGGAGTCTCTGTCAAATGGTGTCTTCCTCGTGTTGGCACTCACGGCTTCGCCCGTCTTTGGCAGAAGATCGGGCATTGCAAGGCGTTGCTGCTGCTAAGATAAGACCATAATTATTACATATACTCAATAAACACAAAAGAAGGTTCAATTAACAGCATTAATAGCTAATTAAAGAACAAAATATAAAAAAAAATATATAATAATAAATAATTTAAATAACCGGTGTGCTCGAAGCGGATGAGGATGGAATTGCCGAAGCAGTGGATGTTGAAGTTGCAAGACGAAGTGCCAGGGGAGGAGACGCCAGCTGAAAACATTGGGAATTAGTTCATATTTGACCACGAGGACAGTAAATAAGTCATACTTTTAGACTTCCAATGATCACCGAGTTCCGGAGGGACAAAATAAATCTAATTTTCGCTATGCAAAACTACGGAGAGCGAGAATCAATCTACTCATCTATTCGAAAGTCAATAGAAAAATTTTGTTTACAAATAATATTCCCAAAGCATATTAGTCTAATTGTAAGATACATCAGTTCTATTGCTCATCCAAGACAGACATTTGTTCCCAATCTGATCTCGGCCCTCACATCAGCAGAGAGAATAATGAATCATTCGCTCCGTGGAGAATCGTAGCCGCAAGCTCTATTCCCACTATTATCGCCTCGCTAACGTAGAGCCACAGCATTCATATGCACCTTCAACGCCCCGCCATCATGAATAAAGAAACCGCCCGAGAGGGGTGACCTATATATCCATAGTCAGATAAAATGCGTATATTTGCCCAATTCATGAAATTGTCAAAGCACGGTAGATGGTGGTTCTGTGGTGACTAATATCCTTTTAGCTAAAAAAAAATAAGTGAAGAAAAAAAAACACATGTAACAGCGCTGTCGCTCTAACAATACTAAAATACAAACTG
>CALZFC010000365.1:610000-622500 GCA_945643635.1 Allodiplogaster sudhausi
AAGAGATAATTGAAGTGAACCTCTCGGGTCGACAACGGGGAGCCCCTTCTGCGCTCCCGGCTCGCCCTCTTCGTCCTCGCTCCCAGAGTATTCGTATTCCGTCTCATCTGCAGGAGAAAAAAGTATTTAAAAAAGTTTTTATTTCCTGCGGTCGCGAAATTATGCAAACCGCCTGCAGCAGGGCTACATATGATTTACTTTCAAAATAATTCAGGAACTTTAAAATTAATCTATAAACTGATGGTCTTGTTAGAATACAAACACAATAAAAATTTGTTTCTTACAATTAGATCCAACTCCAATAGGAAACGTTAATCATCGCATTCAAAAAGCTATTTTAATTCACTTCATCGCTCTTTTTGCTCTACCAAAGGTAAGAGAATATACTTTTCATTCCTGAAATATCAAGTATATACACATTTAAATTTACCAAAAAACGATACCTTTCTTAGTGAGTCTGCGATGACGCTCAATGTGTTCTTTGATACACGCTCGAATCGTCTTCTCTGGCGGAATGTCCCTGAACAATGAACCGTGAGATTAAGGTGGTTTTAATATAATAAAATAAGATTCGCGATAGAATTTTTTGTTCTTTTTTTCTTTCCCTTTCATAACTCTGGAATTTAACCGAATTTTTCAAATGCCGGTAATTTGTATTCCATCAAACCTAATAAACGGATGACGGAGTAGCGAATCCGTGTATGGCCTCTGATGGTAATCTTTCACCAAAACTGTTTCTGAAAACAAATTATGCGTAAGAGAAATGATTTATGAAAAAAAATTTAAAGAAAAATCAGAAACACATTTAAAATGCACCGCACCAATGAAGCTCTCGACTTTCTTGCTCCACTTCTTATTCTTCTTCAATCGCGGCGGATTATTCCTCGGAATGAGGAAAAGCGCACGCATTGGATGCATGTCACAGAGGGGTGGGTGGCCCTGCAAACATTTTTACTACCCTTTTGTCAATATATCATCCGAAGAATATCCTTTCTTCTTGATAATCATTCAACATAAATACATTTCAAAATCTACAACAACAGGGGGAGGAAAAACAGAAAAATAAATAAATAATTCGCAAACAAACCTCAGCCATTTCAAGACAAGTGATGCCGAGAGACCACAGATCCGATCTCGAGTCGTACGTGGCTTCTGGATTCTCGTCGCATGCGATAACCTCAGGAGCCATCCTGGAGAAGGGCGAAGAGGGTACAGAATGTTAAGCCATTTTTATTATTTCGTTTAATTTTAAGTTCTTATTATATACATGCAAGGTTGCCGAGTAGCTGTTATCCTTATGTGACCCAAACGCTGCTAACAAGCGGCAGCCATAATACAACAAAAAAAAGCAAGTGAAGATGTAAATCACCGGAATGGAAAAAAAGTCGGGGAATAGAAACCAGAGAATGGTTGATTGACTGATTATCAGTAAAACTTTAAGCTTCGCTTACCAATACGGAGTGCCAATAAAAGTGTTGCGTCTTCCGACCGTCTTGTCCAATTGTGCACTCACGCCAAAGTCAACCAGTTTCACCTCAAAGTGATCACAACTTGGAAGAGAGAAAAAGAGACACATCAAAGACTTTCTGGTAGAAAAAACGAACTTCCGCAGACGTGGTGAGAAGCACATTCTGGCCTTTGATATCTCGGTGAATCACCTTGTTCTGATGAAGATGGTAGAGGCCCTGGAAAGCAAGGTTATTCCTTACTTTACCTATTTTTCATAACCATGCCATGTTTAGATGTAAAAATTTGTTTAAAATTTTTGAAAGTAATTTTTTTCATAAAATGAACAATAATTTTTTAATGATGAGAATAAAGCAAAAAAATCTACCGTACCCTTAATATCTCCCTGCAGATGTAGGCAATCCACTCTTCCTTGATAGAGCCGGTCTTGGTGCTCTTGACCAGGTCCGTGACACTTCCACTCCCACAGAACTCCATGACCAGCCAGAGCTGGTCGTGCTTCCCAGTCGAGGAGGGAAGCTTCTTGATGAAGGCACCGTAATACGTCGCGATGTTGCGATGGTGCGAGTACTGTAAGTGACGAATACTATAGAACATGAGTACTGTAAGATTAGAAAATTGTAGGAATCATTTCCTACTTTTGCTTCAGTTTATTACAAATTATTGTTTGCATTTTTTACACTAATTGTGGAGACTAGCAGAGACAATAAGGAAAGTCGTTTGCTAAAGTAAACTGTGAAAAAAACACCGTGCATTACTCCCCGATCCAAATACTCTGTTATCATCATATGAAAACTTGTTTATTTCATGAAAATTAATGACCTCAATTTCCACAGAAAACCCATTTCCATATGAAAATCGAGATCTACAAAAATCAAGAAAACCACAAGTCCGCTTCTCTAACCTTTTTGAGCATGTTGATCTCCATCTTGATCTCCTCTTCTTCGTCTTCGTTGATGTTCATAATCTTGATGGCTGCGAGTTGCGCGGTCTTTACATGTTGTCCCTGAAAATATTATCATTATTATTCTTTCTTTGACCAATGTTCATTCCAAATCCATTTTTTTTTAACTTCTTCGCTTCATATTCTTCTTATCATTAGTTCAAATTACGAAGTCATTATACTATGTCACTAAAAAATATAGCTAAATAGTGCTGACGCTATCAGCCTCAATCACCAATTACCATTCCAATAGAATGTTCATCCGACTGGTCCCCATTAAACCAAAATGTCAAAGGGAGCCTCTTCAACAGTGCATCCTAAATCGTCATCGTCCCCAAGTTATAGCCATTTCTTATGCCCAATACAACCTGGTAGCACTACTTTTCATCTCCTCTCTCTCTCTCTCTCTCTCTAGTCCATTCTCTTTCTCCTTCCACTCTCTCTCTCTCTTTCTCTCTCTCCCTATCTCTCTCTCTCTCATCTTAGTCACTTTTCTTTGCACAACATATTCCCCTTATACGACCTCCACCAAATCTACTCTTCTTGCGGAAAGGCAGCAAAAACTCTTCGCATTCCGTCACCTCCAACCATCCCTTTTGATCCACCTCTTGCCTCTGATAAAAACTACCGCGGACTGTCGTCGTAACTTCTCTTACAACATTCTCTTTCTAGCTCTCTCTGTCTCCTTGTCTTGTTTCTCTCTTCATATTTTTTCTTGCTTCCTCTCTCTCTCTCTCTCTCGTTCATCTCTTCTTCCCTCTGCTTCTCTTGACTACTACCGATCAAATGGCTGAACCCTGTCTACATCATTAACCCGGTTGAAAGAAAAAGTAGAGAAAAACGGCTCTCCACAGAAGAAGCAACACCTGCTTGAGCGAAAGAAACTTTTCTTGCCAATCTTGCGAAACAGATAGGAATGCACTTCTTTCAAAACATTCAACTACTCCGATTGCTCAGTGCTAGCGTATCTTTGTAACATCCTAGTTCTTCATTGGACACCCTTTTGATTTCGCAACTGGCAAGACTGTTCACTTTCTCTTTATCTCTCTCTCTCTCTCTCTCTCAGTCTGTCTTCTCTCCCCTCCCTCCCTCACTCATTATTTATCCCTTCTGTCTCTCCATGACACACCATGTCCCCTTGGAGCACTCCTTCTCCTATTCTCCTTTTCTAATTCCTCTTTTCACGGGCCTACTCTTGGCTACTCCCCTAAGGGTAAGAAGGCAGAAATATGAGAAAGAGAGAAAGAGAGAGAGAGAGAAAAACGAAACAGAATGGCAAGACATGAAGTTGTGGGAGGAGAGAGGAGAGGAGAGAGAGGGGAGGAGGAGAATGAGAAAAGGAGGGCTAGAGAGAGAGGGAGAGAGAGGGAGAGAGAGAGGAGAGAGAGAGAGGGAGAGAGAGAGGGAGAGAGAGGGAGGGAGAAAGAGAGAGAGGGAGAGAGACAGAGGGGAGAGAGAGAATGCTTGTAGTAATCTGAGGGGGATCTGCCAGCGGCAGGCGGAGCAGCAAGCAAGCGGTCGTCGGCAGAGGAACTTTTGCTGCTATTTTCTGGGTCCACTCACAATCAGCCTCCCCCTATTTCTGTCCTTCTCTTCCTCTCTCTCTCACACTCTCTCTCTCTCTCTTTCTCTCTCTCTCCAACACCCTCTCTCATTGTCCTTTCCTTTTCCTCCTCCTATTCAGCCTGATAATCCCGCCAAACGCTGCTTGCTCCTTGCCGCCCCGAAACAGCTGGCCTTCATTCGAGGCACGAAAAGAAGTAAAACAATAGTCAAACACACTAATATGATCAGCGTTCAAATAAATCTCACTTTTGCCAATGACCCTCCCAAAAATAGATCTGGAAAGTTGGGGCCCTCCTGAAAATTGCGTAGAAACAATTATGGATAGAATTGCCGGATTTTCAGCATATTTTAAGCCCCCCGTGTTTGATGGTGGACTTTACAAGACATGAAAATCGGAGGAAAGAAGTAAGTTGCCTGATGGTTATCATGTTCTCGTTAAACCATATGGTAAGCTCGGAGAAAGTTTTGGTAATAAAGAATTGAAAGAAGAGAAATGGTTCTAATTTTTTTCTCTTATAAAAGTCCTCACCTTATAAACCTGTCCGTACGTGCCATTTCCGACGACTTCGATGAGCTCGAAGATACCGGCCGGGTCCTGAGGAGAATATACGATTACGGTACAAGACAAAATAATTCACCAAGAAGAATATGTTCGATCGAGCAGGTGCGTTATAGTCAGGCAGGAATAAAAGAAGAGCTATGAGATGAAAGCCATCTTCTTTTGATGCTACAGGGCCCAACTGATGTTTCCTATTCACTAATGTGAAAAAGTGAATATCAATTTTTTTAGATCACCAAACCAAAATAGCGCTTAATTGCGTTCCCCGCTTTATTTTCCCTTACAAACAAATACACGAACACCACTAAAAGAGGACTCCCATCTTAACAATAAACAACATAGTTCCCAAATCGCCTTGTTTGCATGTGATGTCAAACTTTTACAAGATCAATTTAAACAAAAAATACATGTTTGTCCTATAAGGAATGCATAAACAAACCCGTGAAAAATTCCTGGAAGGGGCATCATTCTAAAATTCGAGCCAGCTTCGCGGATTTTAAGAGCCCATAGTTTTTGCTCCCATATGATTAGGTTAATCATTAATCAAAATTCATTTTTAAATGTTTCCTTGATACCAGGCAAAAAGAGCGGCGAGCCAAAAAAACACGACAATCAGAAGTGTTTTAGATGGAGAGAGACGGCAGAACCAATTAGTCATGGCAAATTCCAAAACAACAAGGAGCAACGACAACATCGTTTGTCTCAGCCCACGATTGAAATAAGGAACGCACCCGGGTAAACCAGGAGGAACTATAAAATGCTAAGAAGGCTAGAAAGTAAATAAGGCTGTGATTTCGAACCCGGAGCGAATTCAGGTCGATTTCATCGAGTCCATTCGTCGAGTGTGACATAGTTGTCAGCGTTGCCTTCTCGGCTGGAGAGCTTGCTGAAAGGAAATTATTCAGCTGAAAGAATCAAAAAGAACCAGCACTTTAAACTCTCCACAAGAAACAAGGAAGGATGCTTAAACAAAATGCCAAGGAACAAGGTGAAAATCTTCCGAAAAGCCGACCGTTCTCCTATCCCTGATTCAGCGTCCACTTGGCAGAAGAGGTAGAAGACGTCGACAAGGAAGAAGACGGACAAGGTCGCCGCCAACGAAAGCCTCCCGCGCCGCCCAGGCTTCCTGGCGCAGAAGCGCAGTTCTAGTGCGCCTGCAATGGATAAAGTGTGTAGGCGCTTTCTTCCCTTTCACAAACGGCGCGAATACGAATGAATGTATTTGCAAAATATATTTTGTTAACACGAGCCATCACTAATTTCTCCATCTCGACAATATCAACATCATAATTTTTCATAGCAAACTCTGATTTCTGCTAGAACAGTCACAATTAAGCTAGCGATCAAACCAAACTTGGTCACGGTTGCATCGAGAAATCCGGAGAAACTTCCGAGAAGGAGAAGTGGAAAATGCGCACTGAGATGGCCCGTAAATGTATGCATGTATGTAGCAGAAAAGAGTGTATGAAAGCGAAAGTAGAGTCGTCGAGAGATTGATGAGAGTGAGAGAGAGAGGAGAGAGAGAAAGAGAGAGAAGATGTTCAGAGATGCAAAATAGAACCCTAATGTAGTAGGCGCTCAAGCGAGCGAGAGGAAACAGACGAGCCCCTGTGCCTCCCGGCAGTGCGCAGGGGGTAATTGAGGAAGCGCGTCCAAGCGTACCGATCATTCCCCTTTCTCTGCTTCTCTTCCTTTCTCTCCAGTCCTCTCTCTCTCTCCCTCTCTTTCTCACTCTCGCTCTATCTCTGTCTCTCCATCTCTCTCTCTCCTTCTGTCAGGAAATGAATTCGCTTGATAATGAGATCGTGCAGAAATGGCGGAGCTTCTTGCAGAAAAGAGGCGTCGATGAATTCTTTTCTGAAGTCAAATGAAATTGTTACAAAATCTAAAGAGCAAATAATTTATTAGGATTTACTCCACTTTTATATAATTCTATCTCCTCGCTCTCTCTCCCTTTCTCTCTCTAACTCTCTCTCTTTCCCTCTCATTCTCACTCTCTCTCACAGTCTATCCCTCGCTCTCTCTTTCCATCTCTCGCTATCTGCCTCTCTCTATCTCTCTCCTTATTGTCTTCTCTTACGATTAGTGCATATCTCTCCACTTCGCGATCTTCGACTTCTTCGCTCGAAACTCCAGCAGCCAACAATGGATGATTGCATCAATAGGAAGGGCTGCAGGCTGCAATGGCTGGCTACTACTCTCTTTTTGTCCACGCTCTTTTGGTGCTCTGCTATTTCGCTTCTTCCACTTTCAACCCTCATTTCTTTCCTTCTTTCTTCCTCTCCATCTCGCTCTCTTCTCCACTTTGCTCTCTCGCTCTCTGCCTCTCTCTTTTTCTCTCTTGCGCAGAGTGGTGCCCTCTCGGTATGGACACGGAGAGGTCCATCCTGTGAGACGTGAGGATGAAGATATGCGAAACAAGAAGAGAGAAAGATTAAGAGAAAGAGAAAGAGACAGAGAGAGCGAGAGAGATTGAGAGAAAGCGAGAGACAGAGAGAGAGAGAGAGAGAGAGAGAGCACATGAAGTGGTGAGATTGAGGAGAGATCCAAACCGAAAGCGACGAAGACAAGGCCAAATGAATTGGGCATTTCAGCACAGTGGAAGCGAGAAGGAGAAAAAGAAGAGAAGGAAATGAAGAAGAAGTGGAAGTGATATTGGAGAGCAGCTGGGTATATGCAAAAATGTTCTCTCTCGAAGAGATCGAGAGAGGGGAGAGAGATCGAGAGAGGGGAGAGAGATCGAGAGAGTGAAAAACAGACAAAGAGGAATCGAGAGGAGGAAAGTTAAAGAGAGATCGTGGACAAATATTGTTATGTTCAATGATGTAGTTTCTATATACAAATAAGCTGAAGCTTCTTGTGGGGAAAACGCCTATCGATAGGTCTGAAAGTGACAAGAAGACATCAAAAAGGTAAGAGAGAAAGAGAGAGAGAGAGAGAGAGAGAGAGAAAGAGAGAGAGAGAGAGAAAGAGAGAGAGAGAGAGAGAGCGCGACAGGATAGAGTAAGAGACAGAGCAAAGAAGAAAAGAAGCCACTCTTATCCTGTTCTCGAAAGAAAAAAAAAGGTGTCATAGGGGGTCAAGGAGCATGGCGAAGATTGTCAAACTCTCTCCAGTTAAGCTGCATGTCATCAGTCAAAAGGCAGTGTTGCGTTCTAATTGAAGGTCTAATGAGATCTCGACTCATTCGCCGAATTCATATGTAACGGTAGTAAAAGGATGCCAGTAAAAAAAAAGAATTGAAAAAAATTATAATATAAATATTTAAAGGAAAAAAGTAATTCCGTTTAAAATGAAGAAGAGAAAATAACAAAATTAGTATTTAAAAGTATGGATTAAGGAAAATAACGAAGTGTCGCAATGGAGGCCTGCTCTGCTGGAATGGTAGCATTCACTTTGCTCGGTTTGATTGATAAAGTCGCTTCCGAAGACCGGGCTGACCAGGCCGGCTTCCGCCTTTCTGGGCGAAAATGAGGAGGAGGAGATAAGAGCGTGAGGCATGTGAGGGAAGAGCGTCTTCTCTCTCTCTCTCTCTCCACTTTCATTCTCTCTCCCTCTCTTTTCTCTTTTCTCCCGCACATTCTCGCTCTTATCACTTTGCTTTGAGCACTTTCCCTTAATCCTATCACTGATAACGGCGCATTCTCTCTTTCTCGTGAGAGATTGGGATAGAGAGCAGAGGGAGAAAGATAGAAAGAGATGGAGAGATGGGTAGAGAGCGAGAGAGAGAGAGAGAGAGATAGCGAGAGAGAGAGAGAGAGAGCGAGAGAGAGAGAGAGCGCGCGAGAGAGAGAGAGAGAGAGAGCTTGACTCGTCGAGACCCGCTCTCTCTGATAAGCAGAGACTCATCTCCTGGTGTGCGGTACCTGTTCCACCTTTCGCCATTCACTTTCCCTCAGGCTTCTCTCAGGTCCACAACATCTCCACCTTCCCTTTCTATCAATTCATAAAAAGACAAGATTTCAACCATATAATTTTTTTAACAAAATAAACTTTGTTCGCTTCGAAAATCCACCGTAGTGCCCCTTTCTCAACAATATCAATGACAAAAATAAGAAGAAGAAGAAGAAGAAAAAATGGACATGCAGCTACGATGTAATGAAGAAGGCAATTAGACTTGGAACGGGCAGAAAAGAGTGAACAGAAGCAGAGACAAGAAAGATAAAGTAGAAATGAGAGAATTAGAGGGAGGAAAGAAACGACTAAAAGATGCCAGCTTCCACAGGCGACGATGCGTCCAAACTGCCCCCGCGACTATTCCACCAACTCTTGCTTTGTCCAAATCCCGAGAGGGCATCGGGGAAAGCCTTTGAAAGATGTCTTTGTTTCTATCTCCTCTTTCTTCCTTTTCTCTCTTCCTTTCTCTCTCTCTCTCCCTCTCTCTCTCTCTCTCTCTCTCTCTCTCTCTCTCTCTCTCTCTGTTCCCAGCCTGGCTGCCTAATTCATTTAGAACTCGACTCCATTTGAGCATCATTTTGCTTTCTCTGATATCCGAGCTATATTTATCTTAATGGAAATGCTATTCATTCACACGAACATGGCCCAAGGAACACGGAACATTCTTGTAAGTGACCACGGGATGGTGGCAGGTAAAACAAGAAAATTCACATGGAGCCATAGGGTAGATGAAGTATTTCTACAAATGCTGTAAGCTAAGTTATTCGGCCGGATACACACCGGGCAAGGACTCTTGTTCTATCTGAATCTCTTTCTCACTCTCTCTCGCTCTCTTTCTCTTTCCCTCTCACATACTCTCTCTCCCGTACTCTCTTGAACAATCAGCACCCGGACAGGGGATAAATGAGGCGATTAAACGGCTGGAATTAGGGGGGAAGAGTGATCACGAATTAGAAAGAGAAATCGAGAAAGCGACAGAGATCGAGACAGAAAGAGAGTGAGAGAGAGAGTGAGAGAGAGAGGGTGAAAGATAGAAAGCGCGAGGTGACCGGGCGGGAAGGGAGATGCCCAAGGGAGGAAGCCAGCTGGCTCCGGCAATCCGGGTGTGCGTGGAATTCTTCTTCTTCAAAACCATATAAAGCGTCCTTCCCTGTTGTTCTCGTGGCCTAGGGCTGCGGGGGATTTAGAGAGATGTGGCGTAGAGAGAGGGTGAAAAAGGGTGAGAGAGGGAGAGAGAGAGAGAGCGAGAGAGAGAGAGCGAGAGAGAGAGAGCGAGAGAGAGAGAGCGCGAGAGAGAGAGAGAAGAGAGGGCTCGCAGATGTCTCCAGAAGAAGAAGAGCAAAGGAGAGAGGTCGAGTATATGAGAACCGGCCCGGGAGAAGAGGGAGAATGGCTTTGGTTATTTATCCGCTTCTAGTCGTCTTCTTGCACGCAACATGCGACACACGGACACAATTGTGAATATAGATTGAATGATGGGAGAGAGAGAGGGTGAGAGAAAGAGAGAGAGAGAGAGAGAGAGAGAGAGAAGCACAGAGTGGAAGAGAGAGTTGACTAATGAAAAGAAATGATTACAGAGGGAGAAAGAGGATGAGAATTAGAGAAAAGATAGGAGTAAATGTAGGAGGAAATGGATGTAAGAAAGAAGACGGGGTTGCTCGCGATGAGTTCAAATCAATAGAGTGTGGATCTCTCTCGCGGGTAAACTGGCAGGGAACTGGTTGGTTCGTTTTCTTTTTCCTTCTCTCCCTCTCTCCCTCTCTCTTTTTCTCTCTTTCTCTTAATCTCCCTCTCTCTATCTCTTCGTTCTTTTCCCTGTTCTCCTATCTCTAATGTGAATCCTAAGGCTGCTAGGCGGGAAATGAGTGCTTGATTATGCTATTGATGCAAAGATGAAAGTATGATTCAGATAAGTGGAGAAAGTGAAAGTGAGAAAGAGGGAGTGGGAGTGATAAAAGAGATAAATGGATGAACCCGATATAGGGAGATTGTTAACAGGCGTTGATAAGCGAAAGCGTGAGTGCACGGAATGTAACGTAAATTTTTTTCCTCTCTCGACACCTCTTGTTTCGGTTTCTATGTACGTACATATGGTTGGTGTGTCCAGACAATGAGAAAAAAAAACCTGTGGACTGGAGAGAGATAAGCTGTTAAGGAGAGAAGCAGGTGCTTAGAGATAGAGAATGAACTAGAAGAAAGCAGGAATTAGTAGAGAGTGATGGTGAAAAATGAGCAGATTGAGGGAGATATTCAAAGAGTGAGAGAATGAGAGAGAGAGAGAGAGAGAGAGAGGGAGAGAGAGAGAGACTAACCAAAAGAATGGGGAGCACATCTAATGAAACCCCTGGGCGAGCTCCGGGAAAGGAAAGGGTTGAACGGTGATAGATGAAGGGAAAAGGGCGTGGTGAGAAAGAAAGATGGAAATGGAGGGAGAAAGAGTGAAAGTGAGAAAGAGAAAGAGGGTTATTAGAGCAAAAGAGAGTGGTTTTAAGAGAGAATTGGAGACACTGAGATTGAGAAAAAGGTTTAGTAAGGACGCCGAGATATAAAAAAAACGCTAAGAAAACAGGGCCTCGGGCGTGAACCAGCATAGGGAGCAAGAGAAATACAGATGTGAACAGTTTCCCTTTTATGTACATAAATACTCTCTCTAAATCTATCCCGCTCTCTCAATCTATAGCTCTGTCATTCTCTGTCTCTGTTCTTCTCTCGCTCTCTTCCCTCTCCTTCCCTCCTTTCTTCTATCCCTCTCAATTACCTTCTCTATATTTTTATGTTCAATCCGTAAAAGCAATGCCTTACGTGTCCTGGAAGACAAAGGAAAAGTGTAATAAATCGAAGCAAAAGCCATTAAAGTCGCTAAAATGCGAATGGCACTTTTCGTAAACAATAAACGCGCAAGCGACTGGCAAATGGAGGTTGGAGGAGTAAACAACATACAATTAAAGATCGGGCCTACTTTTCCAATCGGAAAAATTTGAAGAAGTCGATTTAGGGAAAAAAATCAGAAGATTAACTCTCTTATTATTCAAAAGCTTGAAAGAATTGGCATCTTATTTTTTAGACAAATATAATTCTGTTTATATGTATTTGGCAAGGGATTTATCCTATTTTTTAAATCTTTTCAAGAGATACATATTACTATATTTTTCTTGCCCCTTTGGTCGTCGTCAAGTGGTAGTCAAGTTGGCCTGGCTCTCAGTTATTGAAGAAAGAAGAGCGGGCCATAAAAGTGGCGGCGAGAGTTGGTTAGCACCAAGTAGCCGAAGAGTAGCCTGGCACCAAGGGGGTACTGAGACAATGGAGAGAGAGGGAGAGAGAGAGAGAAGGAGAGAGAGAGAGAGAACAGAGAGAAGAGAGAGCGAACGAGGGAAAGTGAGAGTGCGCTCGGATGGTAGGCGGTAGACCACGGCTACAAGTCTCGTTTACGATTAGTGCAAGAAGTAAAGTATGGGCAGAGAGTGAGAGAGAGAGTGTGTGTCAGACAGAGAGGGAAAGAGATAGAAAGAGAGATAACCCATGAGAGACCAATTCGAACTAGAAAAAGAACGTCACGACATGCGGCAACATCAAAAGGAATGTGAAAGTTAAGATCAGCTTCAGACAAGAAAAAAAAAAGAATTCTTCCGGAACGCAATCTCTCGCTGGGGAATTCGTAGTGATGGAAGCTATTTGGGATGAAGAATTAGATGGCATTTCTTAAATATGTATTTAGGCGCCATTAATTTGGGGCTCTGTGGACGTGTACGCTGATTTCTAGAGAAAATCAGGAAAGATATGAATTCAGCTGGAAACCTTTGTGATTTAAAACTGTAATCATTTACTAGGGCTAAGACGAGCGAGTCCACCCACAAAATCGTCATAAATGACTCACGCAGTCGAGAAAACTGCATGTCCAGTTTAAATAGAAGTTTTAAATAGCCAAATATATAATTGAAATAAGCTCATTTATCTCAACCGCCTTGTTTTACGACTTATGATATGTTTGATAAACTTTCCCCCTCTTTTACACATTGTGAGGTGCAGCAACTTAGCCTATTTATTACTTATGCTTCGCAAAATACACCA
>CALZFC010000365.1:627500-655000 GCA_945643635.1 Allodiplogaster sudhausi
AAGAAACAGATCGTGAGAGAGAGAGAGCGAGAGAGAGAGACAGAAAGAAAGAGAAAGAGAAAAAGAGAGGGAGAGAGTTGAGAATGAGAGAGAGAGAGTAGAGAATGAGAGAGAGAGAGAGAGAGAGAGAGAGAGTAGAGAATGAAAGAGAGAGGGAGGGCGAGGTAGAAAATAAGGGAGGCACATGAACTTTTGTTGTAACTGTGTTTGAGTGAGGAGGTGGCAAGCGGCTGAAGAAATGAATGAATGAATCAGACGGACTCGACTGTCACAGCCATGCCTCTGACTAGAGTGCGAGACATTCTATCCGCTGCCGGTATGTTCACTTAGCAACATTCAAAAAGAAACACCGGACTTCAAATAAAATCTGCCCCCCCCCCCAATTCGTTCCAGTTTTTCAAGAACCATCACTAATAAACCCACCGATTTTTCTCTCTCTCTCTCTTTTATGTTACAGTCATCGTCCATTTTCTTTGAATGAATCAGGAAAAGAAGGTTGATATTTTGGAAAATAAAAATTGACAATATGAAATAGGATTTAAAAGATCGTTGTTTATTAGATATAGATACAAAATGAGCATCGCTGTTTTTGAGAGAAGATGAGGAGAACATGTCTGGCATGAGAGAAAGAAATGGAATGAGAGAAGAAATACAAGCACAGACGACAAGGTGTGTTCAATAATCGTGAACACAAACAAGTGCGAGGATTCTCTTGGCGAAGAGCGCTGTGTCAGGGTGAAAACAGATAAAAGGGAAGGCGGAGAGGACGAAGGGGAGAGAACGAAGGGGAGAGAGAAGAGAGAACCACGGAGAGCGAGAAAGAGAGAGAGAGAGAAATGAAGGATAAGTATAAAAATCGAGGGAAACAATTCTTATTGTTAGTCGCTTCATTCGAGAATCCCTTTATAACTAGAAATATTTTAAACTTTAGGTATTTTTTTTATCAACAAATTAGGATTTTTCAACGAAACGTTAAGGAATATGTAAAAAAAAAATTGAATAGAAGCCTAAAGAAATTTCTATGATTCGCAAAAAAAAAAGTTGGAAAAATAGAGGCTAGTGTATTCTGCTCTCATTGTCAGAATCGGACTACAACGAAGAAAGTGAGGGAGAAAAAAACAGGCAGTAATTATTTCGAGGTGCCAACCGGGAAGAGGAAGAAGGTGGGAAAGTGTAGACAAGGCAGAAGAAGTGTCAGGCAGACTCGTAATGGTAGACAAATTAGTCTGAATGAGATGAAGAGGGTTGGGAAAGTAAGAAGAAGAGTGGAAGCGTAAGACAGAGGCGAGAGAGAAAAGAGAGAGACAGAACGAGAGAAAAGGAGAGAGAAATAGAGAGAGAGAGAGAAATAGAGACATAGAATGAGAAAGCAATATGGATTGGCAGAGAGGGCGAATAATGAGGGAGTGGGTGAAGGAGTAAGCAATGAGGGAAATGAGAAAGAGGAAGTAGCGAGATGCGAGAGCCACACTCTAATTATGTTTACTTATGTACATATAATGATCTGGCAAACAGTAATGCAGAGAGAGAGGCAGAGAAAGAGAGCGGAGAGAAAGACAGAGAGAGAAGAGAGAGAAACAGAGAGAGACAGAGAGAGAGAAAGAGAGAGAGAAAGAGAGAGAGAGAGATAGAGAGAGAGAGAGAGAGAGAGAGAGAGAAACAGAACGAGGGATAATCGGTGGTATACGAGAGAGCAACAAATTTATCGAAAGCAAAGTATATCACGACGTCAAAAATATCTATGAGACAATATAGTTAGTTTACTGTTATATGTATTTTAATACATCCTTGTATTGATGATGCGTGTATTAAATTATGGTTTCATATATACATTTCTAATGATTTAAATTTTTCTATTCATTCTTTTTTTATCTTTCCTTGGTCTCACACTTACTGTCTCTACTATCTCTTTCTCTCTTCACTCTCTATCTCTCGCTCGCTTTCTATCTCTTCCTCTCTCTCTCTCTCTCTCTCTCTCTCACACACACAAACTCTCTCTCCCTCGTATCCGAGGGAGTGGGTTTAAGAAGTCCAGAAGCGGATTGAAGGACGACTGAGTGTCTATGAAAGTCAGCGTAGAGAAGCCTCCAAGGAGAATGAGGAAATCGTGAATGAAGAATTTTAAGAGAGAGGGGATAAATAGACTCTACAGCAGAAATAAGCTGCGGTCAAAGTAGCGAGAGAGAGAGAGAGAGAGAGAGAGAGAGAGAAAGTGAGAGAAGGAGGGAGAGAGAAAAAGGGAGGGCGAAAGAGGTAGAGGGGAAAGGGTGAGAGGGAGATTGAGAATGAGAGATATGGAGAGAAAGAAAGACAGAAAGGGTGAAAGAGACGCAAGAAATGTCTCGGACATTTTTGACGTCAATAGACATGGACAACATCAATCACGCTCGTCTGTGTGATAAATTACATATTTAGAATCTTCAAAAGTCTGCATCAAAATAAAATAAAAACGAAATAGAACGAAGGAGACAGAGAGAGAGAGAGAGAGAGAGAGAGAGAGAGAGTGAGAGATAGGGAGAAAGCGAGAGGGGGAAAACGAGAAAGCGATGCAGAGAATAAAAAATAGTGACAGTAAGACAAAAATTCTCCAATTTGTCATATCAGGAGAAGGAGAAAAATATTGGACTGAAGCAAGAAAAGAAAGAGTACATACATACATAAATGAAATTCGCTTTTGGGGCCTGGAGAGAGGGAAGGAGGGAGCTAGAGAGAGAGGGAGAGAGAGAGGGAGAGAGAGAGGGAGAGAGGGAGAGGGAGAGAGAGAGAGAGGGAGAGAGAGAGGGGGAGAGAGACAAAGCGAAGGAAAGAGAGAGGGAAAGTAAGAAAGAGGGTAAGAATATGAGAAATCTTAAAAAGTCTTTCTCGTCAATTCGAATATCATCCTGTGTTCTCTTCGTGAAGACGCAAGCGATACGCAAAAAAACCCAAGCAGGCTCATAAAGATCTGTAAAACCGATTATTTATTAATCATTATATTAACAGAATTTAAAGAAACAGAACCAAATATTCGAAACTAGAAAATGGTGAAAAAAAAGAAGGCCAAAAATATGTTTGGACATAGCAGTTCCCTAGGCGAAAATGAAATAATATTGCGCAACCTATTTGTTTTAGAATATGTATGATAATTAATGTGCAAAACGTTCATGAATGTACAGCAAGAAAAGCGTTGGAACTCGTCAGTAGTGAACAATTAATAAATATGGTTGTACTTTTTGACTACAAGGGAGTGCGACGTTGGACCGCATCGTGGAAACACTTCCGGCCAACCGACGAGAGGGCAAGAAACAATGAAGAAAAAGTCAGAGAGCAAAGAGAGCAAAGAGAGAGAGAGAGAGAGAGAGAGAGAGAGGGGAAAAGAAAGTAAGAAAGAGAGATGCAGAACGTTGACGAGAGAGAAGGAGATAAAGAGAGTTGCAAAGAGAGTGAGACAGATGTAGATAGGGAGACAGAGATGAAGAGAAGAATGTTTGTTAGGAAAAGGGATACAGCGAATCAGAGGAGAAATGAATCGGAGTGTCTCCAGGCGTTTGCTCGTGGAGAGTGCAAAGCAAGCGTGGAGAAGGAGAGAATGAGAGAGAGAGAGAAAGTGAGGGAAAGAGAGGTGGAAAGAGGTGTAGGGAGAGAGTCTAAGAATGAGATAATGTGAGAAGGAGAGAGAGAGAGAGAGAGAGAGAGAGAGAGAGGTGGAGGGACTGAGACTAAGATTGAGATAATGTGAGAAGGAGAGAGAGAAAGAGAGAGAGAGGAGTAACGGATTGTGAATAAGACGGAGAACGGGATCGGCTTACGTGGTGAGAAGAAGGCCGACTGAGAAGAAGGCAACTACGGGGAACACTTTGAAGCGAAGAGCCTACTAATCGGAACATTTCAATTGAATGGATATAAAAATATTTTTAGAGCGGAAAGATCTTTTAGATCTTCGAAGGTTTGCATGTACGCCTAAAAAAGTTGAATGACCAAATGTTATGGAATACTTTTGGTAGGTCTTGAGCGTGGCTGATAAGTCATTGTCATTGCTACGAATAATTGTGTTTACATAGTACATCGCTGCATGTTTATCAGATCGCCTTGCGTGGCACTCGTAACAATGGAGAGTTAAATTTTCATTTTATGATGGGAGAAGAACGACTTTCGCGTTGGAAAACGAGATCGTGAGAATGAGAGAAAGACCGCGAGGACAAGAGAATAAAATGGAATCGAAAGGAGAGGAAAAGGATGATTGAAGTGAAACGAGAGCAGGAATGGCTTACGTGAGGTTGAGGAAAAACGCTGAGGAAAGAGACATTTTAAAAATTACATAACAAATAAGTACATCTTTGTTTGAACCGCAATACTAAATGAAATGAAAGAAATAGTTGCGTTGTGAAATTTTGCACGATGTTCACGGAGAAGTCGAGAGAGCCTCGTCATTTCCCTCCTTTCTACGCAGCCAAGGATGGCTGTTTTTCTCGGAGGCTCATCCGTTATTTCACCCTTCAAGGCTGTACAGTTTTACTGCTTCGAGGTGTCCTTCGTTTTCCATTCCTTTAAATGACGTATTTTCGGGGTTGAAGCCGTCACACAGATAACTCTTCTCTTCTGCGTCACGGTCCTCTCGCTTGTCGCGTGTAAAAAGAAGAAGAAGCTGGAAGCGCCACTCGGGCAGAAGGCTGACAAGAGCATCAAAGGTCGGAAGGACAATTCTGCTTCCGGGAAATGGGAAGAGAGAGATAGAGAGAGAGAGGGAGAGAGAGAAAGGGAGAGAGAGAGACTGAAAGTGAACGTGAAAGAGATAGAACGTGAAAGGGGAGAGAGAGAGAGCAAGACTGAGTGAGAGAGAGATACTGAGAGTGAAAGAATGGGAGAGTGCAAGAGACGGAAGAGAAAGATAAATCTCTATGCTTATGAAAATGTTTACACTTTATCATATTCGAAACACATGTTAAAAAAAAATGATTTTCAAAGATAATTTCTCCCTCAGGCGTGTCTCGCCTCAAGAGCACCAAGCGCATCCTCGGCACGCCAAGTTGCAAGAGGATTCAGACGAGAAGAAGGATAAGCCGGTCGAGCCAGCCAAGGTTGGCTTCGTAGAAGAAATATCGATATTTAAATACTGCCATTATCGATTGATTTTTGTAATTCTAGCGTTTCCCACGTTTCAGCCAGAGAGCGCCACGGCCGCCGCGGAACCAGAACAGAAGAAAAAGGCGGAAGAGGTCAAGGAATCGAGCGGAGAGGCTAGCGATGCAAACAATATTGCCACCGCAATAAAGTTGACGATATCAGAGATGATATTTTTTTAAATAGTAGTCAAATAAAAATACATTTTCCCGTTAAAACATTAAAAAAAGCAGAAAAAGGATACCTATTTGTGCGACTACATTTACAGGGAAAGTCGGAGAAGGCGAGCAAATTGGCGGAGTCCTGCAGAGGCGGAGACGACAACTATGAGAAGGTCGACGAAGTCAATGCCAAAGATCTGCTCGGGGTTATTTTAATTTTATTTTAAATTTAAAATTATAATTTAAAAAGAGAAAAGTAATGCTTTCTTCAGCAACTCACAGCAGAAGAGCGCGCGGCGGTGCAAGAAAAGGGCGAAGACAAGTCGGGTAAGCAGAAGAAGGAGAAGGAAAAGGAAAAGGAGAAGGAGGAGGAGAAGGAGAAAGAGAAGGGTGGAAAGGCCAAGGAGGCCAAGAAGGAGGACCGTTCCCTCCAGGTCGAAGCTCCAGCCGTCTCGCCCGCCGCAGCCAAGCTCCCTGATGGTGTCTTTCGCAGGGCCCAAAGATACATTTTAGAAATATAAACAATTAAATGGCGTTTCCGAATTTATTATTGACTAGACTAAAAACAATTTTTTTCTTTTTTAATAAAATCGATAACGTTGAGGTTCATCGAAAGGCGTCTCTGACAAGAAGTCCTCGGAGAAGAAAGCAAAAGAAATCGAGGCCAATCCAGAGTCGACAGCCCGCGATGGTGAGTTGTTACATATTGACAAGACTCCGCCCACCTCATCTAAGGCCCCGCCCATTCTTCGGAACGCGTAATAAATACCGGCTTCCTTATATACTTATCAAAGTTCTCCGAGACCAAGTTAACACACTCCACTTGCAGAGGAAGCGGAGAAGCCGAAGGCCAAGCCCATTTCACAAAAGGCTCCGCCCCCTCAGCCAAAGTCCGCCCACTCTTCTTCTAATGCGAAGGATCGTTCGGAAGCGTCGGTAGAAGTGGAGCCTTCTCTCGCCACCCTCCCGGAGGTAGCAGGCCTCTTTGTATGATGAACAACTTATACTGATATATTATTAGTCGGCAGAAAGCTTATCTTCAAGGTTCCCATTCGAACATATGAAAATGTAAGCTCCATTTTTAGTCTGCGACTGGCACTGCCGGCCACTCGATCACCCCTCCACCACCTGACGATGAGAAGACCAGCGACGAGAAGATTGGTCAGAACGAGGAGGGAGGGAGAGAGGGACAGATAAAGATGAAGAGTGAAAGAGAGGGAGAAAGAGAGAGAGAGAGAGAGAGAGAGAGAGAGAGAGAGAATAGCGGAGGAAGGGGAAAGTTCGCTGAGAGCGACCGAAACAGGACAGGGATATGCAAGAGAAAAGACTAGAAATGTTGCAGAGTAAGCGGAGCCTCAGCCTTCTTCAGATGCTCTTCTCTATTCAACCACGTCCATTGCAACCTCCCCGAGCACACTTTTAGTTTTATTTTCCTATAAAGCCTAAAAATGCGTGTGAACTTGTAAACAAATCCTGAATGATACGAGTTTATTGCGGCAGCTGTTCCAAGAATGAGCAGTGTTTACAAGAATCGGAAGGCAGAAAACAACAGATTGATTAATAAGCAACCAAAAAAAGCGATATGAGACTGTAGAGAAGAAATTAGGTAGGCGGCAAGTTAGTCAACAAAACGAGTGTGATATTAAATGTGTCATGATTAAAAGAATACGCGTCATAGACTTGAGATATAGTATGCGTGAGGGTAGGCGTTTGCTATCAGTGACATGCGAAAAAAAAGGCAAGCAATGAACAGACAAATAGCGTAGAACAACGCAGTGGAACGAATTCCCGTGTACAAGCACAAGGGTTTTTGTTAGGCGTGACTACTTCTTCAAGCTGGAGGAATAGGTCACTGGAATAAAAAAAACCGTATGCAGCGACGCGGTCAATTTTGAAACCGGACAATAAATACTCGTGTCTGAAACAAGCAAGGGACGGTTACCTGACCATCAGTAACGAGAGATTGATTAAAATGAATAGGTGTGTTGGGGGAAAATGCCAATAGAATCATTTTTCTGCAAGCTTTAGCCAAACTTCACCAAAGGCGAATGTACAGCATATATATACAGAGGTCAGGCCGGCTGGTCAAAATCTACAGTACCTTTCGGAGCAAGTCCACTGAGCACAGCTAATCGTGGAAGTTAATAGTTAATGCTTCCAAGGCCAGTGTCGGTTGCATTCCTCTCCGACTCCTCAAAAAAAAACTCTATTTTCAAGCCAAAAATGAATAAATGAAAGGGAAGGAGAGAATGAACTAATGCATTCTACGGTTAAAAAAAAGCTGAAAACGGCAAAGAAGTGAAATGTTAGGATTAAGCAATGTTGGACTGAAATGTTGGTGCTGTGAAATAAATGAAAAAGAAAAAAATTAGATATAAGATGACAAAAAAATGCCACAATAAAAGAGTGCCTCACCGGTGCTGCGAGAGAACTTTCAAGTAATCCACCTGCTTCACGGGAAAATGCCTGGTTGTCTCGCCCTCCACTGCCGCCCTCTTCAACACTCTCCGCTTCCTCAAAGAAGCATACGGTGAGCACAGCCATTCAATTCGGTGGTTTCCAAATATTTCCAAAATTCACCAAAGCAATAAAAGTATTACTGCTTGCTGTATCATTTGAAATGTTTTATGTGAGAAATATAAAATCCCACTAGGAAAAGGGAAAATAGTAAAAAAAAAATCTTTAGAATGCAGGTTGAAAAGAAGTAGCTTTGACTAACCGTCTCGTTCACTAGAGGCATACTACCATCGCGCCGCGATTGCATCATTCCTGTTAGTAAACCCCTGAGACGGTTGAAGGAAGTCCACGACGGCTCGGCATTCTCCTGGAGATAGGCTACTTTAAACAGAACTGTATTAGATGCAATTTAGAATGAATCGAAAATTCAAATATATTTCGAATGTTGATTGAGAATTACCCCTCCGCTTCGCTGCTCCTCATCTCCTGATTCATTAGTTCTCGATAAAGCAGTCGGCTCCACCACCAAAGAACGGTTCTCGAATGAAGATGACGCCTGAAAAGTATAGATTTTCATTTAAATCGTCGACATTTAACATGGATTTTTTTCGCGAGCTGAGCCTAGTAGTAAGACTCGTTCAGATATTTAAGCAATATTTCATCGACACGGTTGTTAAAGCGTTTGACTAAATGCAGAAGTACTAAAAAGAGGAAGGGAAATAACTCTGAAGTATCAATAACAATCAATGTGGCTAGGAAAGTTTTTTTCCTAATTGGTAGACGGACGATAAACCAGACTGTTTCTGCAGGAACAGAATTGTTCTTATAATATAATAATGTAATTAAAATACTAACAATGATTAGTTCGACGGGCGGCCAAGCAGGCCCAGCAGGTAGGCGATTTCGGGTGCTATCGTCATCCGAGTCCGACGAATCGTAATTGCGAGGACCGACTCGCCGCTTGCATATCGGGCACTTCTAGAAATACGGTACAACTTAAACTAATAATAAATCAGTGAATAAGTGATAATTGAAACCGTTTGATAATCACGCTGCTCCAGCCAAGTCTCGATGCAGTTGCTGTGGTACACTACAATTACATTCAAAATTATTTTCATTTTGAAATCTAATTTAATGATATCGTAATGATAAGAAATCGATCAATAGCAAGAATAGGAATAAACAAAGTTGTATAAATAAAAGTAAGAAATGAAAGAATAAAAAGACTGACAATGATTGCAAGGCAGCACGCTAACTTCCTCGCCGTGGATAAAGTCTTCAAAACAAATTGCACACGCATCCGGCTCGTCACCTGAAATGATTATGAACATTTCTAAAGTGTTATACCCTATTCAAGTCTAGACAAATACTCAATTATGCTTAATTTAAAGAAGAAGGAAAAAAGATGTATTTCTCACTTACCCGTCTGAAATGTTTTTTTGGGAATCTCGATGGCGGGTCTTGGATAGATTGGGGTGCTTGCTCTTTCTTGGATCACTTGGCTGGCTAGCTCCTGGCTAAGCAGACGATTTCGACGGACTCGGCACCAATCGACAAGCTGAAGAAAAAAGAAAGAGTTTTTCAGAGTGAATTGTGGAACGAGAAGGCTGATAACAAAAAAAGGATATCAGAGATGTAACATATTGGTATTAGGATCCAAGAAGAGGCGCTCACCAAATAAACGGCAAAAGCCATGATTACAACGCCCACGAGAACGAGACCGACGTAGGACTGTAGCTTGAAGTGCACCGAGTAGCTGCAGGCAATGGAAGCACTTTATTTTCAAATTTTTCCAAGCAATTTAGTAAGAATCAAATAATTTTCCAAACTTTTTTTCTCTTTCAAAAAGGCACCAGTTACTGTTCATCGCACAAATTTGGCAAGCTTTGGACCACTCGACTTTGTAAAAGGTTCAAAACGGAAAATGAATAATGATGTCATCATACCCCTGGCTGGCCGGAAATGTGTCCATCAAGGCAATCATACACGTGTAGCTCACCATAACGATCGGGATCGTCACCTGCAAACAAGAATCTTTGCTTTTTTTACAAGACATTTCTGTGTATTTTTATTTCTAAGGTATAGTTTATATCACATTATCAACAGTACAAGCCCTCAGAAACCAGTTTGCCAGTGAAATGGTCAGATTCAAAATCAAGAACAGTGCACAAAATAACTCCTTCCGAGATTATAAGATTCTCAATTCCTTTCTAACCTTGTCGGCGTATTTTCCACCAGTCATATTGAAAGCAGGCTCGTCCTTGTCGCTGAACACAATGACTGCCTTGTAGTCTGACCCCAAGCGATAGGCCTCTTGGACGAAATATGCCTAAACAATTTATATAAGAAAGTTAGCATAATTAATATTTTCATTACGTTTCATTAAAAATTAAATATAATGAACAAGAAAGAAAATTGTGTATGTGCTAGATTGGTTTGTTTTAATCAGGGTTACTAGCGTCTATTTTCTTATCAACCCTGATTTGGGCCTTCCCAGAGGTATGCCAACCAAGATTTTGACGTTAAAATTCAGTTTTTACTCTCCTCAGGTTGCTTTCTGAGACCATGACATGTACTGCCTGATTTTAATAATTCATGGCATTTCCGAACCATTGGAAAATAGTGTAACCTGCTCAGAGAAGCTGCAATTCGCACGCGGCACAACAGCAAAGTTGACTGCGCAAGAATTGTAGCTCTTCGGAATCTAGAAAAATAAAATTCAATTTAATAGGCAACAAAACGCAAGCCAGTCTTTATGGCAGCATTTCATCTGTAGCCGATAAATTAAAAAAAAAAATAATGACGATGTTTCATTACAGTAGGAAACGTGGTTTTTTTTTTCGTAAGAAAATGAGGCTCTTTACATCATTGTCGCTAACAAGCCTAAGACGTGTTCAGTTGAAAAGAAAATTACTAAGGTTGAACAATACATAAAACTTTTTATTAGATACCAGTCCATAGCGAAGTAAATTAATCGTTAAAAGTAAATATACTGACTCCTGATTCTTTAACCCAAGATCACGAACCTGAACAGGAGAGCAGGCATCGGCGGGAAAGGTTGGAAGGGCGCAGCCGTTTGCCCACTCCGTTGCCGTGAATGTTTCGATATCCGCTCCGAAGTTGGCCGTAGTCGGATAGCATTGCCACAAAGGAGAAGATGAGCGCTTGCTCAACTTAAAAAGGAACGCTAAAACCAGTGAATAGTAGCCAGACCATTCAACTTAATATGTATTTAACTTATCAAGAATAGATCATAAAAGAGCAGTCGGATGATATCCAACAATAATTTGGGGGTTCAAATTAAGATGCGGCAGACTAAAAAGATTAACTGGCGGAAGAACACAATACACGCGAACTTAGACAGAACCATATAATTTTTTACACTGAAAATTTAAAAAGTACTGAGCTAACCACATCAATAACTACTAGTGCTCTTGTAAAGGAGAGTGTTGCTGCCGAGAGAAGAACGACAAGCCAGCCCCCGCGGCTCCCTCCCGTCAAGCGAATTAACGCCATCCTCACGGCTTCGCATTCGTCGAATTAATTGCCTACTTTAAAAAGTTATAGAAAAGATATTGCTAAAAAAAAAAATAACGAGGAAAAAGCATCACAAGCTTGTGATGGTGAAGCATCTTCTTGACTCAGAATTTCGGTGCCGGCTAGTAAAACTCGCTGTACCTTAACAAGCATCACACTTTAAGGGTGCCATACATCGTGCCTTACGGCACAGCGCCATCCGTTCCCTTTTTGCGGTACAAACCTTCCAACTGTTCGGAAGTATTTGCATAAACAGATTACATTTGCCCCAGATTACCTTGCAAACGAGTAGAATCGATGGTAAGAGTGATTAAAAAGGCAAAGCCAATGAGGCCACGAAACTGTGTTGACAGCCCCTGTTCAGGCAGTACTTTCATAACCCTTCTACTTTCATGTCGTTATTTCGAAAGATGTTCTTAGGATCGCTATTATTATTATTGATCTCTAAACATCTTCCAATTCAGCCACTTCATTTTCAACAACATGCAAGAACATGTTAGCGTGAAGTATCTCTAATTATGTTCAAAGCAGTTGAAATCAAATCCATTACATGATGAGTGTTTCCTTTTTTTATTGCGGCAGATGCAGAGCACAAAAAAACAATTGAGGTAGAAAGGCCAATTCTGAAACTGGAAAATAAATACTCGTGTTTGAAACAAGCAAGTGAGGGCTACCAGACAATGAGTAAATAGAGGTAGATTAAAATGAACCGGTGCGACAGAAAAAACAAACCAACAAATTAGTTTTAGTGCAAACTTAACCAAATTTCAACAAAACAAAAATGTACAGCATATATACAGAGTTGAGGCTGGCTAGCCAGAATATACAGTATCTTTCGTAGCACATCAACTGGGCTCGGCTAACCGTGGAAGGTATCCGAATTGCCTCCAAAGCCGGTGTCGGTTGCATTCCTCTCCGATTCCTCAAATACCATCTTTTCTTTCAAGTCAAAAAGAAATATGAGAAAGGGCAAAAGAGACTGAACTAATGAAATCAAAAAAGTGAATTTTTACAATTTGTTCAATGTGGAAATGAAGTGGAAGTTAATGAAAAACAAGCAATTAAATAAAAGATCAAAAACCGGTGTCGCGGGAGAACTTTCAAGTACGGATGCATCATGGGCGAATGACTGGTTGTCTCGCCCTGCTCTGTCGCCCTCTTCACCATTCTCAGCTTCCTCAATGAATGATCCAATGATATACGATGGTTTCAAAATATTTTTAAGATTTATCCAATACTATAGCTAGTTGTTAATTCTTTCACGTTTTTTTTTCATTGTGTGGAATCAAATAATAAGACTACTCGTTACGCTCTCGTTGGAAATCATTTATGTGAGAAATAGGCAATCCTTTGTGGTAAGGAGAAAATAATCCAGATATCCATAAAATCTAGTTTGAAAAGTAGCGTCGACTAACCGGTTCGTTCACGAGATGCATACTACCATTGCGACGCGATTGCATCATTCCTCTGAGCAAGCCCCTGACACGGTTGAAGGCATTCGACGATGGCTCGGAATTCTCCTGGAGATTGGCTTCGTTAAATGGTACCGAAAAAGGCTAGAAAAGTCAGGAAATTTAATATATATATATATATATATATATATATATCAAATGTTGACTCAGTAAAGTCATTGACCAATATGATGGTTAATATTGGCATGCTGTAGCATACTTCACTAAATAGCAAGGAGAAAAACAGCCGATAGCTACCTCTCCGCCTCGCTGCTCCACATCTTCGGATTCGCTAGCCCTCGATGAAGTCGCGGGCTCCGCTACCACAGAACGGTTCTCCAATGAAGAAGATGGCTGAAAGTAGATTTTCATTTAAATCTACATGCAACACCTATTTTTCGAAATGTGAGCTTTCTTTTCTTAAAGCACCGACATTTATGCGCTAAATCACTGACACAATTGTTAAAGCGTGCGACTAAATGGCAAAATATCAACAACAAGCAATGAAATTTGGGTAGAGTTTTTTTTTAATTAAAAGGAGGTAGAACAAGCTTTTTTTTTGCCGTCAACCAAATTAATATGTTGCCGTAAATGTTTTCCCTCGCTCACATGAATTCATGGAGTAATAAAATTGTTCTTATAATTAATAAGGTATTTAAAATACATGGAACACTTACGACGAGATGTTCGGCGGCCGGACCAGCAGGCCAATCTGGTAGGCCATTCCGGGTGCCATAGTCCACCGAGTCCGACGAATTGGGATTACGGGGACGAACACGTCGCATGCATAACGGGCACGCCTAGAAACATAACAATTTTAAAATAAATAATTCAATGAATGACTACTAATTCAAACCTTTTCATAAAAACGCTGGTTCAGCCACACATCGATGCATTTGGTGTGGTACACTACAATTAAATTTAAACTAGGCCCTCTCTATCATTTTCTGGCTATTTCCACACTATAATCTCGTTTAAAGTTTTAAAAACAACATGCCAACAGCAAGAATACAGATAAATAAAAGTGAATAAATAAAACTGACAATGATTGCAAGGCAGCACGCCAACCTCCTCGCCGTCGATGAAGTCTTCAAAACAGATTGCACATGCGTCCGGCTGGTCGCCTGAATTTAATATGAAATTAGAAAATTATAATTTCTAGGCGTATAGCGCCGGGAACGAGCGAAATCAGGCTGAGTATGTAAAATAGACGGTATATTTTTATTCAATTATTTTTAAATCAATGAGCGAAAAAATTATTTCGTCTCAAATATCTTTGTGGGAATCTCGATGGCGGGCATTGGGAAGACGGGGGTGCTTGCTCTTTCTGGGATTCCTTCCCATGCTGCTGCGTTTTGGCGAAAGCGACGGCTTTGGCACCAATCGGCAAGCTGAAGGGGAAAAAACAAGGGTAAAGAAAATATCACTAGAGACCTCATTTCTTTGCCAAACTAAACAGATGGTGATATCGGGATGATCTAGACGCAGTGAAAGATGATTCTTTCAATTGACCCATAACAAAATAGCCTGCATTGCCCTGTGGCCAATTCCTAGAAGCAGTGCTGAGCAAGACCTTTTCAGCATTGCCGAGGAGAATGTTCAAAGAATGCGCACTCACCAAACAAGAGGCCACCGTCAGTGAAACAACGACAACGACGAAAATGAGGCCGGCGAAGGATTGCAGCTTGAACTGCACGGAGTAGCTGCAGGCAATACAATCGTCTCAATTTTTTAGACGAATCAAGTAATTTGCATAATTTTTTTTCTTTCTTTCTAAATCGCACAATTTAGACATTACATAAAAGTGTGCCATGCTTATTTTTAGAGATGTTCGATTTTGCCTTCAGCCTCTATCACTCTTTGTAAAAGGTCTCAAACGGAAAATATTATTATGGTGTCACCATACCCTTTGCTGGCCGGAAAGGTCTGCATCATGGCAACCATACACGTGTAGCTCACCATAACGATCGGGATCTTCATCTGCAAATACGAATATTCTCTTCTTTTGCAAGGTAAATACTGCATAAAATGGTTTTCTCCCAAATTTTAAATTTCCTGAGTATAATTTGGCACTAATTTGTATCACCTTATCAATACTCTAAAATAAGACATAACAGTAAAAGGTCGGATTCAAAGTCAAAAGATCCTCCTAGAGTGTGAGATTCTCAAATACCTCTTCTAACCTTGTCGGCGTACTTTCCACCAGTCATATTGAAAGGAAGCTCGCCCTCTTTCTTGAACACAATAACTGCCTTGTAGTCCGACCCGGAGTGAAACGCCTCTTGGACGAAATATGCCTGAGCTAGTTACATACGAAAGAACCTAATTAATATTATCATTACGCCTCAAAAAATGCAATCAGTTTAATATAGCACGAAAACAAAAATGGTGTAGGATTGTCCCAGATGAGCATATTTTTAATACTCACGGTCTTCGAACATTATCGAATTATGAAAGAAAACAAAATTCAAAATGGTGTAACCTGCTCAGAGAAGCTGCAATTTGCACGCGGCACAACAGCAAAGTTGACTGCGCAAGAATTGTAGCTCTTCGGAATCTAAAAATACAATTGATTGATTGATTTATTTACGTGCTGCTGCCACGTGTTAATAAAGATATGTGTATAAGTGATAAAGCAAATCATAGTATGGTATACATAACAAGATACAGTATATATGAACATCATACAGTATATATGGGCTATTGTAATGGGGTCGCAGATGGGGAGGAGAGGGAGGAGGGAGGTGAGTGCTTGGCCAGGCTGTTGAAAGCTTTGAAGAAAGCAAAAGAAAAAAGAAAACAATAATTTTTAATAGGCAGCAAAATGCAAGCCAGTTAGTAGTCTGCGGAAGCCTGTAGTGGATAAATAAAAAACTTTAAAAAAAATTCTTTAACTAAGTTTTCTTACAATAGAAACATGTGGGTCCTTTACGTAGGGCTCTTTTCAGTCGAAAGATTAAACAATCCTTAAACTTACTGTTTGATTCCAGCCCGTCAGGGAATAAAAGGGTTTCCGGGTGGTCGTCCAGAACAAGGTGGGGTAAGTGAAAAATGGGATTGAAAAACAGGGTGAGGGCAGTTCAAAAAACATATTTTCCTATTTTCCTCGCGTCTTCTATGTGTATATAATAGCTCAATTTATGTAAGAAAAAATTTCTTCAAAAACAAAGCGGGGAAGGGCCAACAAAAAGAGTGGGAATCCGGCAAGCCTCCTGATTCCAGTCTCTAGCAAAATAAATTAATCGTTAAAAATAAATATACTAAATCCTACTAACTTAACCCAAAATCATGAACCTGAACAGGAGAGCAGGCATCAGCGGGAAAAGTTGGAAGGGCGCAGCCAAAGGCCCACTCCATTGCCGTGAATGCTTCGACATCCGCTCCGAAGTTGGCCGTAGTCGTAGAGCATTGCCACGACGGCGAAGTTTCGCGCTCGATCAACTTAAAAAGTAAGCAAAATAAGCGAATAATAGTCATACTATTCAAATTATAAAGATGTTAATATTGATGTAGCAATCAAAACAAGGGCGCTTTGTTTGAATAGTAACAGAAACATTGAACTAACCACATCAATAACTACTCGTGCTCTTGTAATTGAGGCTGCAGAGAGAAGAATGACAAGCCAGCTTCTGCAGCTTCTTCTCGCCAAGCGAATAAACGCCATCGTCACTATCCGCATTCGTTGCAATAATCTGCTAAATTTGTTCCGAAATTATCTTTTTTTTTAACATATAATAGCAAATTGTAAGAAGTAACGAGGAAAACAAAGCTCCAGGAAAAAGCAATTGTGAATCATTTACACTAATATTTTAGTAAATCTCGCTTCACAGTATCCAAGCAACACACATAAAAGTTGCCAAACGTTGTGGTATACGGTAAATCACCGTCCATTCTCTTTTTTTCTGCGGTACAAACCTTGCAACCGCAGGGAATTAACTGCATAAACAGATTGAAACGGCGGCCGATTACCGCAGACATGGGTTGAACCGATGATAAGAGAAATTAAAAAGGCAACCAGGAAAGCACCATTCTGTTGACAGCCTCAATTCCTGCTATCAATTTGTTCAGTCAGCACTTTCATAACCCTTCTAATTTCATGTCGTTCTTTCGAAAGGTGTGTTTATGGTTAGGATGGTTCTTATTATTCTTGATCTCTAAACATCTTTCCAATCCAACCACTCCAATTTCAATCACTTGCAAGAACATGTTAGCGCGAAGTATCTCTAATTATGTTCAAAACAGTTGATATCAAATCCATTACATGATTAGTTTTTCCTTTTTATTGCGGCAGCTGCAGAACACAAACAATGGTGAGCAGTGCTGAAAAAAACCGAAATGTAGATAACATCGACTGGTTAATATGCAGTTGCAACATCTCCAAATTCATACACAAATGAACGGCGAGGAAATTCGTAAAATGAATAGTATCATATTCAACTTCTCTTGCTGTTAAATATTCATTATTTGTGATATGTACGAAAGGAGGAGAAGAGCGAAGATAAAAAAGACAAAGAATGATGAGAGGGGACGACAATTTCTGACATTTCACAGATTAAGATAAAAAGGATAAGGAAAACAAGTTAGAAAAAAAGATACGAGAGACAATACAGAAATCAAAGAAGAAGAAAAAAACACGCCTCATAGACTCGATATAATCGTTGATAAAACAAACTTAAAATATTAATAACACAAAATGCAACTCCGTAGACTATGTTACCTATACGCGGCAGAAACATTCACCGCTGCAAAACATTAACAATGGCTAGTTAGAGACTTTTGGAGAGGAGTCCAAAAATAAATCACAATACAACTGATACTGAGTGAAAACTAGATTACGTTACCGAGTTGATTATTCATGAGAAAAATAAAGTGGAAAAAGACATGGAACAAAATCCCGTGTAGAGACGCACGTGAGCTGTTGGAAAGCATTACTAACATCTTGTAAGGTAGACTGTACAGGATATTAAAAGACGAAGCTGGAATCATGTGCAAATATGCGCTATTCTAGCAGCGCGGCATAAAAAAAAATTATAGCTATCTATAAAATATTATATGTAGATTGAAAGGAAAGAGGATAGCCAGTTTTGACGGAAAAAAATACATGAAGTCTGAAGCGAGCTAGTGAGTGCTACCAGGCATGTTAAAGGTTAATTATCATGGCCAGTGGTATAGAAGAAGAAGAAAGAAAAAGAACAAGCACATGATCCCAGAAGCTTCAGTCTAGCTCTCAGCTATACACGTTATTTCGTGCGACTATCCGAGGGTCTCCGAAGAGAATGAGTGAAAAGGAGAAAAAGATAAATAGAGAAAGTTTTTAGTGAAGAGGGAATCGAGTGGAACAGTAACTCCAATGATATATCCAAAAAGGATAGGCAGCGCGAGCTCATCACAAATAGGCTTCTAGCAAAAGGCGCGAGCAATTACAAGAAGTATGCACCGTAATGAACAGAGCAAATGTACAGCAATCGGGCTTGCAACAATGTACAGTATTATTCGAAGGATGCCTAACGCCAGTCGTGGAAGATATATTCATCTCCACCTGGACCAGTGCTGGGTGCAGAAGGGCCCCCTTGGTGAGTGGGGGTGGTGTCAGGGGTGGGCGTGGTCTGCGAAGGGGTCGAAGCCAGTGGAGAGGGTGCAGCTGCGGCTAGAGAACGCTGTGTGAACGTCCCGATTACCATATCGGCCGGAACCGAGCGGGAACTCAAAAAAATTATTAGTGTAAATAAGTTTAAAAAAAAACATATACCTTAAATACAGCATTAAAAATTACTTTCTTCGAATACAATTCTTACCTTAGATAAAAATAATCAAAAGAGATTACAACCATACATGGCATATAGAAATGTACCTATTAGTATCCCTGGCCTTTCTGCTCTTCCGTCTGCGTCTCTTCTCGACTTCTCGCTCTTCTCCAATCCCTCCCGCTCCGTCTTCTCCCTCTCCCTCATCCGGTCTCTCATCCTCTCCGTCTTCATCTTCATACGGCAGTTCGGCTCGTGTTAGCTGTCCTCCGGCAGGTCTGAAATTTTCTGGCTTTCAAAATGTAGGCATATTTTTATTACCTTCAAGTATTTTTATATAAGCAAATATTTTCTCCCACTTATATTCCAAATGCAATCTCATAAGGGTTATTTCCTGACCTTCTCTTTCGCGTCGAGACCATGGGTACCGTATCCCCGTCATCGCTTGCCTCGTCCACGTCAATGGAGATTGGCTCAGAGAGCGACACCAAAGATTCGCCGCCGCCTCTCTCAGGCTCCTCAAAATTCTTAATTATGATGAACTTGTTCACGTGCTTCAGAGATCCAAAAATTCTTTTATATTGTCCATTTCAATAAATTCTGATAAAAGCGACCCAGCAAAACTTGAATTAAAAAAATGATTAAAAAAATAAAAACACGAGAAGAAAATAAGTATAGTTTTCACTAACCGACGCAGTGAGCACCGCGGTGTCCCTCGTGGCGAGTCTCCTCTCCGCACTCTGCCTCGTGGACGCATCATGAGCGAATGCTTGGTTGTCTCTGCCAGCTGAAGCGCGCTCTCCGCCCCCTCCTCTTCTGCCTTCTTCCACACTCTCCGCATCCTCAACGAAGATTACGGTAGAAAAAGGAAGATTACGTTAGAAGATGGATAGTTTAGGATTCTAAAAGAACTAATGGTAAGTTTCTAATTCATTATATAACTTTTTATTTATTTATTATGGAAGTCATGACAGCAGAGGACACAAAAATTAAATATATCTTCTGTTTAAAAAAACTTAATTTATAACCCCTAATAAAGTGAAGAAAAACCTCGTTCTCCAATCGAAATGCCCCTCCTCCACTTCCGCCGAGGGCTGCGCCAATGGAGGGAGAACGGGCGATTCGTTCGATGAAACCCTTGAGGCGGCGGAAAGCGCCGGCCGATGGTTGGGCATTCTCCTAAAGATTAGCTTCCTTTTTAAATGTCTTTTTGAATCGATTATAACTTACATCTATTACTACTTTTCAGATTTAAAAACATGAGATGTTAGTCGCCAATAAATTTTTTCTTGCTCACAGTCAGTATTAGTCGAATGTCTCTCTCTCTCTCCCTCTTTCTCGCTCTCTCTCTCCCTGTTTCTCTCTATCTCCCTCTTTCTCTCTCTCCCTCTTTCTCTCTATCTCTCTCTCTCTCTCCCTCTCTCTCTCTGTCTTACCTCTCCGCCGTGCTGCTCAACGTCTTCTGATTCATAGTAGAACGCGCTGCTGGTGCCTTCCTACAATTCAAGGGATTTGGTGCAGTTAATTGTTCACAATTAATTGTTGAAGGGTAATTTCCAAGATCACACCAAGCGTTTTTTTAAAATCATAATCTCAACATGTTAACAATGTAAACCACAAGCGATTTTTTTTAACAAAAAATACAAAGCAATTTCAAAATATAGTGCTAAAAGTACATAAAATGAAAACTGACGTCATCATCATCCACAGTCCCTCCTGGCCGAGTGCCAGGTGCCGTCCTGAGATTGGCAGGCAGACTGACGGCACTTCTCGTGGGCACGAGCTGCTCGCGAGACGAGTGGTGCACGTCAACGCGGACTTCAGAAGACGTCGCTGGAGGAGAAAGAGGAGTTGGGGCTGACAACCGAATTATCATTCCATTTACTTACAACTTTCATTTATTATTTTAGATATTCAACCGAAATTTAACAATATCATTGGTTAAAAATTATATATTTTAAGAGCAATAATTGTAATTTATATGTGCAACATGTTAGTTATACGCAGTAGTTACGATTTGATACTGATAAAAACAGAAAGAAAAATGGTGAAAGACACTGGGAGAGTTGAAGACTGAGAGAGGAGAGAGAGAGTAGGAGAAAGAGAGATAGATCAGACACTCACGGGTGAGTGCAGTCATGGAAGTGGGTGGAGTAGCATCGCCAGCCCTTGACGAAGTAGAAGCCGTTGGATCATCCACGAGAGAACGGTACGCGTATGAGGAGGATGGCTAAAGAGAATGGATCCTCATAGACATTTCACGCTTATGCCTTACGATTTCGGCCCCTATGCTTTTTCCCTAGGTTAAGAGGGAGACGGCAAGTACCTGCCTTTTCCTAATTGTCTGGATGGATATTTCATCATGATTTCATCTGCTGGTGATGGAGGAGGGAGCGAGCAAGTGGAGAAGAGCCAAGTACAAAAGCCAACTCTAAAGAATCACTCACTCAAGAAAGCCCTTTCCGTGTCCTTTTCAATCAATACTTTAGAATTTATAGTTAGAGGAAAGACAAATTAAGACTGTTCATGTGGTATGGAATCATCATATTTCAGTAAAAGATAGCAGCCCTTCGTTCGGAATAGAGGTCCCCTGTCTCACAAAACAAAATGAAGCAAAATAAATAACAAATGAAAGAAATCACGAAAAACAGCAATGACTGACGACAAGGGGGTCGGCCGGTGCTCCGGCCGGCCTGGCTGGCTCTCTTCGTGTTCTGGTGGCACCGTCGTCCGAGTCTGATGAATCCGAATTCCGCGCACCAACGCGTCGCTTACACATCGGGCACACCTAAAACATAACTAAATAGTAAAAAATAATAATTCACAGAATACGTCAAAACATACAAAATTACGTATAAATATCGCAAAAAAATGGCAAACCTTTCGATTTCGAGTCAACCAGGGATCGATGCATTTGCAGTGATACACTGCAATTTTATTTGAATTAATCAGTTTACTTTTCGATAAAATGGACGAGATAATGAATTAAAAAAAAGTTGAACGAGAAACTTACTATGCCTGCACGGCAACACCCTCAGTTTCTCGCCATCGATAAACTCGTCCAAGCAAATGGCACAAGTGTCCGGCTCATCTCCTAAACTCAGACTTGATTAGACCTCTTAAAATAAGTATTCACAATAACCTCCTACGTCTAGACAATCAGCAAACAAACGTTTAGAATAGATAAATGAACCACAGTTCACAGCTTGCGTCCTCACAAGGATTATAAGTAGGCCAATAATATATACCATTTGGAAATGAATTCGACCAGCCAAGCTCGAAGGGAAAAAGTCAAGACTTGACAATAGACATGCACCTAGTACAAAATTCTCTAAATGTTTCTTTTTTATATCGACCGAATCTGGACTAGCTCGACCACGACAAGAGAAATAAGGAATACTAAACACCGAACGAGAAGACAGAGACATTCTAAACTACCGACTACAATCTACTAACTACCGTATTCCCTCTATTACTGTAAAAAAGAGAAGCGTAAGTTACTTTAAAAAATTTAAATCGTATTTTCCGTTAAAGGGAATAGGGTAGCACTACAAATAGCAAGCAAGAAAGTCGAAAGATAATCTCTTCTACCTGCCCCGCCTTCCAACATTGGCGAACGTTCTTGAATATTATAATAAAACGATTGATAGAAAGATGAATGAGAGAGAGACGTCAAGGACAGTTGAAAAGTCAAACAGAGGAACATGCCAAAAAGACGAGTCAAGTTTCCATACAATTGGACAGTAAGATCCTAATTATTCTCAATTGAGACCATACATTTCTTTTTAACGGAAAGATAATCCCGACTGACCCTTCCGGAACTTCTTGGTTGGAATCTTGCGGAGGTTGCGTCTGGACAGACGCTTCCGTGCAAGGCGACGACGCTCGCGGCAGATGCGGATGAGCTGGAGAGGATAACTGGAGTAGATCAGAGGGATCTAGGGGAATTATCAGATCGGGAGCAGCCCAAGGCGGGGGAGGGACGGAATAGGAAGAAGGGATAATTCATCCCAAGAAAAATGAAGACGGCTTTGCGGGGCCTTAAGCTCTCACCAAACTGGCCAGTAATACCAGAAGACAGAAGCCAATCACGACAACGAAGGGGATGAGGTAGCGGAAGAGGTCGTAGTAGCCTGGAGACATCTTGATTTGGACCGAGTATCTGAAGGGCTGACAAATGAATCCTTTTTCTATTCCTATTGTTTTTTCAACAGAACGTTTTCTCTTTTTCTCATCTTCCGTTCATTATATTTGGATACAAGTGACTGGACGGTGGCCACCGTATCTCAAGTCCACATACACAGTACTCAGAACATTTTAAAAATTAAAAGAGAAAAATACCGTACCCTTCACTGGCCGGATATCTCTCCATCATGCCAATCATGCACGTGTAGCTCACCATAATGATCGGTATCTTCACCTGAAAATGAGCCATAAAGTTCATATTGCCACATAAAATTTAGCATCATTTTCTACGAATTCACCGATAGATTGTTGTAAGTTCAAAATGCTAAAATGGAAGGGGCGAAATGGTATCTTCAAGGTTTTTAAACTGGGGAGCGAGCAGGTCCGTAAAATTCGATCAAGGCCTGCCCCCAGGGGAATTTATTTCGATTCGATCACAGCGTTTCCAAACGGCCAACCAGGGGTTTACAAAGTGAAATACTGTCAAAAAAATTTCCTCTCCTTGGGCCCGAGGCATTCCAAGGATGTGATTGGGCAGACCTATTTCCGAACTGCGCCCACATCTGCTGTCTTTCTCTTCCATATAAATATCAGGCTTCGTTATTGCTAGGATGGAGAGCACAATGAATTCATCCCTTGCATCTCCAGGAAACCAGCATATCATATCAGTACCACTAATGACATGTACTGATGAGACCATTGTGAACAAAATGGATCCATCCAACGCTCAAAGTCCAGGAAGCAATCCAGCAAGTGCTGGATCCAAGTGGTATGTATTCTACATGACATATGCAACTGTCTGCATTGAAATTCATTAAAAAGTTGTAAGGCGCGTTAAAGTGCCTAATCTATTATTGAAATAACTAGTAAAAATAATAGAATAATTTCCCCTCTTTCCCCGTCTCATCTCTCTCCCTCTCGTTCTCTCTCTCTCTCATTCTCGTTCTCTCTCTCCACTCTTTCTCTCCCCTCTTACCTTCTCAGCGTATTTTCCACCAGACATCTCGATGGGTGGCTCGCCCTCATTGTTGAAGACAATAATTCCCTGGTAGTCCGATCCACGAGATGCCTCTTGGACGTAATATGCCTAAATTACGTTTATAAGAGAATAAAATCTTAATAAATATTATATTACCGTTAAAACCTTATACCTCAGAAATAAGCTATCAAAATCCTTTGAAGTGAGCCAACTCGTATCATAAGAAAGATGATCATATGCCAAGAAACTAATGTAAAATTTCTAAATTAAATGAAATTATTAAAAACTACTAAAAAGGACCTTTTCCGAGAAACTGCAGTTCCCGCGAGGCACAACAGCAAAATTGACGACGCACGCTGTGTCGTTCATCTTTGGCATCTAAATCTTCTTTATTTTCAAAACTGCCATTTATCTAATTGAAATTGCTTTCCAATCTTGTTTTTGCATGTTGCTGCGGGATGAACTGCAAACGAGAATTCATAAGGCAAATAACTTTAAACGCAGATAGCAATATCGTGCAAGCTTAAATAGCCTTAAATCTGCTTAACTCTGGGGTCCAAGGCTTAAAAAAACTCACTGTTACAGTCGAGCAGCCATTCTCGGGTAGGGTGGGAATTGCACAGCCGAGGGACCACTTCGTGTACGTGAAGGCGACGACATCTGCGCCAAAGTTGGCAGAAGTCGCATCGCATCTCTGCACTGTCCGCTGCATCCCGAGGATCTTCGGTTCCAGCTGAGTAGAGAAGATATGGAAAAAAACACCTGCTACGTGAAATAAATGCCACTGCATGAGAAAATGGTATGGGGTATGGGGCTTGCAGAACGGAAAGCAACTAAAACCTGAATTTCTTGGTCAAAATTTGGAGCATAACTCCGGGAAGGCTCAAAATCAATGTGTTTACTGAAAATAGAGGGTACCTTTTTAACCATGGATATTTTTTTCGATTCAACACACATTCATTTCGAGGAGGACGTATGAAAAGAAGTGTCGATAAGCGGATTGCAAAGGCTTACAATAAATACCAGAGTAACGAGATTGACAATAATGGAACGGACCACTTCGAGCACGAACTGCGCCCTTGTGACAGAGACTGCGGCGGCGGAGAGGAGGAGGAGAAGCCAGCGCTGCCCGCTTCTTCCTTCCGACGAAGGAAGAAGAAACGCCATATTCACTCTGCTACTGCTTCACATGCGGCGCAATAGAAATCTGCGATAAAAAAATTACAATACTTTTAAGGAAATATTTTTTCAATTAAAAAAATATATATTTGGTCATTGACAGTCAGCAGTTGACTGGATTTTAAAGTAATCAAGCGCTCATAGGTACATTTGTCAGGTCAGTACTTTCACGCACTATATCGCGCACAAATCAATAAACACAGTTGAGAGTGTTGCAGATAAGCTTGAAAGGATCGCAAACAAATCGATTACTCTGATAGCGAAAAAATCACTAACCCTGGAATGAGCCCGGCCACGCCCCTTTCACTATCTTCTTCTGCTTTAGGCCGTCGCTGTCCAAACAACGACCTGGCCGTTGTCTCTTTCTCTCTTGGGTCTGGAAGATTGCCAAGAGTTGAAGATATTCATTTGTTGGCACTCAGCCAAGAATGGTATTGGCGAGAGAAATACACGATTCACGAGTAGAAACGAAATGGCGGATACCCGATTCGCGATTGTGAAGAGGACCAGTTTCAGCTTACACAGTCTATGTCAGCTGATGTGGTGGTAGGAGGAATGGAAGGGAACGAAAGAACGAACATGGAGAGAAAGAGAGAATGAAGGAGAGAGACAGAATGGGAGACAGAGATAGAGAATGGGAGAGAGTGAGAAAGAACAGAAGAAAGAGATAAAACGAGAGAGATCGAGACAAAGAAAGAGGGTGCCATAGCGAAGAATACAGAGTGCAAAGAAATGAGAGAAATATCGGCAAATGCTGCATACCCACGACGCGAAAATGAATCAGTTTGCAAGAGAACGCGTCTGTTATTGTAAAACTTCTATAATTCTTATCAAGATTGAACTGGGATATTATCAGCGTGGAGGGAGGGAGGGGAGAGGTAGAGAGAGACAGACAGGAAGAAGTGAGAGCAAGGTACCCGGCACCGGGACTACCCGTGTCTGCGATGAACGGGAGTGGGTTAACGGACTAGAAAACACGTGGTTCGTTTTCTATTGAGAGGAGCAAGGAGGAGATGGAGGGGGTTGCACCGCTGGTCGCCACAGCCAAGCAGCTGCTGGGCTGCATGGATGAGGGAGACGGAGAGTGAAAGAGATGGAGAGTGAGAGAGAGAAGAGAGAGAGAGAGAGAGAGAGAGAGAGTGAGAGTGAGAGTACAATGGCTAGATGACGGGTATTAGATGTATTCATTCATTCAGGAGAGCGAGAGAAAGAGAGAGACAGAGAGAGGGAGAGAGAGAGAGAGAGAGAGAGAGAGACGAATTAACAATGGAAATAGATCACGCATGGTGAAGCGATAGAACAAGTCGACATGAGAGATTCAGAGAAGCAGACAGATATTGCTGGAGCGTGTTAGCGCGTGCATTCAGCATCGAGCGGTGGACGGGAGGAGAGAATGTTAGAGAGAGTGGTAGGAAGAGAAAACGAAGGAGAAATAGAGAGATGGAGAGAAATCGAGGAAAAATGTAGGAAATTGAGAGAGAAAAAAGTACTCTACGACATGATACATTGTACTCGTCGGGATACACACTTGCGAACTCTCCGATACAACGTTGCTGCTACGTTGACTGACACAGTTAAAGATAGAAGTATAACTGATGCATGGCATATGAGAATACAAAATTAATTTTTTTTTAATTATGATAACATATATATGTGGGAGGTTCTAATAAAAAGGTCGAAACAAAAAAGCCTTTGAAATTGTATGCCGAAAGGGCAAATTTTAGCTGAATAAAATGATGAATTGTTTTTTTAGAATTGCAGTGAATAGTCATAATAAAGTTAATTGTAACCACGTTGGAAACATATTGTCACGAGACTCATCCCAACCCGCCTCTTTAATGAAAGTAATAATTTAGAAGGGAATGGATTACTTCAAGAGCATATATTATTTAGCTTGCTTACAGCATGAGTAATAAGCTATCGATTACAAAAGGCAGAGATCACCATCTGTACAGAGCATGGGCGTTACGCAGAGAGAGAGAGAGAAAGAGAGAGAGAGAGAGAGAGAGAGAGAGAGAGTCAAGTTTTCTATTCTGAAACGGAGAGAAAGCCAGGGCAGTGTTGCCGTTGCTCGTTGGTATTCATGGAAAACATGACAGAATTGATGAACATGTGACCTACCGGTCTTGGACTGAACGTGGAAGGGGAGCTGTAAAAAGCGGATTCTCGTGGTTCTACACTCTTTCTTTCTCATTCTATTTCTCTCTTCGACCAGAATATTCTACCCTCTTTGTCAGTATAACATGACTGGTGGAAGGAATCCCAATTAGATAGATAGGCATGAGGCATTCGTGAAGAGAAGTTGTTGAAAAAGAAAAGAATTACATGACGCACAGAAAGCATAAGGGAATTACATTCTGCAAGGAAACAGAAATGAAGACTATAACTCTGAACACGCACTTTAATGTCAATTCCTACTTGGCACTCTGGCACTCCGTAAATGCCACCATTGCACGATAAAAGCATTCGTACTATGCGTGTGGATTAGGCTTATCGTAAGGCAGGAATATCCCCGCACCTGAAAGATGAAGGGGATCATAATTCTAATCACTTCTTTATCAGCCCGTCACATGGGCTCCATTCGATGATTGACTGGATACCAGAAACTGAGGCATCGTTTTGGACAGCATACTGGGAGATCATCCACATAAAAATGTAGGTACTTATTATGAAATTAATCAGCAAAAATTTTAAAGCTTTTTTTGCT
>CALZFC010000365.1:657500-762941 GCA_945643635.1 Allodiplogaster sudhausi
GGCTACTCAAATAAGAAAAATCTCGAGGAAAGTATTCATCGCATCCAAGTAGCCACTTTCTTCTGCACGCTCTGAAACATCTCGCAACAACTTCCTGGTGCGCCTTCCACTATTCAGTGCTGCATTCCCAATGTGAGTTTTCGGAAAGCATCAAGCATTCTGGCTCTAGAGCATACCAGACATGAGTAAAGGTCAAGCGAGATGTATTTCGCTAAACTGTTGATAATAAAGACAACATCTTTGAAACACTTTATTGATCACAAAGAGAATGAGAGATATTCCATTCGTATGGGTTCCAAAAATCACATGGCTGCACATTTTTTTTCACCTCGATTAACAGAGCTCATAAAATTCTCTAGCAAACAAAAAAAAATAGCAGGAGCTCATAAAATAAAACAATTCCACTAATGCTCGTTCGCTTCCTGCTAACAGTCAAGCTTCTTGTTCTAGGTACTTCTTCTAACTCAATGGGTAACTCCTTCTATTGTCCTTCTCTCACTCTCTCTCTCTCTCCTCTCTTTCTCTACTTCACTCTCCTCTCTCTTCACTGATGCGTGTGTAATATCCACACGTCAAAAGCTTCTATCTCCTGATGAGGTCAAATCGACATTCGCTGGCTACGCATCACTGCGTTGCTATAAACATGGAAAAGAAAGAGAAAAAATCCTGCTGACCTCAGCGACCTTCAGGATCTCTTCACTTTCTCGGAAAAGCGTGACTTATAGCAAGGATTGCAGAGATTTTAATGAATGCCATTACAAAAAAAAAGAGTTAGAAAAAGCCAGAAGTAACGAAGTAGGAAAATGAATGCCGGCATAAAAATAGAAAACTCGAGAAGATAGAGCGAGGGAAATAGAGAAGAGGGAAAGAACGCCAAAGAGGGATAATTAAAGGAGGCGATAAAGCGAAAGAATTAGAAATGCCACGGATCCTGCAATGTCCGTGAAAGGACAGAAAAAGTTCGCAGTAAGCGGAATGAAGAAAAGTTTAAGCTGCAAAATTCGTTCCTGTGGTGCTGGCCGAACCGCCAGTAGGGGAAGGCGCACAAGCCATGATTGATAAGGTACTTTAGTACGAGTATCGAGGAAAGAGAGAGAGAGAGAGAAAGAGAGAAAGAGATAGGGGACCGCTTCCCAGTGGGCCCCAGTGAGTTGCAAGAGGATGGAGGAAGTAAGTTGTGAGAGTGAACGGGAGAAGGATACAATGGCAGAGGAGTTCCCGGTATTTCGCACGTCTTTCGACAAAAGACACGAGAAAACGATGGGAAGACAGACGGACGAAAAAAAGAGAAATAAAATTATAACAACGAAGAAATAACGACTGAATATGACTACACTGAAAGTGATTCAGTAGATGAGGGAAAGGTAGAGAGAAAGAGAGGGATGTAGAGAGAGAGAGAGAGACAGACAGAGAATGTGAGAAAAAAGAGATGGAGAAGCGGAGGAAGCGAAGAGACTTCTAGCAATAACTAATGTGTTTCCCGAAATCTGCCATTATGGCACAAAAACAATAAAGTAGAGATTTAGAGTGCAAAGAATCAAAATTCTGTGAGGGTGGTGGATTAGAGTGTAGAAGCGGACTGATAACATCAAATAGAATCATAGAGATATGGATGTCTTGGACAAGTTGTCTCTATCCCTTTCCATGACAAATTACGAAAGCTTATGTCGGATGAAACAACCATGAGATTATGTGAGGGCGGTACAACAGAATGACGGTGTAAACTGATATGCAGATAAAAGGAGGAGTAACAATGAATATACTTACGGTAATGCTTTCTCTGTTTTGTAAGGGTTGATCGCGCGCTGTGAAAATAATATTATGATCTGTTAAGAGTCATAAGTTGTTTGAATAATAATTCGTTGTAGGAGGATGGATTTATGCGAGGGAGTTCATAACAAAAGACAATACGAAGAGGGGAAAGCAGCAGCTCATAAAGGAAAAAAAACCACGTCATTCTTTGTGAATTACAAGATCTCCGATGATGATAGGCAATGGAGCGAGAGAGGACGAGATGGAAAGAGAGAGAGAGAGAGAGAGAGAGAGAGAGAGAGAGCGAGAATGATTGAGAGACTGGAAGAAAAAGAGAACAGAGAGCTGCATATGTACAAATCATCCACTTTTCTCACATGACAGAAAAGATTTTGTTTGATTGTTCTTTGCAATAATAGTAGGGCCGCCAACTATTCAGTATTTTGCATCTTTCTCTTTCCGTAGTTGTTTAGCCTTTCTCTTGTTCTTTAGAACAAAGAGGAGAAGCACAACAAGGAAGAAGTTTAGAAAAAGGCTGGCTGAGCACGAAAATGCCATTAAGACATCCGTTCTAGAGCTTCTTTCATGGAAGGCTATCAACGACTACGGAGAAGAATGGAAAGCGGAGGAGGAAATACATGAAGCGAGAGAGAGCGAAAGAGAGAGAGAGAGAGAGAGAGAGAGAGAGAGAGAGAGAGAGAGAGACAGAGACAGAGAGTTCAGAAAGAAAATGAACTAAATAGTGAAAAGGCAGTTGAAAGAGGCATAATGACTAATAGCGAGTAAAAAGACTAGAAAGAGCAATAACAATGAAAGACAAAAGGATCGACGCAAGTTTTAAAGTGTTAAGAAAAATCCGTTTAGAGAAAACACATTAAACTAAAGAGTGAGTATGCGGGATAAAAAAAAGAGAAAGTGTGGAAAAGGACTGCTTCAAGCGAATGAACAATCGGCGAAGATTTGGTTGCAACGGGGCAAAAATAGTCAGTGCTCTTTTCTCTCTCTAAACTTGGAGGGAGTCGTACTGTGTACGTAGTCCATATGCACTGCAAACAATACCTTAATCTCGTCTCTCTTCTCCTCTCTCGCTCTCCTTTTCTTATTCTTTCTACCCCCCCCCCCCCCAATTCCCCTCCGCTCTGTTTGTCCCATTGTTTTATAGCAATATTCGCTACAGTCCAAAAGCACATTTTATATAAAATCATTATGACAACATTCTATTCTTAAAGGGCAAACGTATAATATACGTTGGCAAATTAAATTATAGCTTGTGTGACAAGCTGCTTCCAAGAATTTTTGGCATAAAACTATGATGAGCGAAGTCGAAAACAAATGACAACTACACTTTGGGCACCGGACACAAAAGCAACTGCTATAATTTCGCATATTTACATATTACTGCGACAATTCTGCCAGAAAGGAGGACTATAAAAACGTTGTCTTTCATAAATTTTTTTTATTGTCTAGAGCTGTGAGAAAGAGGGAAGGGAGCGCGGGCTACTCTCCAGAGAACCTTCTAAAAACATAGCACATCGGCTAGACATGGAAGAAGAGAAAACGCGCAAAGTAAAAGAAGGGAATGAAAGAGAAAGAACAGGAAGATAGATGACTTTCATTAGGCTTCTTCGTGTCTAGCCACAATGGGAATCGCGTTTATGTCCTGGGAGGGGGGAAGGGGGGGGGGGGGGGGAGGACGAGCCTCCGTGCCGGAGGCCCATGGGCAAGGGCATGGGAAATAAGACTGTTTACCGAGAGCAGCACTGGGCAAGACTTGGAGTTCACGTTAGAGGAGAGAAAATGCGCTCGAGCGGGAATAATTGTTCCTCATCATTTCGGTTTCTTTCTCTGCCCCTCTCATTCTCTCTTCTCTCTCTCTCTCTCTCTCATTCATTCACTCTCTCTCTCTCATACCTGTTCGATCGAGTCCTAATGGCACGAAAATGCACCAAACATTGTAACCATTCTGTATCCAAAGATCGCTTCTGGAAAAATGATGGGTTTTGAGCAACATTTTCGGCGCAACTTACTGCGGAATGTTAACGGAAGAGGTAGAAGAAACATAATAGAGATTTGAGAAAAAAATATATGATCGCAGTGTTCATGGGTATGGCGAATAAAGGTTCTACTTGAACGGGGAAGCTCGATGAACACGGAATGACGGAAGTAAACAGAGAAAGAGAGGAAGACGAGTCTGGGAAGGGAGAATGAAAACGACGCAGGCTAGAGCAGAGCGGAATGGCCACTGAAGCGGGCTCGTTTGCACCTCTCCAATTTCAAAGCCAATAAGGGATGCTCTGACGGATTACGACCAGGAGGATTCACGGAGAGAGAGAGAGAGAGAGAGAGAGCGAGAGAGAGAGAGATGAGAGAGAGGGGGGGGGGGAGAGAGGGGGGAGAGAGAGAGAGAGAGAGAGAGAGGATAGAGAGAATTGAGAGAAGAAGAGAGTAAAACAGAAAAGTCTGAATCCGAGGAAAGACGAGAAGCGGAAGAAGGACGTAAAAGCGAACTAGCAGCGTAACAAGAAGTGCAATAAGCCTTTGAAGGCAATCAGGGAAGATTGTGTTTGGAAAATTGTTTAGAGTGCCTTCGGCAGCATGATTATCACTGATTATACACTTCTTTCCACCTGCTTGTTTCTTAACTAAGCTACGACTTTGCTAATTGACAATTGTGCAACACCGAGATAAGCCTAGCTTCGGTTCGAATATCTCCGTTGCTGTCGACAGTGGGTAAGCAGGAAAGAGATAGAGAAAAAAACGCTGAAAGTGAGACGAGAGGGAACGAACGACAAGACGAAACCCTTACATAGAAAAAGAACGAGAGCTCATCGTTCAATGATCCTCGAAACTGGATGGGGGAGGGAAAGAAAAAACACTTGAGACGCAGTGAGAGTATTGCTTTCTGATTAATGACACGACTTATAAGAAGAAGAAAAATTGATCATTGGTCTACAACTTTTTATTTAAGTAGTCACCGGACACTTCTGACAGCGAGAAAATATTATGAACATTGCAAATGGAGACAGAGGGCATGCTCTTGTTTTCTTATTCCTTTTTGTTTATCCTTCCCCCCAAGTCTTTCTCTTGTCTATTTACGCATCAAAAGACAAGCTTCAACAACATACGAGTGGGGGTGGCGCGAAAGAGAGAGAGAGAGAGGATGAGCGAGATACAGGAGAAGAAAGAGTGAGATACAGCGAGAGAGCTGAAGAAGAAAAGCACTGGATTTCTGAGCTGGGACGATAGAAGAAACAGCTACTGAACACACAAGCATTCACCTCGTCATTCGAATGGATGAGTGTTGTTTAGAGGCACTGCATAAGCTGGCCGGAATAGGACAGAGACAACGGAACGAGGGAGAGAGAGAGAGAGAGAGAGAGAGAGAGAGAGAGAGAGAGATGGTAGAAAGATTGAAGTAGATTGAGAGGGGGAGGGGGAGAAGGAATCTTAAAAGAAGGGTACATAAATCGCTTTTAAAAATCAAAAGAACTATATTTTTGCCGGCCCTAATATCTCATGATCGATGGGAAGAACAAAAACCGGGAAATTAATCATGGAGGAGCCCATCAAACATTATGTTTCAGGAGGCAACCAGATTAACGCCACAGGCATGAACGAGGCATGAATTACTCTTCACTTTTTTCTTTGCCCTCACAAATGCCGTGGGGACCATGGCAGACATGGTGAAAAACGGGGTTCTTTCCAACTCTTGGAATCTCTATGCGGCCATATTAGAGAGTGTAGGGAGATGGAGAGAGAAGGAAGTGAGGCGAGGGACGGGCGAGGGTAAAAAAAAGAGAAATTTTCCGAGACCAGAAAGAAACTGGAAACAGCCGGCCGAATCACATATTCGAATTCTCTCCAAATCTGTGTGCACAAGTAGCAAAACAAATGAAAAATTGCATTTACGACAGCTGTTCTGTTTTGTATCGCTGAGAAGTAGCGACGACTTTTCTCTTAAATAAAATATTCCAAATTAAATCAGTGGACATGCCAATCAAAGGCGGAAAACGAACAAGCGAACACCAGCTGGCCATGATGTAGATCCACTTAATTAGTACTAATCAGCAAACCGTACCCGGCCCAATCTGTGACAAAAATTCAGAAAGAATTATCTGAATTCGATGTTTTCGAGAATGACAACAACGCGGAACTAATTGCAAGGGAAAAGTAATCTATTAAAAAAGACCTTGGAGAATGTAGAAATTAATCTGAAGCAAAGTAATCGTACTATGGTCTTTCAAATGATACGTTCAACGAGATCGACGAAGTCCTTCGAACTTCACTCAGAATAAGTATCGCGTGTGCATTTGTCGTCGAGGGCCTAACATCGAGATCTCTTTCTTTGGTTCCCCGCTTTCTCCTTCTCTCTCTCTCTCTCTATCTCTGGGTACGGAAAAGAAGCAGAGAAAAGAAGTTGAAGACGCAAGTGCTACTCAAGACGGGCCTTAAAGTGCAAAAGCAGCAGCACTGGCAAGGGCAGCGAAGTGCATCTCTGCTCTAACAAACTGCACAGTCTTCTCACTCGGCTACCTAAGGATCATTAGACACGTAAGTCCACGCGCAGATTGCATCCGTGCTTCAATACAATTAGGACGGTGAGGGTAAATATGGACCAGGAAGTGGAAGAAGCTTGTATCATGAAAAGGGATCTAAAGTAACAGATGCTATTATGAAAGAATGTAAATCAGATTTAAACATGGGGATTAATCGGAAAAGCAAACCATACTTCCGAAAAGAAAATGGGATTATCCTCGTTCTACTGTCAAAATAATAAAAGCAAATGAGTAGCGATAAACGGCACTTGAACAGGTCCAACCACACGGAAATCAGCGAACCATATCAGCACTATTGAATCAAAAAGCAGCGTCATCAACTTCGAGAAGCAAGAAAAGAAAAACGAAGAGAAGTAACCGCGCGCATGGTTTGTTTTTGGTGTGCATTGACTTCAGGTTGCATGATTCCGAATAATAATTCGTAATACAGTACCATTCAAATGATTGCTACACTATAATTGTTCGTTTCTTCGCAAATTTTGTTTTGGCAACTGTTTTCCGGTCTAGTACTTTCTTTGTGCAATTGATTAGCGCATGACATATTGAACTACTGCAGATGTTGCGGACGGGGCGGCTGTGTCTTTCTTCGATGCTGCGTAGGCAGTTCGCGACGGCTAAGGTTGTGCTTCATCATTTTAACAATTTTTCGTCCATCGTTTACTTCTTGTTTTCCGAACTATATCAGCGCATTTATATGACGCAAAACTGCCGTCCCAGCAATAATAACGGCTTCTTAAAATATTTCTCCATGCAAACTTGTTGAAAACTTTTAAAGATACTTTTTCTTTCAATTAAGATATTTGATTTAGTGAGATGTTTTTATGCAATACCTTGCATGCGCTCAGGGCCCGTTGGAGGTGACAAAAGTGCCATTAGACGAGCCGCTGCCTGGCTTCGAGAAATGGACAGCGGATTCCTCAACCGCCCCGAGCTCCTCCGGTTCTGCCTTTTCCTCGCGCGTCTCCCAGCTCGAAACTGGCTTGCGAGTGGCCACGCAACCCTGCCACGGCGAATTTGTGACTATCGGAGGTTTCATTTATTTTTTAATTCTCGTTTCCCTTGTTGTTTACACGACATTCCGAACGTTTCACTTCTGATTTCAGCCTTGGTAACTATTTGATTTTCTTTTCCAGTTGCCATAGAAAGCGGGTCGCGATACGAGGCGGAGTATACCAAGGGAACCTCTCACTTGTTGGAGAAACTCGCATTCGGGGTTCGAATTTGTTTGCCATTGTTAAAGTTGCTCGTAATAACCTTTGTAACAAAATCAATTACTTCAAGGAGACGACCAAACGTAGCGTCGACGAATTCTTCACTATTATGGATCAGAGTCAGGCTATTGTTGACTGCCAAATTACCAAGGTAGGCTTTTGATGGGGTTTTTTCTGCGGTGGTTGTTATTTGTGATGTAATCTTACGGTATCCTTGATGCAGCTATGACTGTAATCTTGAGGATCTTACCATCTATGCTGCATCTTGTCATCGTTCTGGAGTGGCGGCCATTCTTGAACTGCTTGCCGACTCCGCACTCCGGCCAAAGCTAAACGATGAAGAGGTTCAAAGTTTTTTTTTCTTTAAATATACTTAACCTGATGGGTTTTTTCCATATCCCACCTGTCGAATAATATTAATTGTTGGAACCAACACGTTTTAGCTTAATTTGAGCGACAAAAAAACGACCTTGATATTTGACGTTCGAAATAATTGAAATAATCACTGTGGATAATATATTTAAGGATATAATTTTTTGAGATACGTTCAATTAATTAGCAGTCGTAGTTCTTTCTCTAACTTTGGAAAAGATTTAAGCAAGATTTTTTTTAGGTTGAAGTAGCGCGACAAGTTCTGCAGCACGAAGAGAACGACATGCGAACTCGCATTGAGTCGATTGAGCCAATTGTGACCGACTATCTGCATTCGGTGAGTTGCAAGGAACGATCAATACTAATTATTACACTATTTTGCATGTATTATGTATTCTTGTACGTTTTTGCGGGCTATTTACTTTACACCTGCATTCATTGTCTAAAAACGGAGTTATTCTCAGAGAAAAAGTAAAAACTTGATTGTAATGCTAAAATAATGTAACTGCTGGTTTATTTGTTTCAATTTTAGGCTGCTTTCCGTGGGAATACTCTAGGGTTCTCTCGCTTCACTCCAATCGAGAACATTCCCAAGATTTCTCGCAAGGAACTCTTCGCATTCCTGCGGGCACATCACAATCCCGCAAGGATGGTTGTCGCGGGTATGCCATAAGAATAATTGATTTAAAAAATATTTATACCTTATTGTTAAGGCCACCTTTCTTAAGTAGGAATAGGAATTAAATTAAAGAATTGGAACTAATATTAAAGATGTATTTTGAAGAATACCAATTTACTGACAGGAGTCGGAGTCGACCACGAAGAATTTTCCTCTCTGGTCCAGCGCCATTTTGTTCCCGTTGAAACTAATGGAACAAATCGACCAATCGATAGCTCGATCTCCCAATACACTGGCGGAGAGCAACGGGTACGATAGCACCAAAAGTAAAAGAAAAGTTTTCTCAAAAAATTATTTTAAGATGGAATGGGACTTGTCCGTGGTTGGCCAGGGAACACCCTATCCCCTGCTGGCTCACGTTGTTCTGGGCTTTCAAAGTTGTGGATACAAGGATGAGGTTAAATATGTTTTTTGTTAATGTTTTATGAAAAACTTGGAAAAATATGTATGCCAGTCATACAATCAGCATATTTTTATTTATTAATTATTTTATTCTTCTTTTCAGGACTTTGTCCCCTTCAGTGTCCTTCAGTCACTTCTCGGAGGTGGAAATTCGTTCTCTGCCGGTGGCCCCGGCAAGGGAATGTATACGAGGATGTACACGGATGTGCTGAACCAGTGGGCTATTTTGTTTTTAATTTGTTAGACCTATTTTTCGAAAAAGTCTACCGAAAACAGTAAATTATACTATATGAAAAATTATATGGTTTAAGGTGCCGGCCAGAAAATATGATTTGCAGTTGAGAATTTGCTCGATTCAGTTGCACTCAGCATAATGTTAATTATCCGATTAGCTGGAATAGTGCCAGCTAATATAACACAGATAGTTATTGCTGTATGGATATTTTTTTCCGTTCGAAGCTATTTTTCCCCCCAAATCCATGATTTCAGTCATCACTGGATGTACGGGTGCACAACATACAACCACACCTATGCAGACAATGGCGTTTTTGCCCTTCACGCGAGCGGTCCTCCCAAATCGGTATTTGTTTCAAATTATATATTTTGAAATTTCGTAGTCCAGCAGTAGAATACTGTATTGCTGTTATTGGCATTTATTATTTTTGTAAACATATGTTTTGCATGATATAATTTTAGATCGATGTTGCGCTGTCGATCGTACTCCACCAGTTCCTACGACTGCCTGAAGGCTTTGATCAAGACGAATTCAACAGGTTAATAATTCTTTATTTTTGAAACCGATTCTTGTTTGTGAGAAAAAATTAAACTAAAAATTGCTTGAATGGAAATTACTTTTGGATCTTAGATTTATTGATCAAAATGAGACTTTTCAGGATGCGTTTGCAAAAGTCATTAAAGAACTAATTTTACACTCTTGAGAATCCAACTCCTTTAAGGGCCAAAGCGCAGCTGAAGTCCCAACTGCTGATGAATCTGGAGACACGTCCTGTGATGTTTGAGGATCTTGCGAGACAGGTCTGCTTTCGCTGGGCTCATTTTGATCAATTGCATCGATATTAACTTCTTAATAATTACACTTCTTATCAAGAATTTGCTTGAAGTTACGTTTTATTTCTCATAGTATGACGGACGAAGACTTACCTCATTTTATTTGTATTTATATCGATAATTTGTTAGCTGTCCGTTATTTGAGGTGATTGGCCACGGCCGCCGCAAGCTGCCCGAGGAGTACATGGCGGAGATTGGTTGGTTTCATATATATATATATAATTTTTTTTAGAATTTATTGTTTATCCACCCTATATCTTTGATTTTTTAGACAAAGTTCAACCGAAAGATCTCGTACGGGTCGCAGAGCGAATGCTGCACTCGCGCCCATCTCTCGTCGGATACGGTATTATCATTTATCATGATTTAGGTGTGAAGATATCCAGCGCGAACGTAATTTTACATACGGCATTGCTGTGTCCATTTGAAAATATTAGACATTAACCGCTGAATACTTCAAACAAAACATATTGTTTTAATTTTATGAAAAAAAAATGTCTGCTTTCAGGCAAACTTGACCAACTCCAGTCGTATGAGAAGCTGGATGATGCGGTGGGAAAGAGAGATCTCGCATTGCTGAAGAAGCGCGCCCCTTACTTCTCCTTCAAGAAATGATTTTGACATTGTTGATTTACAACGGTTTTAATGCCATAGGAGAATTGTTCTAGTTAGCTGTTTCAATTTAATATCATCATGAGTTTTTGAACTCTCAAGTTTATCGTTACGGGTTTCATGTTTTGTTAAGTTGCGTGAGATAAAGAGGTTATACTGATGGTTTACCTTGTTTTAATTATGTGATATCAATCTATCAGTAAAAGTATCTATATGCATAAATTACGTGGCGAGCATAGTCCGTATTTCTCAACTGACCCGTTCATGCCTAGTAGCCCCAGTTGGAATGGGGGATACGGTATGTTCGAATGTTGAAAGGAGCGCGAGTAAAATCATGGTTCGGGGATGGAGCGGAAACACCGCTGTGGACATTGCGGCATTCCTCGTTTTATATTTCCCACTTTCGCTTTCTGGTGGTTTCACTTACTAGGACAAGGAGAGATGTTTTGCTTTTCGTGAAATGTTATCGTTCTCGTTCTCTTTCGAGTATGCCCTGAATTCATGTTGCCATGGAGTTTTCAGCGTAAAGCTTCACATGTCCTCGACGATTTGTTAGTTTGAGGCATTTTCGTTTATAGGTGCACTAGTTTTTTTTGCGTTTTCATCTCCCTAAAAGTATCTAAATCACATGCTCTCTCCAAATGTTGTCAGCCATAAAAGCGCATATTGAAGATTGAGTTTTTGGTTCCATTAAGCTTTAGCCTTCATCCCTCGTCTCGCTAGAATGTCCTCGAAACCCTCGACTTCTCGGAAGCGCGCGCCTCCCCATGATATCTCCGTGCTTCTTCTCGACATTGGTAGAACGATGGCAGACGAGTTCGACGAGGACGAGGATGGGATAAGCGACATGAACAGGGCCAAGAGCATCGCGGAATGGATCATTTCGAGGAAGGTGGGGGTTTTAATATTTTTTTCACATTTTATTGTTTCTTTTTCGCTCGGTTTCTGAGAAAGGGTTTAATCAGAAATCAAAATTTTTGAATATTTATTTATTTATTTCACAAAATAGAATAGAATGGCGACTTTAAAACTGTTTAATGCACGGCAGAATAATTGTTCTAAATGACTATACAATTTGTTGGCGTGATATTATTTAACTCGGCGAGCTTTTCAGATCTTCTCAATGACGCAAGATGAGATTACGCTGGTCTCGTGCGGCTCTGCAGAGACGGAGAATCAATTGGGAGCGAAGGGAGTGCATGTGCATAGTGAGGTGGGCTTCATTTATTCTTCGAGACATCCCTGGCTTCTTCTTTTCTCCTTCCTCTCTCCTTCTTTTTCAATCAGTCTTTTCCCACCTCTTTAAATATTTTGATAATGGTAGGCTATTTTAAGTATTTTCCCGTGCTATTTACTCTTTTAACTATTTTATCTTTTTATCTCAACCATTGAGCAATTATGGTTTAGGTTTTCGATCGAGCGAAGTTTGATGACATTCGATTCCTAAAACAAGAAGTCATCAAGAGCGAAAGTACATCTGCGGACTGTAAGTTTACTTTCTTCCTCTTATGAGTTGTTGAAGAAAATCTCGCGTGATTCCACTATTTATCGCTCGATGCTAGATAGATTTCTTCTTCTATTTACTGTTCCCTCACCAACTCAACTCATTTCACTTCATCTCAAATATGTGATGTGTTGCTTTATCTCCTATTTTCAGTACTCCAGGGCATAATAGTTGCCATCGACCTCATTCGGAACGAGTCAATGACAAAGAAGGAAGTTGATGGCAAGCAGATTGTGGTGTTCACCAATGGAAAGAGTAATGCCAAGGTGGGGAACATTCGTATTTGTTTTTACAGTTTTTTTTTGTTGTATTTTCTTGGTTAAGCAACAGGTGTACCCTTCACACGTTTAATAGTATTTGTTAAGAACCAATAAGTAGATGCTAAAGAAAACTTTTTCAAAAAATATTTGCAGGCGAATGCAGAGAATGAGCTGAAGAGCGCAGTTAGCGCTGCGGAATCGTTAGGAATCGATGTTGTCTTTATGTCAGCGAATACTTTGATAAGATCAATCTTATAGAAACGAGCATTCGGTATATTTTTTTTTACGATTTTCCCCCGTAAAAATGATATTTTCTGTGAATTTTAGTGGCGTTGACGAGGCACTCAAGAACGGCACAAGAGAGCCAAAAACGGCTGCAGAGAAGGCGATCAAAAGATTTGAAGAGGAAGCCGAAGCGTCGTTGCTCACTTTTCAGTGAGTTGGCTTCTTTACGGGCTTGCATTAAATTATAGCACTGTTTCTTTTTTTGTATATATTTGTTTATTTATCGTCAGTTTTCCTTTGAAAAAAATAGCAGGAGTAACATGATAATAACCAATTAAATGATACAATCGTGAAAAATAAGGTGTCAATTCATTTCAGCGAAGCTGCGGATGGCGTTTCCTTCTTCGCGCACTCGGAAAAGGCAAAGCGAGCATATGCTTTCGACTTCGAAGTCGGTCCCGACCTCTCGTTCCCTGTGAAGAGCTACGTCAAGACCAAGTACAACCCCAAGCTGCACAGTCTCAAGTTTGTCTACCCGGATGAGCAAGCTAGCGAGGTTCACTCATTTATATTGAAGTAAGAGAAAGGGGTGGAACATGTTGTTCTCTAGATTTACCTATTCTGAGTCGATCTATGAGAGATTTATTTCATGAACTCAGAACGAGAGCCATCTTTAAGGTGGTCCGCGAACGTTACTTTGTGCAGCATCGCGAGGTTGAAGTGAAAGATGAAGAGGAGGAAGGAAAGGAAGAGTCGATCGCTGTGAAATATGGGCTCGTTCCGAAGAATAGGTTTGTAAATGAGAATATATGCTATTTCCTTGGGAAGATATCAGAATATATTTTTCAGTGCTAATGTATTTTGTATTTACGACCATTCAATTTCAGCACCCAAGCACCCACACAAACTTCCCTTGAAGTGCGTACTTTTGAGAAGGCAGAAACGGTAAAAGGTTGGTTTTTTTTTAACTATTTATTTCCTTCGACCATTTTCACGAATCGTTACCACATTGCTGACGAGTAATTCTCGTCGGTTAAGCTATGATTTCCTTATCTCTTGAGGATACATGTTTGGAAAGACGCGGCTGATCATCTCGGATGAAGAGCAAAAGATAAACTATAACAATCACAAATTCACCGAATCCAAGTGCTTGCAGCTGGTGCAGATGGCACCTAAAAGTGATGTTCGTTATATTTTATTCCTATCTTTTATATTATCCATTTACTTTTTATCTAAACATTTTCGTAAGATATATCATTATAATTTAAGGTTAACTTTGAATATTTAAGGAGAAATGATCATGAAAGAGTTTAATAGACGAAGACAATTCAGATCACCGAAGTGCAACTGGTGGGCAAGGAGACTCGTGTATTTCTGCCGGATGATAAGGCGGACGAGGTTGATTTATTGTACTACATAGTTGTCTTAGAAAATATTTTTATGATCTGGTTTGCCTTCTGTCTGAGTTTTCGAAAAAGCTATGCAATTTTACTTTAAATTGCTTGACATATTATTAGATAAGCTTGTTGATATTTGAGCCTTATTTACTGCTGCAACTTGGTTTTACACAATAATAATTTTTTCGAGCAGCCGGTTTTATTTGCATTCTAAAGCTCATATATGTGTCATTTCGTTCCCAACCCGATTTGTCCATCGTCTGCGTTAGAACTAAATGATTTGATAGCTGATATTATTTTATTAGCAACTAATTGGTCAGTCTTTTTTAAAAATAATTGCTGGAATTAAAAGATCTCCCTTCAGCGCCTCCAACGCGCTTTCCACTCATTCGCCTCTGCGGCGTTGAGAAAGGACAAAGTGGCCATTATGAGATACGCCTACAATAAGGCGTCCAACCCTTGTCTTCTCGCCTTGTTTCCTTACGAAGAAAGCAACGGATGCATGGTACGTACGTCTTCTTTTAGCTCATTAATACTACCGTTAGGTATTATTAATGAGCTTACATTGTCAAAAATAATTTTTTTTCATGTTGTCAACTGATTCCAAAAGAAAATACAATGGATGTTTCAACTCAGGCATTTGCCGGTGTCCGCCTCGCATTTTATGAAGACATCCGACCCTTCTACTTCCCACCACTAGATGAGGAGGAGAGCAAGCCAACAGGTAGGCTCGTGAGTAGAACTGGGCAGGCTGATTTAGCGAACCATAATTCCTAACGATAATTAAATATATTTAAAAAAAAATTGATAGGTGATTTTAGGGAAGATTCGTAGTGATATAACCGTCATCGATTAATTTGAGTGTGATCAGAACCCCCATTGTGATTCCTACTTGCATTACAGGTCACCAACTCCGCCTCGTTGATGATCTGATTGACGGAATGCAGCTGGGCGAGGAAGAGGGGTTAGTCTTGAGTTCGATTCATTTGCGAGATAAAGAAACTCTTCTTTTTCTCACATGTTTTTTTTTTAACTTGATTTACTTCCACTCACCACTCTTTCATTTTCACTAGTACTTCTCTCTCTATCTCTCCCTCTCTCTCTCTCTCTCTCTCTCTCTCGATTTCTCATTCTCTCTTTGTTTCCTATCCTACAGGCTTAATGTTGATATGGTTACCATGATTCAGCACGGATATCCACTCCGAACTTATCATGCAGCCCGTCTACCAACGCATTTGCACTGCCGCCTATCATCGAGCGCTCGAGCCTAACTTTGCTATTGGTTAGCCATTTTGAAGACTTCAGAAGGAGTAGTGGATAAATGAATAGGAGGTGGAGGTAGTGGAATTGGAAGAGAGAGGGAGAGAGAGACTGCAGGATGTATGTTATATTTAGATGAGGAAACCCTATCGTCCGAGGTGTTCAAAAAGGAATCTTTTCTGGAGCCGAATCCAAAGGTCATCAAGAAAGTGGAGTGAGTATATTTGAAACCTTTTAAATTTCTTGCGATGAAAATTGTTCCTTTCGATGGTTTCAATAAGGAAATCGCTTTTTTCCATTATTTTTTATAAAAAACAGTCGGTATAAAATTTTCTTCTTCTTTTTTAGGAAAACTCTCCAGCAAATGGCGGATAGACAGCGTGGCTTTGATCTCTTCCCAGTAGAGCCGATGAAGCGAAGGCGAATTGAAAAGGTCCTTGTTTTATTAAAAAAAATTTCTTTTTACGTATTTTATTAATGGACACTAAATAGATATGTCTCACAAACCATTTAATATTTACTTTATTGAATGTTAAGTATTGGCAAACGAAATTCAATTTTTTTCATTTTATATAGTTTTTTTTGTTTTCAGGTGCCTGAAAGTATCGACGATCTCTTGGAAGAAGTAGAGCGACTGAAGGCAGAGCAAGAGGAGTCGGCGATGAGAATGGCAGAACTCGAGGTTCCGTTTCATCCTTTACCATTTATTACGTTAATTAATTAGTCATTTTTTGCATGGGAATAAGCGTGGAAATTTCTATTTTGATATTTAAATTGGTTGAATTTAAATTTAAAGGCTAAATCTTATTTGTCATGCAAAAAAAAATTCGAGCATTGAAAAAATAATATTGTATAATTGAGGAGAAAAAGCCAACCCGCAAGCTGACGTTCCGTGAGAAGGCGCAGCAGATGCAAACGACCAAAGGTTCCGTCTCAGAAATCCGTAATGTTGTAAAGCAATACTTTCCAAATTGATAACAAACTACGTAATAATGTAATATCTCATTAAGAGAAATAAAGATAAGACACACACAAGATATTGTGCTGTAATTAAGCTAAGGAAATTACTCCATGTGTTCTTAATTGCTACAGTATTTGGATGCGCAATAATTATAATGATAATAATAACAATTATTATTATATTATTATAAACCAATATGCCCAGAATAATTTTTGAGATCTGGTTGCTCTGCGCGTGAACGTCGAGACTGTGCTGGAGGCGGCCGAGGATGACGTGGCATTCTTCCCGCGAGTTGCCCAGATGCTCAAGCAGATGAGAGACGGCGCAGCTCAGAAGGAGCAGCTGGGTTAGCGGGATTTCACAAAATGAAATCATGAAAGAATAAATAAGATTTATAATTTACAATTATTAGTAGTAGTTGTTGCTTTATTGTTTTCTTCTCTATTTTTTTAATCATAAAAAAATTTTAATAAAAGGAGATTAAGCTACATTTTAGTGCCCGCTTTCAACGAAATGCTGGAAGAGATCCGTGATGGTTTCTGGATCTTCACCGAGCACATGACGACGCTTAATGGTAAGTAGCTTGTTTTCTCAAGTGAGATTTCGCTTTTCAAAGAATTGTTTAGGGATTTATAATTTTTTTTAATTTATAGAGACTTCTATTATTTTATTGTAATTTGAAGTTTCACATCGGGTAGTCAAAACAAACAAAACAACTGTTTTCAGACGATTCTCGAGTCCTGCCAATCTCTTCTGCGGAGAGTGACGCCTCGTCCATTTCTGCTTCAATGGCTGAAGCTTTCTGGGTCGAGAGCAAAGATGTAAAGCCTTGAGTTTCCTTGAACTTTCATTTTCTCTCTATCTTTTAGGCTTTCTCTATCATTTATCTTTTTCTATCTCTCTTCTATCTTCCCCCTCTCTGTTTCTTCATCTTCTCCCTTCAGTTCTTGTATCTGTAGCAAAATCCATGTATATAGCGATCTCATTTTCGGCAAATTAATTAAGCGTGTATTCTTTTTGTTCTTACATGATCTGTGATTTTCACTGCCTTAGCATTCCTTATAAACCCCTGGATTCTCTCAATACAGATCAGCCGAGTGAATATTCAGTTGTAATTTCTTGCCCATTATCTCTTTGTAAGATGTTTATAAAGATATTTTAGTGAAAGTTTCATTTGCTTATGCGTCTGGTTCTCTACCGTGTTTTATTACCTCGAAATGCAGTATTGTTACAAGCTCGAAGCTCGTATTTATTTTACTGTAAACCGCTAATTTCCAGAGTTTGGGAGGATGACAGACATTGTTTTGCGGCTCTCGCAGTGCAAAGTCAGCTGCGAAGAGGCTCAACGCCTCAAGGAGCGGGTCGATAAAGGAAGGGAAGAAGGAGCCGCCGGAGACACAAAGGTTGTGTAAGCTGATTTTTATTTTTATTTCTTTTTGATCTAATCAAATTCTTTTATAGATATAAATCCCTTTTTAAGACATTTCGGAATCAATTAAATATATTTCTAGCTTCTATCCAACCATTTTTATTGAATTGAAATATCCGCGTGGCTGAGGGGTAACTACTTTCTTTCATTCCGTTCTCCCATTAAGGCCATTCCATCCCTGGCCGCGCCGGATGCCTCTGCCCCTCGAGCAGATGACAGCCTGGAAACAAGGATTGAGAGGGAAGCTATGCTTGAGAAGATCGAGGACATGGAGAATGAGGCCGAAGCAATTACGGAGAAGGATATTGTGGTTAGAATGCATGCATTATAATTATATTCTCTATACTCCACGTTTTCCGCTTCTATCTTCCTTCCACTTCTCATCGCTCTCACTTTCTATATTTCCACATAAGAGTTTAGAAATTGAATGCCATGCATTATTATATAACTCAAAATTATTATATAACTCAAAACAACCATATTCGCACAATTTATGATTAGATTGGGATTACAAGTCTATTTGCAATTGAAGGTTTTACTCATGATGACTTGTTGCTTGTAGGAACTGGAATCTCTTCTGAATATTCACCTCACTCCTCCCATCATCAACGGTGTCCGCTACATGCGTTTTATGGCATACCAGGCGAGTAAAAAAAAAATTTAAAAAATTAAAATGCCAAAAATATTCGTATGCAATGACCGAGGGTCTCGAATTATTTGGGTGATTTATTACTGTGTCCTCGGATTGAAATTGTATAGTATTCTGGAACCTTAATTATTCTAGAACCTTTGTTTAGAAAATGCAATTGGACGTAAGTTATCTTTTTTAGCTGTTGTTTTTTATTCTGGTCGAATTTCCGGAATTCGAAAAAAAAACGAACCTTTGTTCCAGCGGGTTCGCAGTCAATGCCCGCCTGCCTTGGCTGCACTTCTCACTGCTGAACTTTTCCTCGAACTTCGCTATGCAGAGTTGGACAGCCATGGAAGAGTGCCACTCCTGGAGATTATCAGGTTTTTGTTATCTTATCTCTTAACAAATACAGTATTATTATCAGGCGAGAAAAATCTTTTTTAACTGCGACTTTTACAGAACTTGTTTTAGATACGTAATCAGACATGTCAGCATACGAAGAAATATGATCCGACTGATTCACTTTTCGCACGAGAGATTCCTTCGGCCAGAGGTACGATTTAAGCTTGTTTAAATTGATCATTGTAATTCCTATACAGTTAGTGAGTTTAATTGTATTCAGGATGTCAATGAAATGCTCGACTGCCTCTTCATCAGCAGAATTAAGGTTCGGAAATTATATATCTATTTTTTCGTACACATTTATTTGATTTGCTTTTAAATAATAAAAATAATAAAATTACACTTTTGCAGCAAGCCTTCGATGCTTACCCCGAGATGCGAAGCCATATCAATGTGGATGTTAGTTACCTCTTCTTTTCTTCTTTGTTTTTCCCGTATTCGTTTCAGTGCTTTCTCTCTCACTTTCCCTCTCACTTTCCCTCTCGCTTTCTCTCTCTCTCTCTTTCTCTCTCTCTCTCTCTCTCTCTCTCTCTCTCTTGCCCATTCCTCCTCCTTCAGCCCTTGTACTACTCGTGTTTCTGCGAACGTCGTCTCTGGTTCGTGCTCGATCCCCTTCGTCAGGGAAAGATTCGCTCAATCGACCTCGCCATTTCGGGTTCGATTCTTGTTTTTTTTTTATTTTATCTGCTGAACGCCATTTTTTCTTCCTAGAGTGAAATTTAATTAGGATAATTTGCAATTCTTTTATGCTCGAGTAAGCCTAAAACTGTTAAACAAGAATAAGAATCGCCATATCTCTGAATTGGTGGTTCTACGCTACAGGAATGATGGACGAGCTCCGACTACAAGTGGAAGCTGTCGAGCGTAACGACATGAACGAACTGCAGATCCTGGAGAGGCCGAATTCATGGTCAGATATGTTCTTTCCCAATTCATTCCCGGCTAATCGGTCAATTAAATAATGATTTTTATCCTTTTTATGTCTTAAAGGTTGTCTCACCTTTTTCCTTGCACTGTTTATTTGCTCGCCTCTAGTCTGTTACTTTCTCTCTCTCTCGCTCTCTCTCTCTCTCTCTCTCTCTCTCTCTCTCTCTTCCGTTCTCGCTCTCTTTTCGATCTCTCGATCTTTCTCTCTCTCTCTCTCTCTCTCTCTCTCTCTCTCTCTCTCGCGCGCGCTCTCTCTCTCTATCCCTCTCGTTTCTCGTACTCTCATTAGTCTTTCTCAGGCTGACTCTCTTGAAGTGCGACAATGTCCTCTCCGTCTTCCGTGAGCTGGACGCGAATGCGAATGGTCTGCTGACCATAGATGAGCTATTTGAGTACAACAGGTAGACAAGTTGGTCTTGCCCTTACCACCACTTCTTGTTTTGCCCACGGATTGGATTGAAACTGGGGATTAATAAAAAAAAAACATTCCATTGAAAACAATGGTAGAATACATACTATTTAAGCGATCTTTCTTAGGAAATTGGAGATCCAATTTACCACGTTCGGATAATTTTCTTTTTTTTCCAGAGGGTTCTGTTCTCGTCTCTTTATTAGCCGAGTCTTCGACACCTCGCGAACTTACGATGAGAATGAGCTGGACTTTGCCGGATTCGTCGACTTTATCCAGGCCATGGAGGATCGGGCGGTTTGTTTAGGGGTTTTTAATGTCTTGTTGTTTTCTCCGAAGATGCAGTGTTTGAAGTAGAATTGATTATTTTCGTCCTTTTATACTTCTAAATTTTAAATTTCCTGCTAAATATTTGAAGCGGGAGAGCTCACTCCGTTGGCTGTTCCGCGTGCTAGACCTCGATGATAACGGCGTTCTCACCAGGGAGGATGTTTGTTTTTTTTTGCACTTTAAAAATTACCATATTTCATTTAATATCATTTTTTATGTAGTTTTAAAGGCATGAGTATAATATGCTATTGTTAGCCTTTTGATAGTGAGTTTTGAAAGAAAGAAAAAAGTGTAATGTAAAGATTCTCGCACACGTTGATGGGATGCTGAAGGCGCATGCACGACTCGGCAGTTCTGATTCGGTTTACGTTTATGAACGTTTAGAATAGCGACCTTTTTGTTTTTTTTTTCCTTTCTTGCTCTTTTCTTGCATCTTTAAAATATTGCCTAATAATGCCTACCACTATTTAGTACAACAAAGACGACATTGCGGACGAGATCTTCGACATGGCGAACCCAGCACAGCCTGGAATGTCAGCTTCGGCCCTTTCATTTCGTTTTCTATAAATTGTGGGGTTTTTTAAATTCCGTAATTCTGAGCTACCGTAACCTTGTTCTTTTCCACTCAGGATTACTATTCGTGACATTCTGGCATGCAAGAAGGGCGACGTGCTCCTGGGCATCATGGTGGATGCGCTATCTTTCGACGTCTACGAGAAGAGAGAAGACCAGATTGCTGGTGAATCGGATGAACTCTTGGAATAAGATATCAAACCCGTGGAATTAGGGATTTGTCCCTCTCTAACCAAGTTATTTATTATACGGTAACGCACTAATGCTGCATATCTACTTAATCGACTTCTTATGTTTGTACATCTGTTTTTGTTGTTTAGTTTTACCTCATGAAATGGTGAGATTCAATTTCATGGCCAACTGCATGTTAAAATGCCGAATTTCGACCAGATCGGTACTTTCTATCTCTCTCTCTATCTCTCTCTCTCTCTCTCTCTCTCTCTCTCTCTCTCTCTTTTCTCTCCTTTCTCTCCTTTCTCTCCTTTCTCTCGCTATTTCATTTGCTTGTCCACACTCTTTCCTTCCTTGATCTCCGATCTCTCGCCTATCATATTGTTAATGGTTTTTTATATTTATTTTTTTGAATAAAATTTTTTGCTTCCAGTGAAGATTCCAAGCATTTCTTTTTTTAGTTGTCTTCTTCCATATTCGAATATTTTGCATGCGTGATCTTGCTGAATGATGGTTGAGCCTCTAGCGTGACAGTCACCTTGTGGATAGTGGGGATGGATACTACGTCACACTTTTCCAGGGAGGGCTGAGCTTAATCTTAGCCTCGTCTTCCTGCAGAATGTCGGGCATCATTCTGCGCCTCACTGTAACAAGCAAAGAGGCCCACCGTCTGAAGGAGGCAGTCGAGAAGGGAGAAAGGCTGACTGCTGCCCGAGATCAAGAGGTCATCGCTTTCTGACAATTAGAAGATTGCAGATTCTTGGTAGAAAGTAAAGAAGTTTTTGATGATTTTCACCTTTTAAAGCGCAATATATGGAAAAAAGAGTGTTGCAATTATATGACATCCGTACTTTTTTTTAACGCTCGTGGATGCCTGAAAGGAAAGAAAAGTAATTTGATTTATTTTTGTTTTCAGAACGTTTCCTCGCTTGCCGACGACGGCAGCCTTGAGGGTAGAATTGAGAAAGAAGCTCAGCTCAGGAAAATCGAGGAAATGGAGAGAGATGCCGAAGCACTCAAGGCAATGGACATTGATGTTAGAATTTGTATTAAGATATAAAAATTGGGCGTCAGGATCCAGCACGCTGGATTTTTTTTTTCTCTCTCTCTGTCTCTCTCTCCATCTCTCTCTCTCTCTCCTCTCTCTCTCTCTCTCTCTCTCTCTCTCTCTCTCTGACCATCTCCCTCTCGCGCTCTCGTTGTCTCTTACTACTTCTTTCACTTTACCTTTTTACTCTATGCAATATAATTCTTGCGCTAAATCTGCCTATGTATCACCATCTTGCCTTTTGTCTCAATCTCGACCTCGCCATGCGTTTGCCAAGAACCACGTTAAAATTAATCTTTATTTTAAGTCGGGTGTCATCTTTGTAGAGGCAAATGGAATTAGATGGAATTTGCAAATGGAATTTGTAGAGGCAAATGGAATTAAAAAAAAATAGTTCCAGGTCGAGTTCTAATTTGAAGGACTAACATTTTTTGCCATTTATGGTTAGAGAATTTTTGAACAAACATTCTGTACGTAGTCTCTTCAAGCAATTTGTGGTCTATAAACTGGAAACTGCAATATTTTTAAACGGTTTTTTAAACTTAATGTTTTATCTTGCAGGAAGCTCTCCATTTCATTGACCTTTTTCCAGATATTGGCAGATCTTCTCGACTCGCACCACTCTAAGCCCGTCATCCAAGACGTCCGCTTTGTCAGCTTCACTGCATACAAGGCTAGTCGCTCCAGGAGTTCTGGGTTACGGTAGTCTCAAGCCAGTCATTATTGTGAAAGTATATTTATAAGGACTATTTTGGACTATCAGGATGAGTTAGACAAATATTGAGAGTTTCTTGTATTCTCATACAGAAAGTTCGCAGTCTTTGCCCGCCTGAGATAGCTGGTCTTCTCACTGCTGAACTCTTCCTAGAACTTCGCTATGCTGAGATGGACAATCACGGAAGGGTGCAGAACGACGAGATTATCAGGCAAGTATTTATTGATTAGTTAATTTATTCATCCATTCATACATCTTTAAAAGATGTGGCCACATATTCAAGAGAAAGTAATTATTTACTGATGTACCAAATAAAAATTGTCCAAATCAGGTAGTCAGTCCATTATTGTTGTTTTTTCTTCTTATTTACTCAAAATATCATCATAGTGGGAATATAATTATAAAAGTTACATTATTATTATTTTTTTAATAACATTGTATAATTAAGATATCTCCTCAAGAAGATGAACATCCGAAGGAACATGGTCAGCCTGCTTAAAATCTCGTTCAAACAATTCCTCGATCCAGAGGTTTGGAACATTTTGCCTTTCAATTAATTGCTTAGAATTTTTTTTTAAAGAAATTGTTCCGATGTATCGTTTATCATTCATTTTAACAAAAGCTCCTGTAATGAAATTTTTTATGTTATAGGATGTAAATACGATGCTCGACTGCATTTACATCAGAAGAATAATGGTGGGCGGCAAACTATCTACATTTTTTTAAAGCTAATTTTGGTTATTTGAAATATGTCTTAGAAATTTTTAAATTTTTAAATTGTATGAAATATAATTTAATATAGCATGCCTTCGAAGAATACCCCGAGATGCGTGACGAAGTCAAAGTTCAAGTACGTTTTTCACACCAACTTTTCTTTTTTAGCTCGCTTGCAGCTATTCTTCTCATTTTCGATACCTCTAATTTCATTCCTTTTTTATATTGTTGCTGAAGATATTTGTTGGCAACTAAATTAATATTTCGTGAACTATTTCGGCTTTAAACTTATTTTAATATAGGGATTTAAGAGAGCCTCTCCGTATGCCTCCAGTAGGGCCTGCCCCAGATCCAGATGTTGGAGTTCGAGTGTGAAAACATATTCCGGCATGGCACTGGGCCCCAGTAACAAGATTAAATGGCAAAATTTTTTTTTCAAAAAATATTCTTGCGTGAACAGGTAAAAGTATGGATAATTTAAGAATTGACGTATCTCGCTTCAAACTCAATATTTTTAAATTTTCATTTTTTTATTAGCATTCCCATTGAATTCTAAACAAACGACCTTTAGACGTCATTCGAAAAATATTTCATTTTCATATCGAAAAATTATTTTAAATATTTCAATTTGACCGTTGAATACCTTATACTCAAAACGTTTTGGGTGCTATATCTCAAATTGTAGAGCGTTAAAAACTGTATAACATATCTTCTTTTCGTTTAGCCTGGATGTCCCCTAAGCTGTCAAAAATAGACTCAAATAGGGGCACCTCGGAGATGAACGATTCAAGGGATGCGGGAAGAACGGGTTAAATTCTTGTTGTAACATAAGATGAACCACTTCATTCGATTCAGCGCGTTTTTCTTTTCATAAAACCTATATTTCAAAATTCCATGACTATCGTTTTCCATGAAAAAAACGCATTTTGCGATTTTTCTACCATAGACAGAAAATGACCTAAAACTATTCGAATCGCTATATTTTCAACAGTTTCAAAGACTACAGAATGTGAATTGTACTATTCTGTACGCGACAAAATTCTCTACAAAATATCTCCTTTACATCTGGATACAGTGTCCCCACGAATCACAGTATCGATTTTCCAATGGCCGTCGCGTCAAAACTGACTGCTTCTCATTTTGCAACTTTTCGTGCAATATGAATATTTCCTACTCATCCAATACGTCATTCTGCTCCACACAGCACACTGAGTGTGGAAAAAATGTTTATTTTCCAGATTTCCCGTGTTTGGTTTCATGAATTTACAAAAATTTTGTCTAAATAGGTTATTTTACTGGTTAGTAATTCAACATTTTGTTTTTTTCGAAAGCTTTAATGCCGCAAGTAATAATTTTATTTCATCAACGTTTGATAACAAAAGAAATAGCAGGAAACGTGGAATCTCGACTTTTTCTTAGACCTGCATGAGTTCGAAAGAGTCCTGAAAACGATTAACTGGGACATTAATATGAATGATATATACTAGCAGCAATAAGGATATTCGTGTAGCACTTTTCATATTCGGAAGTTTCCTTTTAGGATCTCTGAGTTGTAAGAGATAAGCTGAATCTCAAAAATGTAACAAATCGGATGTTTTTTGTTAGTTGCAATACATTCTTGTATATTTGGCCGTTGTATTTTTGGTAAGTGTAGAATTACGACGAGAAGGAGAAGAAACATACAGCCAAGGGAGATGATGATGTGTTCCCTCTGCCATGGCAAAGATGTAACAGAACTCGTGTCAGCCCCAAGGGTAGGAACACAATGCGAGAGTGGTGGTGCCTGGCACTGGCAGGAGGAGACGCTGTAATTGCCGTATGTCGTGTCGGGTGGTGCATTTCTCTCCCACCGGGAGGGGGGAGGGGGGGGGGAGGGGCGACTGGGACAGAAATGAGACTCGAGGGAAGCTCTTCTCTCGCATCAGCAGCCACTGTTCCTTCAGAACATAGAAAACTATTCTTGCCTTCTTCTTTTTGCCATGTTTTACTATTAACGTGTCTATCCATTTCTCGCATATTGATATGTATGTAAATTTCTCGTATGTACATATGTAAATTTATTTTTCATCATTTAGACTGAATGCGCGTACTTCTTCTGTTGCTGCTGTTCCTCGTCGAATATTACGCTCATCCCATACACCGGGGCAAGCGTGGATTGGAAGATGTTCTTCCACCTCGTGATGACGTTAAGCTTCCGCTGGCAGTCGAAGAAGACATCCCTTGCTATTTCTCAATCCTCCGCAAGACAACTGAGGAGACAAACGAGCGTCCTGCCGTGTCTCAAGTGAGCACCGACTGTCAAGGCGCAAAGAGAAAGTTAGAGTCGCATTTATGATTACACTTATCATTTATTTTCGATGGTAATTTAGAATGCGCGAACTAATTAACGAAGAAGCTGTCAACTCACTGGGAACTACTAATCTTCTTGATATGATATTATCCAGAGGGGCTGGAGAATTCGACTGGAATTAAGACAACGAAGCTGAAGTAAATTTATAAAATTTAATAGTTAATTATTTTGGAACGATTTCTTCAGATTGGTTCAGTTGGCGAGAGATACATATGCGACAAGCATATAAAGGAACTCGGAACAGATTGGAGCTCTCATCAATTCTATCATTTCAAGCGTAAGAGGGGGACGACAAGGAAGGTGTGCTCGTTGCCTCCACCGTATTCACAACATGAATCAGCCAGCGGTCTTTCTTCGCCCCCCGTTGTAACGAGAAGCACAGTTGTTGAGAAAAATGAAGCCAGAGCAGCCTTAGCTATGAATCACGTCCTACTTCATATCGGATTGCGTTAGTTCTTTGCGCCATAATAGGCAAGGAATTTCCATGATATTATAAACGAGCACTTGCATACATTCATTGGTATAATTTCAGCTGTGTGTACGACGCATAAAGAGGAGCTAGAAAGGGACAGAACCCAGAACAAAGTGCAGGAATCAGGACATTCGTTCGACCCTCCCCTTCTGGAACGCCGCTTCTCCAAAACGCCAGACGTTATCACTGAAAGCGTTCAAGAGTATCCCACATGCTCGCAAGAAGATGATCCATCGTACATGCCGCGCCATGAAGGACCACCGATGAAACGAACTGTATCAACAGCCTCGGAATCTGCAAAGCAGACATTCAATGCCTTCCTCAAAGCAATCGGACAGGGGAAGATAATCCGGCGCATGGATTTCCGAGATCTTGCGGAAAGGTCCCAGAGGAGAAAAGCACAATACTTGCGGAGTGCTTTCGAAGTGGTTTATGAGATAGTAGCTCCCGATTCCCAGAGAGAGAACTGACAAATACGATGCCCTGATGAAATCCATAAAGTCCCGGTTTCTCAATGCGGATTCCCGAGTTGAAAAACTTCATCTGCTCTCACTGGTCACACCACTTCTGGGCTTGGCTGAAGTGCAGCGTTATATACCTGGCTTGACGGAGTATTTCTACACGAAATCAAAGCGCCTCGCATATAGAGGAGGAAAGGAAATCGAAAGGGATCTTAAACGAAAGAAGTATACACACGAGCAAGTGAATCGTTTCGTTGAATTTATTACCAGGTATGTGACCGGGTTTGCAACTTATTTTTAAAAAGTTAAAGGGGCTTTTCAGCTTCAAAATCTCGACTAGCCTTCCGTTCGGAACACGATCCTCGAAGCTGTCGGATGGAAGTCTTATTGAATACCCCAATGTTCTCCGACAACATAGCGCAACAGAAATAATTGAGCTCTATAAACGGTAAAGGTTATTATTCCTTGCAATTATCCATGTCATTAAAAATTTTATACTTTATTCAGAGATCTTGAAGAAAGTGACGAGGTTCATTTGATGATGTCGCCAGCAACTCATTATCGAATTCTGTCTGCTTGTACCGCATCTACCCGTAAGAGTCTCCATGGAGTGGATTTCTTTGTGGCCGAAGCTATGGAAGTCGGTCATTAATATGAGAGTTGCACACAAAAAATGTTAATTTATTCCCAGGCCTTCGACGATGCTCTGGGATTGATTGAAAACTTAAAGGCTGATGGTGATATCGACGAATATTGGTTCGGGTCGCTTAGGATCAAGATCTTGGAAGTGAAGCAATATCTAAGAACCGACTACAAGGTCCACATCAAGCGAAAATCAAGAATAGGGGACCACTGTATCCAGCACGGATTGAGCGATCCCCATACGCCTGAGTACGCAAACTCTTGTGATGGAGCGGATGATGAAGACGTTCATATGCACAATCTTATTTGTGACCGATGTGAGCTATTAAAGGTTAGGAAAAACACAAAAAAATTCCAAGCGATAGCGTGCAAGTTTCAGATTACGTTGGGTGATATTCGCGAAACCATCACGGCTCTGATTACGGCTGCATCTCCACGAACAGAACGCCGGAGAAAATTGGAGCGGAAACTCGCAGACTGGCATAGAATAGAGGAAGCCATAGAAAATCTCAAAAAGCATCAGCTTCGCGCCGTCGCAAGTGAACATGACCGCGAGTCCCTTGTCTCAAACTTGGGGAACGGCGAAGCTCTGATTACGCTCGATTGGGCGATGAAACTGCTTCCCCTCTTTGCACGTGAGAAGACTACGGATTATTACGCCAAGCGTGGAATTTCTTGGCATATTAGTCACGTTCTTGCCAGAGTTAATGGTGAACTAACTCAGCATACTTTCGTTCAAATTATGGAAGGAGATCTTCAGGTACGATTTTGAAGTTATTTCAGCCGACATTGCAGTAAATGTTCCTATATTCAGGACACAACTGCCGTTACTTCAAATATCGCTCATGTTCTCCTTGAACTGGCTCGTGTCGGAATTAAGAAGGTTCACCTTAGGTCTGACAACGCCGGTATGTCATATTCTGCTCTGTATGTACGTAACGAATGAAATATTAGAAAAGCTATTATTGGACCACTTTTCCTTTACCAGGGTGCTATAAGAGCAGTGCTACGATCGCCAGTCTACATGATATCTCAACAAGAACTAACGTAGAGATCGCTTCGTACTTCTTCAGTGAGGCTCAGGCAGGGAAGTCAGCATGCGATCGCTTCGCTGCAGTCGTGAAACGTAAAGTTCACGATTACGTGGACTCTGGACATGACGTCAAAAATGCAGACGAATTTTTTCAAGCTGTTCTTCATGGCAGTAAGCAACTGTCCGGACTATCTGTGTATGTCAGAACCCTGACAAGTGCCAAAGCTTCCACAACGAAAATCCACGGGATTTCAACTCTTAATACGTTTGTGTTTGAAAAAGAAGGAGTACGCACCTATCGGCACTCTCGCATCGGGTCTGGAAAAGTTGTTCTGTATTCCACAATGACTTCGAATGTCGCGATTTCATCCACTCGGAGGAGCGGAGGCAAACTCAGCAACATGATCGACTTCTGGTCGATACCTGGAAGGCGCATGCGTTCGGAAGAAAGCACAACCAGTGCCCCACCTCTTGATTCGACTGAAAGCTACTGTGCTGCAGAAGACTCCGACATATGCACCCTTGAGACCCATCTGTTTCGGTGTCCCGAAGAGGCATGTACGTCTGAATTTCTCAGCTCGAGCCAACTTGCAAGACATCTTCTCATTGGCAAGCATAACTACATCCCGGAGCGCTTCACTTTACGAGACATTTCCTTACAGTATTATACCTGTGCACTAGAAGGTGTTCAGGAGAAACGTGCCTACCCTGAGGTGCAGGCTGCAGTTGCATCACTGGAGGTTTGATTAATTATATTGTTAATTACCTGCCCTATATATATATATATATATATATATATATATATACATATATATATATATTCTTTGCCTTAGGAGAATACAGAGAACGGAAAGAAAACCAAGGAAGGATGGGCCCATCGTGACCGCAAGAAAGGGGAGCGACTTCCCGAACGCTCAAAGGAATTTATAAAGAAGATTTTCTATGAAGGGTGGCGCTCTAAAGTAAAAATTGACCCTCGCGCGGCAGAACAACGCATGAGAAACGCAGTGGATGGCCAAGACAAGCTGTTGTTCGCACCACATGAACTTTTAAATTATCGCCAAATTGCTTCCATCTTCTCACGCCTCGCTCAGCAACAAAAGAAAGTTAGGAAGAATATTTGATGGTTGCATTGATCAAGGATTTTGCTTACAGAACCCACCAATTCCGATTGAATCTGAAGAAACAGATGCGGTGCTCCATGAGCTTTTCTCGCAGGAAGGTGACGAAGAGGAAGAATTCGAAACTGACCCGCAGTTCGACATCACAGCTGAGAATAGAGTAATAGCGCACAGCCAAACCGAATTCGCCGAAGACGTGGAGAACCCATCGGTAACAACCCATAGAACACATTTTGAAGATGAATTATTCTAACAAAGCTTCTGATCTGCGATAATCAAACATGTTTTTAGTTCGCCATTTGTCAGCTTAAAATTGTATGACTAACGATAAGTGACTGTTGGTACTGAATTTCTATTTCCATACATGATATCTCAACAAGAACTAACGTAGAGATCGCTTCGTACTTCTTCAGTGAGGCTCAGGCAGGGAAGTCAGCATGCGATCGCTTCGCTGCAGTCGTGAAACGTAAAGTTCACGATTACGTGGACTCTGGACATGACGTCAAAAATGCAGACGAATTTTTTCAAGCTGTTCTTCATGGCAGTAAGCAACTGTCCGGACTATCTGTGTATGTCAGAACCCTGACAAGTGCCAAAGCTTCCACAACGAAAATCCACGGGATTTCAACTCTTAATACGTTTGTGTTTGAAAAAGAAGGAGTACGCACCTATCGGCACTCTCGCATCGGGTCTGGAAAAGTTGTTCTGTATTCCACAATGACTTCGAATGTCGCGATTTCATCCACTCGGAGGAGCGGAGGCAAACTCAGCAACATGATCGACTTCTGGTCGATACCTGGAAGGCGCATGCGTTCGGAAGAAAGCACAACCAGTGCCCCACCTCTTGATTCGACTGAAAGCTACTGTGCTGCAGAAGACTCCGACATATGCACCCTTGAGACCCATCTGTTTCGGTGTCCCGAAGAGGCATGTACGTCTGAATTTCTCAGCTCGAGCCAACTTGCAAGACATCTTCTCATTGGCAAGCATAACTACATCCCGGAGCGCTTCACTTTACGAGACATTTCCTTACAGTATTATACCTGTGCACTAGAAGGTGTTCAGGAGAAACGTGCCTACCCTGAGGTGCAGGCTGCAGTTGCATCACTGGAGGTTTGATTAATTATATTGTTAATTACCTGCCCTATATATATATATATATATATATATATATATATACATATATATATATATTCTTTGCCTTAGGAGAATACAGAGAACGGAAAGAAAACCAAGGAAGGATGGGCCCATCGTGACCGCAAGAAAGGGGAGCGACTTCCCGAACGCTCAAAGGAATTTATAAAGAAGATTTTCTATGAAGGGTGGCGCTCTAAAGTAAAAATTGACCCTCGCGCGGCAGAACAACGCATGAGAAACGCAGTGGATGGCCAAGACAAGCTGTTGTTCGCACCACATGAACTTTTAAATTATCGCCAAATTGCTTCCATCTTCTCACGCCTCGCTCAGCAACAAAAGAAAGTTAGGAAGAATATTTGATGGTTGCATTGATCAAGGATTTTGCTTACAGAACCCACCAATTCCGATTGAATCTGAAGAAACAGATGCGGTGCTCCATGAGCTTTTCTCGCAGGAAGGTGACGAAGAGGAAGAATTCGAAACTGACCCGCAGTTCGACATCACAGCTGAGAATAGAGTAATAGCGCACAGCCAAACCGAATTCGCCGAAGACGTGGAGAACCCATCGGTAACAACCCATAGAACACATTTTGAAGATGAATTATTCTAACAAAGCTTCTGATCTGCGATAATCAAACATGTTTTTAGTTCGCCATTTGTCAGCTTAAAATTGTATGACTAACGATAAGTGACTGTTGGTACTGAATTTCTATTTCCATACTATATTACTTTTTTTAAAGTGTATTGGAGAGTGTGGTTAGAACAAGTTTTAAGAAAGAAAGATAAAATGGTTTAATGAGTTATTATATGTGCATTTTAAAGTATATTCAGCACCACTTCACAAGATCATATATGTACGTATATGACATAGCGTCTGACAGCCCGAACATAAAGATTACTGTTAGAGAATTATCCATCCGTGATGTTTGGCTTTATATAATGGATCGCATTGTAATAAAAGCTGTCTTTCAACGGTTATAGTTATCAAGGTTTTCGTGCAAGTTTAGAGTTTTCAAAATGTGCGATTGCCCCCTAACACGACGTGCAAGAGGGTCTCGGAGTTTGAGTTCACCTGCGTTTGCGCTGATGGCTTTTCTGGTGTGATGTGCACTCCAGGTCAGCAGAACAGTTTTTTTTTCTTAAAATAGTTATACGACATTGGTTACGGCACTGATTGTTTTCTTCCTTCAGTCGAGCATCACGGAATGTCTGTGACTCTTTTCGTCATTGTCGCCGTTCTCGTCATCATCCTCCTCGTCTTCTACTACGTCTATAAGACCTGCAAGGCACAGAAGCGGAGTGTGGGTTACAATAATAATCGTATTACTCCATATTGCTTATCCTTATTGCTGCTAGTACATATCATTCATATTAATGTCCCAGTTAATCGTTTTCAGGACTCTTTCGAACTCATGCAGGTCTAAGAAAAAGTCGAGATTCCACGTTTCCTGCTATTTCTTTTGTTATCAAACGTTGATGAAATAAAATTATTACTTGCGGCATTAAAGCTTTCGAAAAAAACAAAATGTTGAATTACTAACCAGTAAAATAACCTATTTAGACAAAATTTTTGTAAATTCATGAAACCAAACACGGGAAATCTGGAAAATAAACATTTTTTCCACACTCAGTGTGCTGTGTGGAGCAGAATGATGTATTGGATGAGTAGGAAATATTCGTATTGCACGAAAAGTTGCAAAATGAGAAGCAGTCAGTTTTGACGCGACGGCCATTGGAAAATCGATACTGTGATTCGTGGGGACACTGTATCCAGATGTAAAGGAGATATTTTGTAGAGAATTTTGTCGCGTACAGAATAGTACAATTCACATTCTGTAGTCTTTGAAATTGTTGAAAATATAGCGATTCGAATAGTTTTAGGTCATTTTCTGTCTATGGTAGAAAAATCGCAAAATGCGTTTTTTTCATGGAAAACGATAGTCATGGAATTTTGAAATATAGGTTTTATGAAAAGAAAAACGCGCTGAATCGAATGAAGTGGTTCATTTTATGTTACAACAAGAATTTAACCCGTTCTTCCCGCATCCCTTGAATCGTTCATCTCCGAGGTGCCCCTATTTGAGTCTATTTTTGACAGCTTAGGGGACATCCAGGCTAAACGAAAAGAAGATATGTTATACAGTTTTTAACGCTCTACAATTTGAGATATAGCACCCAAAACGTTTTGAGTATAAGGTATTCAACGGTCAAATTGAAATATTTAAAATAATTTTTCGATATGAAAATGAAATATTTTTCGAATGACGTCTAAAGGTCGTTTGTTTAGAATTCAATGGGAATGCTAATAAAAAAAAGAAAATTGAAAAACTTTGCTATTAAAGAAAGTTATGGCGAATTAGACTTTTTCCTTACTTTTGCATGCCTAGACAAGAAAAAATTTTTTATAACAAAATTGATCTACTAATCTTGTTTACAGTGGGTATGGATACCCCTATTAAAATTTTGGATAACGGAATCGAAAAATTTTGCGCCGGGGCAGGCCCCCATTGAGGGCAGCTTGATCCTTACAGAGAGGCTCTCTTAAATTGGTGCCAAAGGCATGGAGCATTAATAAGAACGCTGTACTCCCATCCATTCTATCCCTCCCTCCCTCTCTCTCTCTCTCTCTCTCTCTCTCACTCTCTCACTGTCTCTTTCACTCACTCTCTCTTTCTCTTTCTCTTTCTCTCTCTCTCTCGTTCTCTTTCTCGCTCTCTCTCTCTCTCTATCTTTCTCTCTCTCTCTCTTTCTCTCTCTCTCTCTCTCTCTCTCTCTCTCTCTCTCTCTCAATTCCGCTCTCCCATTCATGTTCCTTCCATCCTCATTGAGCCTCTGCACTACTCCTGGTTCTGTGAGAGTCGTCTCATGTTCGTGCTGGATCCTCTTCGGCAGGGAAAAATCCGCGCTATGGACCTCGCCGTTTCCGGTGGGCCTTGTTTTGTTAAATTGGGTGATGCTATTTTTTCACAAACCCGTTAATGATAATTATTTTTAGTTAATAAAAATCTTTAGCCAAAATGTTGACATCAAATTTTTGCTCCACATTTGTAATAATGATTTAACTCATCTCACCCTAATCTCGCGGATGAAATAATGAATTAAAAATAGGTTTGAATGACTTTTTCCGCCTGTAAAATTTGATATTTTATCTGTTTTTTCTTTTAATTTTTTTTATAAAATTCCTCTGTGCAGGAATGATGGAGGAGATGAGATCGCAAGTGGAGGCAATCGAATTCGGAGACTTGAAGCAACTGGAGAGCACTCAGCACACCATGTTAGTCTATCCTTATAATTAGAAGGAGTTGATTCACTTCCGGACACCCTTGTACCCCCCCCCCTCCCAATTCCTCTTTTCTTATCACCTATCTTTTTCTCTCTTCTAATTTCTCTCACTCTCTTTATTCTCTTTCTAGGCTGAGCATCCTGAAGTGTGAGGTTGTCACTTCCCTTTTCAATCAGCTCGACACAGATTCGAATGGTTATTTATCCGTCGAAGAACTTCTGAAATACAAAGGGTGAGAAGACAGCTCTTTATGTGCTAAGATAGAGCCACAGTAGATGGTGAAAAAATGAGCCCCGGACTTGAAGTTTAATCATTCTAACCGAGTTGCAGTTGCTAGTGGGTTTGTTTACACTCGCCGCAAAGAGAATGATAAAGAGAGAAACAGAGATAGAGCGAGTGAGTGAGAGAGAGAGGGAGAAACAAAGATAGAGTGAGAGAGTGAAACAGAGATAGTGCGAGTGAGAGGGAGAGAGGAAGTGAGAAGGAGAGGAGAGCGATTATAAAATAGGAAAAAGGTATATTCCCGTTATGTTTGCTAGCGGCGAATTCTCTCCTCTCTTCATGCGCCGAGTCTTCGCCATCTCTCGTACTCACAACGATAATGAGCTGGACTTTATTGGTTTCCTTGACTTCATCCAGGCCGTGGAAGATCGATCGGTTGAGTTTTGTTCTCAAATTTTCAGTTTTATTTATCTTTTTTAAACTTACAATTAGAGCTTTGCAACAGATGTGTATGTTTTATTGATATTTCTCTCTGATGGGTAAATGTGACTTTTAGCGCGAGTGCTCGCAGCGCTGGCTGTTCCGTGCTCTTGACCTGGCCGGCGACGGAGTGGTCACTCGTCCGGAGGTTTCAAGCTATTCATCCTAATGTTTTTGCATTATTTGCATTGAAAAATACAATATCTATTTAAAATATAACAAACTTTAGGGCGTTTTTGTTACTTTAAAATTCAGTTCTTATACATGTTTTGTTATTGAAAATATACTCTTTTCAGATTCTTGCACACTTTGAATCAATGCTGAAAGTGGTCGAGGGAGCAAATTTCTGCATTGATTTGGTGGATATTAAGAATTCTTTTAGTATACTGTTCGATTTTGGTATTTTTAGTTAGCATTTTTTGAATTGAATATTTTCCAGTGCGTACTAATTAAGCCGTCCTTTGCAGTATGACAAGGAAGGGGCTGCAGATGCCATCTTCGACATGGCCAAGCCCGCTCAGCCGGGAAGGTCGTTTTAATTTTTTTATTTTTGATCCTTGTGCTTTGGTAGGTCAAGAAATATTGGTTTCTTTTAATTGATTTCCTTGCCGTCCTGATATTATAATATAATTCTGTGACCGGTTATTTATATTCAATTTTTTTTAAACATTAGAATAACGTATATGGCAACATTTCGTTTCAGGATCACGATTCGTGACGTGCTGGCTAGCAAGATGGGCCAGAGACTCCTGTCCATGATGATTGATGTGGAATTTTTCATGGGCGAGTTCGAGAATACGGACGAAAGGCTATCTGCTGCTGGCGGATGAGCGCTTCAAGAGCATCTTCAACCCTTAAACAACATTGTCGAGACCTCTCCAAAAAGAGTATTATTTTGTAATTGCATCCAATGCTTATAGTCCTGTACATATTTGTTCTTTACTTTTTTGTCTGTGTTGCTTTTGCTACTGGTCAGTCTTAACTAACCGCATTGTACATATCATAATAGTTCTCATCATCACGGCATTTCAAATGCCTTACCGTCTTCGACATTCTGGTATTTCATCGTGCTCTACTTATCGATAGGCGCTAAAAAATTTTATATCAATGCATTTATCTAGAGAGTGACAGCTAGAACTAAAATAGAACATGTCTAGGATAAGTTTATTTATAGAGAGAAACTATGATCTCTCAGGGACTGTGAAGTTCTACCGGTTAATTGTTTTTTACCAGCGGGCTAAAACATAGTGTTTTATTTTCTCATGCAGTTCTTGATACAAATATGCAAATATATTTGATAAAATGTGCATGCATGCCAAGCAAGTTTTACGTCGTCATTCTGATCTGTGGTGATATGGGAATGCTTCCACGACATGTCAGTGTTTAAAGGGGAAAGAACTCAAACTTGAAAGACCGAATAAAGGGGAGAGAGCATCTGATAAGTTTCATGCTCCTTTAATCAGAGATGTATTCTTCATCTAATGTACATAGGCCTCTCAGTGTTCCAGTACACAGGGTAGAAAGTTTTTTATCCCCATTTTTTTCATTCTTAAATTTTCAAAATGGCTATCTACGTTACATTATATCGTTAGAGCGAAAAAAATCATATCGAAGAAACAAACATGTACTTAAATAGGCTGTGCTATGCAGTTATCAACAAAACATGTCTATCAGATCATAGTGGATTGTACATTTTTAAATGGGCTTAAACAATGTAATAATATTTATATACATATAGCATACGCTTAGGGTAAGTTTTAGAGTTTCAGGTAATATTTGGGAGCACTATGGATCACCGGGCATCGCGTCGGAAATGCTATTGCGGCGATTATTCGTTGCGGGCGTAAACGTAGACTCTTCTTTAAGTAGCTTTGGCTCTCGTGCCGGAGGCGTACCTGGTGGCAGGAGCCAAAACGTCTCCATCACGCCCTTACCCTATATTGCGTTCGGTTAGCACTTAGAATGTTTAAAGGATATTAAGGTTGTTGAGTTAAGGCAAACATAATCACGATTCGGGTGAGGACAATGTCCAATAACCTTTATGATGACTTCGCCGCGAGATTCGAGATGGAAGCCAGTGTGAACTGTAGAGAGGAGACGATACGAATCGCTCGAAACGTGAATGTGTCCAGCTGCAGAAAATTTTTTTTCTCGGTTTCTGCAGGGTCACTTTGTTATTGTCATTCATCAGAATTGTATTCATGCATTTAACAACGTTTAATTATTATTCAAATGGAAATATTTGTAACTACGAACGCTTAGTTTAATTATTATTGAAAAGTATTGTAATAACGTACGCTTTCCGCTGCTCTCCATTCGACTGGCCGTGTTGACGGTGTCGCCAAAGAGGCAGTAGCGAGGCATCGACAGGCCGACGACGCCAGCCACGCAAGGACCTGCGAATGACTTCTTCCTTGGAAGTTGCAAGGAAAACAAAGTCATCTCATTTCACTTCTCCGAGTACGACATCCTATAGAATCTAGAATAACTAGCCAGTATGAAATCCGATCCTGAGATTGATCCTCTCGTTAGGCATGTGGCCAATCCGGAATTTTCCGACAGCCTCCATAAACTCGAGCGACATCAGCGCAATCTGCCGCACATGATCCTGGCCGTTTCGACGAGGAAGACCCGAGCAACACAAATAACCGTCTCCGATCGTCTCCACCTGAATGTTTTTTTTACATTGAAGCCTTCCTATGTATGTATGTATGTATGTATGTACATGTGTCACGTTCTTTTAGTTAATGGCTAAGAACACCAATTTTTACCTTGTAAGCATCATGTTCCTCGATGATGTTGTCAAAGATGGTGTAGAGGCCGTTCAGCAAATCAACAACCTGTTGGTAAAAGAGAGAACGATGAAAGTCACTTTAGCTGCTGACGAGCATCACGTTTTCGTTGTCCCTGCAGCTCATCTTCATTTACCTGCAGCGGCGTGCACATCGATGCAAGATTTGTGAAGCGGACGACGTCGGAGAAGAAGATGGTCACCGATTCGAAGGACTCAGGCTCGACCGATTGGCCAATTCGAAGCTTGTCCGCTACTTGCCTGAATATCAATGGATCCAGTCTACATTTTCCAATCGATATCCAATCACGAACTTTGGCAGCATTCTGTAGAGCAGTACGTCGCTCTTCTTCTTCTCAACGACAAGCTCGCGTGTACGGCTTTCGACCTAAATTCTTCTACTTCTTCTTCTTCTTCTTCTTCTTATTGTTTACATATGACATTGATGCAAAGCATTTCACTATTTTGAAAGCTTTTTGACTGCAAGGAAGATGCTTCCCCCCGAGTAATTCTAACCTCTTCTTCAAGCGAGTTCGCGTGCGACTCGAGCATATTGAAGACGTGGTCCATGAGGTTGTCTTTCCTGTGAGAAGGAGAAACATACTTTCCATTATCGATTGACACCCTCCATAAAACATAGATTGATACCTTCCATTATTGACGAATTCCAGACGCGACTTTACGGCAGCGATCGACGGCCGCTCGCTCGGCTTGTCTGCCCAGCACTCGCGCACGAGATGAAGCTTCAAAGTTAGCTCTTTCTCAACGCCAAGAACGGAGACATGTGCGAGACAGAAAAGTGAAAAAAAAGATGACCTGATCATGCATTCTTTGAGCGAACTTACCATGGTCGGGCTAATGTCACGCGCCTCTCCGAGTGCCAACTGAGGCCGCCGCAGCACTCGACGTCGGTCTCGGAGCATTGCGATGATATCTATTTGGTAATCACTTAAATCTTCCCCTTCTTACTTTCGAAAATTGTTTGATAGCACAACTTCGATTAGTCTTTTAATCAGTTTCCTTTAAAAAAAATGGAGTAACCATCGGGTTGCTCATCCCGATTGACCAGATCCCATGGGCCGGTTCGCGAGATGAGCTCAGAAGCTATGATCGCAAAGGAATAGACATCTCCTTCCTGAATAAGAGTGACGAAAATTTTTATGCAAGCAATTCTGGCATTTCTGATGCTGGATAAGGGCAAAGATTTGGCAATGTTGCGTCCGACCTGTGATCCACTCGTCGCGCCACCGCGAAGAAGTTCGGGCGCAGTCCACAAAAGATCTGAACAGGCATTCGCGTGATATGAGAAAATGAAATGCACGCTGGACCACTCTCTGTTAGTCAGATGTCCAGCAACGCGTATGTATGTATGTAGCACCTTTCGACTCGAGCTTTTGTTGATCGCGAATGAAGCCTAGGCCATAGTACGAAATCTTGATCTAAAGAACAGACAATCAATCCTTGTCCGTAGTATGAAATCTTGCTCTAAAGTAATAGATAAACACATTATACAATTCACACTTCCGGTTCTATTTATGCTAATGATTCGAGTGCTACCTGAAATCGGTCGTCCACCAAGCAACATTTTGACGTTAGCAAGCCGTGAAATTGCAGGAATGAGTTGTGGATGTAATGGAGACCCTAATCAAGTAAATACGGCATACATAATGCCAACTCAATGAATAAATCTTTTCCTATAAATAATGTTTTTTTTTAAATAGAAACAGACGTTGGCAATGTCGCGAAGAAGCGCGAACACAAAGTAGCTGTCCATTGTGAGACTTCCACGTTCGATGACATCCTACAAACGTTGGATTCACAACTACGAGTCCACTACTGTGGATTTCTCCATTGCACACCTTGATGCTGCCTCTGCTGCAGTACTTCCAAATCGACATGAGCTGCGGCGCGTCGGTGCAGATGCCAAGGAAGCGATTCAGGTTGTCGTGCTCGAGCTGGCGGAGCTAAAGAAACGAACAACATATTCTACATACGCTTATGTCCATTGGTGGTGTCTTTCTGAAATGGAGGTTGTTTTAAAGTCTCAAACGTTCTTCAAAAGACCGTTCTAGATTGGAAAACGCGGTGTATTTGTTCTTATTTTTTTCAATTTTGTATTCAAGACTTAATTAAACCTACCATTCGAAAGTGCGCCATCTCAGAATCGCTGATTCGTGCCTCCAAATTATATTTGACTGCTGTCACCTCTTCCTTTTGAAGATAGAAGAATGCAAATGACTTGGACTCCTAAAACAATTTGGGAGGGATAATGTTGAGCAAGTGCGTGGGGGCTAATTGTGTGAAATCGATTTGAATTATCTGCTCGCCTTCTTGGCATCGATGGATGTCTTGCTTGACGAGGACGTCTTGATACTCTGCATGGAACGTGAGCTGTCCGCTTCTTTAGCCGCTCGTGAGTGCGAAGCCTAATGACAATTTAGATAGATTCCTGTACTTCAAGAAAGCGATTGCATCATCATTTCATCATTTCGCCTTATTATGTACTTCCTGAAGCAGTCATTGTAGCGTTTTAGGGCTAACCGGAACGAGATCAACGAAGCCGATTCGCCATAAACTATTCATCTGTTCCTGTTCGCGTCTTCGCTGCCTTAACGAATATTGCTGTCGTATCGGCGGGAATTCAAATTCTCGCAAAAATAACACCTCTGGATTACAACGATGAAGATGATGACGGAAATGATGAAGCAGCCGAGCAAAACGACGCCAAGGATCACGACCCAAAGGTAGCGTTCCGCAAAGTCAAAGCATAAGTCGCCCTAGTAAGCAACTTATTTGAACTTTTTACTTTACTTGTAGCAAAAAGAATTGTACATGAAATGGCAAAAGACGAAAAACCTTGAAACCGCAGATTGGCACAGCGAGTGGCCGCTTGTTCTCAGCACGATTCCACCAGACGTAGCTGCCCTCGTAGTCGTACAAGGGTGTCACAGTCTTCAATGGACGCCAAGAGTTGAAGACAAGTAGGCGAGAAAAACGACTCAGTGATTGGATGGAAAGCAAGAAATGGACAAACAATGTTGATGGCGTCGGTCGTGACTTTGAGAAGCGATCGATCATGGAATTGGTCGTCCAGGGACAAGAGGTAGAATTCGGAGATACGCTCTTGGCCGGCATTCTGCGAGATGTTGCCAGACCAGCCTAAATGTCCACATAAACATGCAACATTTCATCGCATTTATTCGTGGTATATGGATTGTCTTCTCAACAGTCAATAACCCGTGAACGGCGTCACTACTGTTTGGCCGAAAATCGATCCGTTCCTAAAGACTTCCTGGCCCGGGAACTTGGCCTCAATCTGGCGACGAAGCATGGCGTACGCGTACATTGTGTCGTGGAGTTGGGCGGAGTAGACGGAAGCCTTAAAATATTGATTTTTTTTCTTGTCTGAAAATTCTTTTCGTCGTAGGACTTAACGAATTTATACAAAAAGTGTGGTGGAGCCCTCTTCCGTCCTATGATAATAATAATCGTTATCTTTTCACGTCTTCGTACTACTTGATCATTGGCGCCAGAGCACGCGTCGGTGCAGTTGAAGGGAGGATCGCGAATTCGGTCGACGACTTGCTGCTCGAACCACGCGAGACTTTCACCATTTATCGCTGGCTCAACGGCCGGCTAAACAACAAATCTAATTATAATTATGATTTAAGAAGCATGGAGTATTCAAGGAATATGTTTAATGAACATTTTGTTTGTGTAAATTGCGTCAGTATTGAGAGAAAAGTCTTGCCTTATTTGTAAGCATCCAAATGCGGGCGAAGCCACGCTTCGCAAGTTCGTCCCGGCCATCCGGCGGTGCGCTAATGTCATTCCAGATCATGCCCGCCTTGTCTATTCGCTCTTAAATGAGGAACGATCACGGGAAAATAATTAATGCAGATTCGGATCGCCGCGATCACCCTGGGAGTAGCCACTCTCATTCTCGCGTGCTATTTCGCAGGTTGAAATAGCACGCGCGAATGAGAGGGCGAAGGACAGAGCTCACATTATATTTCAGTTACGGGCCTCCTTTAGACATTTTTTCCGTTTTACACATAAATAATTAATTCAAACACTTTTCGGATAAAAAAAAACAGAATATTGAAGTCAGACGTAAAAAATAAACAAACGGAATCCACGAATGCCGACGTCTGCCATGATGTAGACGTACTCATCTGTGAGCATTCCGAGTTGCGCGAGTCCAATGGCAAATGTTCTCCGAACGTTGTTGCCCTCGGCAAAGCAGATTGCGAAGACTGAAGAGCAAATGAAGATAACGTAACTTAGGGTACATAGATAAACAGTTCTTCTTGACAGCGGCCAGGGGTTCGGCCCACTGCTGGCGCTATTCGAGACCTCTGGCCGCAGATCGGTGCTGTTTTTATGTACATGCATGCATTTACTCAAATATACTTGAATACATATGTATATTCATAAGTAAATTATAGTTCAAATATGGCTTACACTTTTTTCTGAATTTGAATAGATATAGCAAAAACAAGAGCAGCGGTGTTCCACACTTACGGCCAAGTGCAAGAAGGCATCAAAGGATTAGTAGCAAATTTTTATTAGTAAAATAACGGACTTCGGGCGCGCGTCTTGAAATCCTTCAGCGCATTAGAAATGGCTGTCTCAGTCGAGTCTACGATCTCTTGCGAGAAGGAGATTGTAATGCTGCTATTCGCGCTGCTTACGAATGTCTGCAAAATTTTTGTATATACATATATACATACATAAGCCGTTTCATAATGTTAAGAAAAAAAATGAAACATTGATTATCTCTGAAATGATGAAGCCAACCTGAATGTCGGACGCGAAATTGCCGCACCGTCCATTGTCGTTGAGATTGCTGTAGATGAGCGCGAATTCGCTCCAGCCAAAATGGCGCATCACGGCGAAGAAGGCAGCGGCGCGGCTGATTATGAATTATAGTTAGCGAAACTGCCAAAAAAATAAAAATAAAATACATTTAGCTAGAAATATATAGATGCATACAAAGACAGACAATGCATGTGTATTTTCTTTTATTTTATTTTAAATGTTATTTTGGGATGCGACTATTAAAATCCTAATTTAAAGGAGGGCGATCACTAAAAATTAGGTGAGATTTAAAATTGCAGCGGCCCATCGCTTTCACATTCGCGCTTTCCATTTTAACGAAGTGGGTTTGTGTGACCAGCGCAATTGCATACGCGAAGGAGAGTGCGTGCCCGTCAGGTGAAATTTGAACAAGAATAAAGTTTATTTCGGACATGCTCCTTTATGGATGAATAGATGAATCGTACGCATAAGATCCATCGGCGACCGAGATGGCGCTAGGGAAGCGGCCGTCGTCTTGGAGCGGAGTCGATGCGAGGAAGCCCCACGGCAGAATCGGAACGTCAAAGAAGCCCGCGACCGCCGCAGCCGATATCGCTGCTGAACATGAGCCCGATTTTTTAAAAGTATTTTATTATTCGACAAAAAGCAGACTTATGCATATGCACATAATGCCTGTTTGTTTTCCTAGTTTTATTGTTTTCCTACTCTTATTCTGATAACTGAAATTGCTTCGATTTCTAACGCCTATTGCAAGACGGCCCAAGGATGGCCGAGACGTTCTCTTGCTGAATGAGATCAACTGCCATGCCAGCCGCGGACACCTCGGAGCAATCGGAGAAGCGCGTGATAAATCTGCGTATTTTTGGTATCTTTATAAAAAATTGTAAAAATATTTTTCTAGTTTAGTTAGTGACTATTCGACTTGAAAATTGCAATTTTTTAAACCAAATTTTATGGGGCAGAAAAGGTAAAAAATATTTGAGTAACTGGAATGTCGTGTTTGGCAGTAGTCCATCCCGCCAGATGCTATCTTGAGCAACGAGTAGAGCTCCTACAAAGGAAAGGGCCTAGGCGCCTATAATTTTATATCTTTTAAGTTACTATTAAATTATACAGTAGTCAAATATACATATGTTTTGTAAAATCATTTAAGCCTTTATTTCATTAGAGGATGGCGATCACCGAGCAATTTTATGAGACTTCAAATTTCTGCAGTAATTCGCATTCTCATACGCGCGTGCTATTTTCACAACGCAGATGAGTAGTGCGATCTGTAAAATAGCATGTGAGCATAAGAGTGCTTACTACCAATATGAGACGCGGCAAGTCGAACTTATATAATTTTTGGTGATCGTCCTCCTCTACCACGAATGACATTCCTCATTCGAAACGACTTGTCCGCGCACCTGCTGAAGTCGAGTAGTTTGCGTAGAGATTGTTACGCGAGAAGATAAGACCGATCACAATCGTTCTGTTGATGCCATCCAACAGAGGAGGCGCTTGGCTAGCAGACCCGCAAATCTACATAGGAATATACATATGTATGTGCATTAAAAACGATGTATTTATGTATATAAATGTGTGCTTCGCTTGCATATGCTGAAAATAGATATATCTTGCAAAGTTTCAAGATAAAAGTACGTGTACCAGTAATAAGACGATGAGAAGACAACGCATTTTCAATGCGTCGTGAGGTAGTCTAGCCAATGAACTGAAATGAACGCACAGCTCCGATATAGATGCTTCTTCTTCGTCTTCTTGTCTTCTTTATGAATCTTTTCGTGCGTCAGCGACCTCTTATTCCGAGGTCACAAAAAGAAGATTCTGTAACGAAAAAGGAAGAAGCCTTATGCGCGCCATCTTCTCTGCCACTTAATCCACAGTTATTGCTGAACTATCATTCGCTACCGTATATTGCCATGGTTATTTAAAGTCGGAAGCCATTAAAGATGCTGTGGAAAATTTATGAAGCTTGGCCTACGTAAAAGTTTAAGGTAGCTTGTAGGCTCTTGTATTTCGTATAGACATACATATATGCATATGTACATACTCTATATAAATGTTATTCTAAGGAATCAGAATTCTCCCATTCATTTAATTATCGTTGGAGATGTGTGCATGGCATCTACAAACACGTATGCATGCATCTATATAAAAAATCTTTTGAAAAACAACGTAGCGGATCTGCCAGCTGAATTATAATAGAATGGCTCCTCTCTTTGTTCGGAATGTTGCTTCACGCTACTAGCTTCGTTTTCTTTTTAATTGTTTGTTGCCATGAGATCTTTGATGCGAAATAATTTGCATGCGTTTAATTAGAATAGGTGTGTTGAATACAATTATCACAAGCTTTACTGCTCACGAGAACAAAATGAAGTTTGATTGCATTTTGGACATCTTCCCACGCATGATGACTGTGACTGTACACTTAAATAGGTCAGAGATCAAACAACAGTCAACTTGCGAAGCCATAGAAAGGACAAACGAGAATGACAAGTGAATATGGCACATTATAGAAAAAATCTTCTTCGGGAATATTGCACGCACAAAAGTTAATAAAATGGGATTAGAAGGTCAACTTTAATGATCTAATCTTATTTGTCGTTTGACAGAGACGACAAGGTCTGGGGAGATCATATAGTATGTATGTGTGTACATAGGTTCAAGCTGCTGTAGACGATCGTCATTATGAATTTTTATTTCATCTTCTTCCTTCATCGGCCCAACTGCAAGCGACGCTCAATCCGCTGCAAAAACGTATTACTTCTGGACTCTAGAAGCTTTTGACCATTCTCAACCTTATAACAACGACAACTTCAATTTTCTGGAACTGAAATGAGATTTTACCAGATTCAACTACAACTACACAATAAACCATGTGACTTGAACATTCGAACAATCTGCACTCACGAACGAGTGCAGACAAAGAAGAAGTCCTGTCTATTGCCTAGTGACGTTCCCATGCCTTTCACTTAAGTATAAGAGATGTGAGAATAAAAATGCTATTATGGAAAAAGACAGAAAAGTTCCTCAACTATTTTACTGGCTATTTATATTTGCTTCATTGAGGAAGTGTGATGAAGTCGACAACTCAAGGAGTTTGTTTCTTCTTTCTTTCTTATTTATGGCAAATGTTGTATGAAAATTAGCAAAACCACGCAAACTTCTTTTACTTCTCTTTGAGTAGTTTGTTTTGGTTTAATATTTAAAAAAAACTGAAACTTTGAAGAAGAATAAAAACATATTTTAAAACAGTTAGAACTGTTTGACTGGATTACGTCGGTATTCAACCTTGTTGTCGGCTTTGCAACCTTTCCATTGGCTCTTCTCGTCTACATTCAACTCCTTCGCAAGAAGCCCTTTGCGGAGATGAAAGTCATTCGCATCATTGTGCTGCACGGCTCGATTGTTAGTGCTCAATTCTTCATGTTTTATTGTTCTTGCTCAATTACAACCGCACAACAATTTAAACAGGAAGAAAAGCCAAAAAAAAAGTGTTTTCCTGCCCATGCATCATTTCATGATTGCAACTTGAAGGTAAAAATATCTAGGATTTTTGCCTTTTCGTAATGATGTGGATCACCTCGGAACTCTCGACTTGGCCCTCTTGCTTTTGGTGGTTAGTCCATCATTTCAGCAAACATATCTACCATGCGTTTCCATTCGATTCAATAAAGCCGCCCAGTCGAGGTTCAACTTTCTATCCACAACCGGCTTGGTGAGACTCCTCTTCGCGTTGATGTTCTATCTACAAGGTGCTCAACTACAGGCGACCCTCGCGCTAGCTGTTAATCGGCTTGTTGTGTTGCTAGACAAGAATTCCGTTCATCTCAAAGTAACATGTTTTGATGATTCAGATTTTATTTATTTTTAATTATTATGTAATTGTGTACGAATCGACCTTTTGTGCTGCTGGAGAAGAATTTCGTATGTCTCAAACTGAAACAAAATTTTCAAAGATTATTTATTAAATTTCGTCAAATGCAATGAGCTCAAAGGATGAAACGATTGGCCCAGATCGGGCGGGCCATCCTTTATGTCACGATTATCGGCGTCTTTCTGTTGCCCTTCGCCGTTGCTGTCCCAACAATGCTTTTCTCGGACGTTCACTACGCAATGTTTGCGACAACAAGCGGACAGTACGCCTTCGAGATTGTCCACTCAACTCCTGAATCGTATGGGTTTGTTTAGGTGATCGTCCTCCGTTGAGGTATCTATCTTCTTGTGCTGCTGATGTTTTTGTCATCTTTTGTTTTGCTGTAACAATGGCAGGCAACTTAATTGTTAAAAGATTTACTACATTTGTCAAAGATATGTACATCCAGAAAGTTTGAGGGAATTTCTTTCATTACATTCCGAGAAATTGTAAGGTGAAAACAGGCGGGTAGAGAATTAGCTACGGTAGGTCAGAGCAGCCCTCCTATTTCACATGCTCTCTCGACCGAGCGACAGGCAACTTTGTGAGCGCGCGCATTCAAACTTGTTCTCTAGCGCTACTGTATAATGATTCGTCGGATACTTCCTTTAAACGATTTGTTCTCAATTTCTTATTGTTTGTTACCATTGTCAAGGGTTGTTATCAAGATACAGTCCCGCCCAGGATCTTGGTACCAAGGACGCGTCTTACGAGTCGGACGCGTCCAAATGCATCCTCGTTCATAACTATTGTTCTAGGAAAAACTAAAATATTTTAAATGGTACATTAGGTTGCTTATAGAGTGCGGGTGCTACTATTAAAAAATCGATAATTTCTAATCATTTGATAAGGAGTTATCAGTTTTTGCCTATAAAACATTTAATTTCACATATTTTTAAACGAAATTTCTCCTGTACCATTATTTTTTCTCTACACACATCCCCTAATAATAAAATTAAAGATTGTATCATTGATAACGGAAATCGATAAATGAGAACTTATCACGCATGTTCATATGATGTAAAGATTCGCCTTACGATTCTGAATCTAATTCTGTAATCAGTTAGGTGTGTGGCTGTCCGTGGAAAATTTTTCCACACAAAAAATCGGTGCTTCATTGTTTGAGATAGAAACATCTCATGCTACAGCTAATTTACGTACAATTCTGAAAAATAACTCCCACGATAATGAAGCAGATTTTCTGAGTATCGTTTAATTTCATCAATTTCATTAAAGACGAAAAAAAAATTAGAGCCCCGTGTAATTTTTTTTGTCAAAATAGTTTTTGGTATAGGGCTCGTCGAGTAGATTGCGGAGATATGTATGCATGTATATCACATACGAATAAAAATTTTCTAGAATAAAGTTGTTTGAAAGTGCACTCGTTGTCAGAGACTGTGAAGTCATAAAAAAAATGCTAACATGCATTAAGTCTACAGAATATATTGTATTTTTCCAAACCATGTGTAAGCCTGCATTGGGCATTCAGCAACAACTAGTGAGGAAAAGTGGGGGAGGGGGAGTGTTCGACTGACCGACTGACCTACATTAACTGGCTGAAAGATTGAGAGATGGAGTAGTCCAGCTTGTTCACTGTAGAAAGGACTTTTACTTGAGATCTGGGGTGATAAAGGAAGAAGGAATGGGCTAGTGATGTAACAGAAAGCGAAGAAAAGAGAAAGGGGACGTAGTGAGGTACAGAAATATAGAGAGAAAAGAGAGAGATAGACTGAAATACGATAAGAAGTGGAGCAAGAATGCGGACTTTTTCGCGCATGAGGAGAAGCAGCACAGACGGGGGTGGGGTGGGGGGGGGGAGCATTAGAAGAAGATACGAAGAGAGGTTTTCCATTTTCCATTCACTCTCGCCAGCTGCAAGAGAGCATTTTTTTTCCGCGCTTGTCAGAGTTTCGGTTAAATCTACATCTGTGTTTTTTTTAAATTTTTCATGTACATAGTCAGAGGGTCTTGTTTTGTTTTAAGTTTTAAGCTGTGTTATGTGAAAGTAATTCTAATGAATGTTTGTATAAACAAAAGAAGCTGACACCCTTTCCTCTTCTGCAGCAACAAAGAGATGTCCTCGCCTTGCTCCTTCCACCACCGACTCGCCGCTCTCTCTGCGGCCGGCTCACTGCTTGCCCTTCTTACACTCGCTCTCTCCCTCCCGGCCATCTACCGACGGGCGGACAGCCTGAGGGCCGAGACCGAGGCGAGGGCGAAGCGCTTCAAGGTTGTGCAGACTTTCCTGTTCATTCGACGATGTTTCTTCTTTAGAAAAAAAGATTGATATGTTATTTGATTTCTTTTTGCAGACGCAAACAAATGCGATATGGCACGAGCTGCATCTGGATGGAGGCGGAGGAGAGGAAGCAGAAGGAAGCCGCGGCCAGCCACTCTTCTTCTCTCGCAAGAAACGCGCATTCGTGGATGGAGATGCCTTCTGCAGAGGTAAGAGAGAGAGAGAGAGAGAGACTGAGAGAGAGAGAAAAAGAAAAAGAGAGAGAGAAGCGAGACAGACAATGGAGTGACAATGACGAGGCTGATCGTGAGAGGAAGTTATTATAACTGGCTGGATTCCTAGTCTACTGGGATACACTCTTCAAAAATGCATGGAAAGATTAGCTGTCTCTCCTGTTCTTCAAAATGTCTTCTGTGTATCTTCAGGTTGTATGCAGCTGGCCTGCCCTGGGGGACCTCCTGGTCCTCCCGGAGGACCCGGAGCTGATGGGAAGCCCGGAGATGCCGGCAATCAGGTCAAACTCTCTCTCTCTCTCATCTCTCTCTCACTCTCATTTATGTCTCTGTACATCAATTGCATATCACTCATTCTAACCTGACGATATTCAGGGTCCATCCGGGGAGGATGGCTACGACGTCCAGCTGGAGAGTGAGCCCGAACTGCCGTGCGTCGTGTGTCCAGGCGGCCCTCAGGGATTACGGTAGGTATTAGCTTCTTTTCTCATAATCTCTGCATTGATTTGCTAGCAAGGTTGTTAAAATGATCTGCCCTCCGTAAACCCGTGAGATTTATCTGCTATCCTTTTTTATTCCTGTCCTTCCTCTTAGTGGCCCCCAAGGCGAGCGCGGCAGAACGGGCGACCCGGGCTCGCCTGGCATGGCTGGCGCTGACGGCTTCTACGGCAAGGATGGCGTGCGCGGCAACCCTGGCGTCCCGGGCGGCAAGGGTGGACGAGGAGACGAAGGTACTACGAAGACACTAAAAATGTATTTCACTAGACTAACTATGAACCATACATAGATCTTACTGTATATTACTTACACTAATAATCGAGCTCCTTCCAGGACTGCAAGGCCCAATCGGCGACACGGCTATCGCTGGCGTTGGCGTGAAAGGGCCCAAGGGCCCGCCGGGTCCTTCGGGCCCGAAAGGTCCGCCAGGTCCGCGCGGCCGCAATTCCTACGGCGCCGGAGAACCGGGCGGACCGGGCGCGGGCGGACAGCCTGGTCCTCAGGGAGGCGCCGGAGAAGCGGGCGCCGAGGGAGCATTCGGGCCACCCGGTGATCCAGGTCTGCCCCCATGATTGGCATTATCATTTGAAAGCCACTATTCAAATAAAATAGCCTCATAAAATACATATATATTATTTTAAAAAAATGAAAATAAAACAATTGAATTTCAGGCATGCCATCCAGCTACTGCCCGTCCGACTGCGGCGTGCAGCAGATTGTCGCTGCTGATCTCTTCGCATCTGGTAAAAACATAAATATATGTAGATCACTAATTTTTGTTACACGTAGAATTACAAAAATCTGTTTTTTTTTTCTACTTAGTATAATAATATAATAGTTAGTTAATTTCCTTCAACTCATGCATTCTTTGCAATCCTGTGCTCTGTAGGCATGCTGGGCGAAAAGCTTTCTCCACACGATTCGAATCAGGCGTCCATGTCTTTGAATCGCCTCTCTCCTCAGGCCACTGCTGGGTTCGTTTCTTCTTATAACTCAACAATCTACATTATCTATTTTAAATATATTAAGGAATATGTTGAAATAAAAAAAAACTACATACCAATTTTTTTCTGATGTTCATTATGAACAGCACAAACGAAATATATTTCATAACGCGAAAAAGTAATGCAAACGCATGAATGCCTGCTCCCCAGTGGCTACCGGCGCCACGACTTCATCGTCGAGGAAGCGGCCAGAAGACGACTGAACTGGCGTCGGCCTCCGCCGCCCACACTCGAGGAGCAGAGAGCTGTCGTCTTTGAAGACTCTGAGGAGTGAGGGGAGGAGCATCAAGAGCAGAAGCAATCAAACCTGATCCCTTAAAAAACCTTCAATTCTCCTTTCCTCATAAATAAATGTGTAACAACTTGTTAATAATATGACACGATCAGCTTGATAAAGTGCTTAACAAAACACTGGAATTCATCCTTTATCTGCAATACAGAAAATGGTTGAAAGTTGTTGAGTTTGCCGGGAAATGGATGAAAATGCTGTAGAGTGACGCGCTGAATACACGCACGACACAAATAAGGGGCCTTCACTTAGGTCCATCCATCCTTAGCCTTATGCCTTAGCCGGATCTCTAGGCCTCGTAGAAGTCCTCGATGTGTTCGGGCGCTGGCCTTTCTCCTTCTCATCTTCGTCCTGTGAAGTGCATGTCTGGCATGAGCTGCTTCTCTCTTCGCCCTTTACTCCACGAGCCGGCAATTCGACAACCTTCTTAGTAGATTTCTAAAGTGTTTATTTTCTTTTGCATTTGGAACAAGAATAGCATGTAGGGCAAAAGAAAATCAACTTTTGAAAACCATTTGAGACGGAGGAGCAGTCTGTAGAATCGAATCGACTTCCACGTGGACCGATCGATCTACCGCCGTCTGAGAAGGCATTTGAAGTTATTCGGTAACAAATATCTTCAAAACAGGCACTATAAGGCCAGTCTAACGATAAGAATAAAACATAATGCCTATCTTCACCTCAGCACACCCAACGGCGGAAATCTGTGACTTCTTCTCTCTTGACATCTTTGCTGTAGAAGTCTTAGAAATCTTTAAAAAAAATCAAAATATTGATTCGTTCGAATTTCACTTTGGTTTACACATTTTGATTAAAATGGATTGATATATTTGTACATAAGACTTCTTTAAAATGAAAATTTATTTATGTACTATTTTCTAATTTGATTTTTTTTGTGTTTGTACGACAGACCAAGTGCTGGCCAGTCATTTCGGCAGACAACACTGGCTTCTTTCCTCCTCCTTCCTTGCTCTCTGATTTGAGCATCTTTAAAAATAAAATTAAATAGAATAAAATTAATGGACAAAAGATACGAATGAATAGATTAGTCGATGAGTGAACAGTAGAGAAGAGCGAAACGCGCCTTTCCATACGAAAGCGGGCTCACGTTGCGGGCCGTCCTTGCCTTCGAAATGGTCTTGCTGGCGCGATCAGAGCCAGAGGCACGGCATGTCTTCTTCAATTATTTTATTCCTATTTAGGCAAGCCAAATTTGCAGAGCATTTGCGGATACCATTCCATTAATTCAGGAGCTTATTGAATCCATTCAGATGTCAAAAGCTGAAAAGAGTAGATAATTGAGCATTGGTCAGAATGCTTACGGTGGATGAGCCAACGCTTTCTGCTGAGCCGCGTTCAGCCGAGCAATTCTTGCGACGAGAATTCGAAGGCCGCCGAGTGGGCGGAGCCAAGAGCTCCTTTGGAGGTGCGACCTCGCGTGCTGTTTCCGCAGAAAGCTTCTCGCGAGAGCGCGCAGTCTGCAAGTTAGAAAAGGGGCGGAGCCAGTATTCAGTGGGCGGGGCGAGCGAAATTACAATGATTTATTTGATGAATCCACTATTGCACGACTATAACCATTGACGAAACAAGGTCGTAGCTTCAAGAATCGTTATGCAAAACAATCATCCGGATTTGTCGATATCAAATTGAGGGCACTTTACAAACGAATCGTTCCATCAAAGTCGAACGACTGACCTGGTCTTCTTCGGCTGAAAAAAATTAGTCAATATAAAAGTAAAGTCGAATTTAATGAGAAAAGTGCCTACGTGAAATTTAGTATTCTACATCAGTATCAATCAGCTTGTGAAAGCCATTGCGAGAAAGAAATATTCGATCAAGCGGTCTAATGTATTTTGGGAAGGAGCTCTTCAGAAAACAGCGAACCGCTCGTCGATTGTTGTGGCTTCACTTTCTCGCGTGACTTATGCAAACTCGGCCAAGCCGGACGAAGGCGGCCGTTGCTCAATCGAACCGGTTGCGCGGAAGGCTGCAGGAAAATGGTTTCACTTTGATTTTAAACATAAACAGACTTTAAAAAACTACTTTAAATAACATACTGTAGTTTAAAAAATTCCAAATAACATGCTGTTATTAAAAAAAAATGTTCTTTTCCACATATCGCAACAGCGATAAAGCCCCGCCACTAACAGTGTGAGAAGAGGGCGTCTTCTTTTTCCGCTTGCTGCTCGTGTCGGGAGACAAAGTCTTGCTCAGCGGACTCGCTTCACCTGCTGCTCCTTGCATTAATTCCTGCAAGCAAACCGCTTACAGCTGAGAAAAAAAACCAGAGAGAAAAAAATTTGAAGCCTCTTTCAGGCGTCAATCAAAATTTTTAACTTGAAATATTTGAGTTTATAAAACAAATTGGAAATATCGATTACCGACGACTCGCCCGATTCGCCTTGGCTATCGTCGATGATGGAGCCCGAAGAGGGTCTGCGTTCGATGGATTTGTAGCGGAACTGTAAAAAGAACAGTTATGAATCAACTATAAACCGTATAATTAATCTTTGACCTTTTGCATTGGAAAATCTCAATTAATATTTATTAAACTGCCAAGAAAAATCCGACAAAAATGAATGAATACCGGCGGATTTTTGTTCGGATTCTTCGACTTGAAACGGCAGATGCAACACACGAGAGTGAGATGGCAGAGAGCGAGGAAAGGGAGGAGGGCGAAGCCATCCATGGGGAGAGAGACCAGAAGAGAGGAAGAAAGGATGAGAGAATGAGAGGGACAGCCAAGCGAGGGAGGAAGTAGCACAGGACAATGAGCGTTTAGTGATCGGGATCGTTTATATACTCCCAAGACATGCAGATTCTGAAGAATACGCCAAAAGAGCACGTAGGCGTTGCACGAGGATTGCGAAAGCGGCGCTCAAACGAGCCAACCGTTCGGCGTGCTGACGAGAAGGCATAATGATAGGCAGCCGAATTTCATCTTCATTGCATTTTTTCTGCATTTTCCAATGATTCTTTTATATTGCGGCCGAATGACACTGAGCTCGTTGTTTATAATGCAAAACTGGCAAACTTATGAGTAAGTAGGTTTAAACAAATGCGATCTTATGTCATGTTAACATTGACTTGAAATGAAGATATGTAAGAAGAAGTACAAGTCATTCCGATGAGATCACATAAACAGGCAATCCTCTAGTCATCAAAGACTTCAGTGATAAGAGGAGAATGATGATGTTTCCACAGGCCACGAGCGCGAAGAAGAACATGAATATCCTGCAAATGCGTCCGATTACCGGTTTATACGAAATGTAAACCTTTCTATGACTGACTATAGAACAACAATAGAAGGAAGAATAATGTAATAAATCGTCAGCGAAATGAGTCGAGTAGACAGGAATAACCTTATCCATGCGAGTGACGCGCTCGAGTTGATCAACAATGCCAAGCAAGCTCGTGTACATTTCGGCTCCTAGAAAAAGTTTGCAGCAAGTTATGACTATGTACATACTACATCTGCTTCAAAACTCTTGGATAATATGACTGAATTTTCTTAATGTCAATAAGATAGAAATAAATATTCGTCACACATATAAAGCTGTACATGTATTTCTACGTTGCTTCGATTAATTATTAATAACCCAACAAGAACCTTTTGAAATTCCACGAGTTGCGAGGGAGTAGGAAAGCAACGCGTTTGCGTAGCGCGCGCGAGCAGCGCCCAGCAGCGCACGGCCTTCCGCGCTCAGACCGGACAACCCTCAACAAATATTTGATCATTCAAGTTTTTTCGTTGAAATATTTACATTTTTAAAATAAAATATAAAAAATAAAAAAATATCCAGATATATACTTTATGAAGGTGAAATTGAAAAACCTACTTTATTCTTAAAAAAAAAGACGTACCATCGCAGCAGACGACGATCGCCTTGAGCAGCACGTACTCCTGGCGGGCGGGCGAAATGCGGATGAGCGTCGCGATCACGGAGCGATGGATGGCGTAGAAGTACTTCGAGCGTCTGAGAACATTTCATCAGATAGATGGCAAATTCTTTCTCAATTATTTTTTACTCGTTTTATTACATTTGGTTGCGCATGACAAAATAAAGTGTTTCAAAATTATTAGTTTTCAATCATTTTTATTAAATCTCTGGCGCCAGCCAGTACGGTCTGAAATTGAAATTTCATTCTGATCCTAGAGAAAATTAAAAGTTTGTTTTATTCTTGAAATCTTACTCGTCTCCCGCGCCGAAGAGAGTCGTCGTGCCGTCTGGGTTGACGGTGACGTCACTCTTCTGAGAATAAGAGAAGAAGCCGTTCATGAGATGCACGCCAAGCAGCGTCACGTGCTTCAGAAGAACCACCTCAAGAGAGGAAAACAATGTATAATCGTACTGTTAATAAAGGGTTAATATATCAATGAAGACTTGATGTCTAGTAAGAATTCGTAAAAAAATTACATTGCAGGCAAGTTGTTCTAATGTTGTCACATTATGATTAAGGTAATGAATAGGTAAATAAATGATATTTACTTTGTCCACATGGGCTAGTCGATGGAAGACGTCGAATGTCTTCACGTATTCAATGACGCTGACAATGTTCATGAGACGCCAGTGTTTCATGTTTGGTGGAACTGCACCTGTAGAAGGTATTTTTTTTAGTCGCAACCTCACTTCAATTTGGATATTTGAACAAAAAAAGAGAGTATAATACATACATATAGATTAGATTGCAAATTTGAAGCTCAAACGAAATAACAACTAAAGAGAGGAAATATGGAAAGTGATCGTACAGTTCGTCTTTGGCTTAGGCGGGGGCAACTCGCCGCACGTCGCATACTTCTCGATCGGGATGTAATTCTTTGGCGGAGGCCGTTGTGGAAGAGGCCAGCCGGGCATGTCCTGCAAGGTCACAGAATAATATTGTATTACCAAATGCTCATAAACTCACCGGATAAGTGAATTTTCGTTATTGTTATTCGGTGGAAACAAGAAAATCTTGATCATTGTTTATAGCAGTAAATATGTATGTATAATTAAGGATAAAAATGAACATACCCCGTAGTCGAAGCCAATCTTGTATGGACTTGCGATGAGCTGGTCGATATTTAGTGAGAGATCTTTGGGGTCGGGCCGCAACTGAGATCTGAAGAAGTTTACTTCTTCAATAGTGATTAAACATTGATCAAAAACAAATTACAGGAAATGCACATGCCTAAAAAGACCATTTAGTTAGATATAGAATTTTTTTTAATGGGTGATAAAGTCGACTGAAAAGAATGCGTACTTTCTGAGTTTATCGCACGCAGTCTCGAGTCTCATAAGTCCGTCGATTAATCTCTCGATCGTCTCTTCCACTGATAGCATCTAACAATAAATGTCAAGCATGCAATTTTCTTCTCTTATTTTGCAAAAAAAAACACTCACAATCAAATTAATCAGAATGCTTGATTTAATTTTTAAAGTATACCTTAAAAAAACTGAGATAGAGAGGGAGGATATGTAACCTGCACAGAAGTCGATGGCTGCGTTACTTGTGCAGCGAGAGCGCGCTGTCTGCTTACAACTTCCCGCACGACCTTGTTCTTAGATAAGTCGGCGGTGGTGCGAATGCCTAAATAACAAAGTTTCAATGTACGATAAAATATAGAAGACAAAAATTCAAGTGAATAGCGCAAGATTATGGAAAGAAAGAAAGATGAACATAAAATAGAGATAAATAGCAGAGAAAGATAGTGGGGAAAAGCAGAGAAAGATACATACATAGCAGCAGAGAAAGAGAGTAACCGAGCGGGTTCATGCCGACGTCGACGCAGCGTTCGAAGCGGCACTTGCGGCATTTGTGACGAGCTGCTGAAAGGGTCGAGGGCTTCTTCTCTCTTGGGAAACTTGATCGGACAGCCAGAGGCAGAGTGGCCATCTATACACTCCGGTTAGTCTACGGGGGTATCTGACTTCTTCCAACGACTAGTACCCAAATTTGCGATATCTATCAGAAGAAAGGCTCGAATACTCCTAATGATTTTTTTTCATATCACATTGATTTGCCTATTCGTTTCTGCTCAGAAAGTGGTCGAAGAAATGAGGACATATAAGAAGATGCGAAAACCTTGTTCCTCATCCTCCATGCATCGTCCGTCTTTCTTGCACACGTAAGTTCGTTCACCGAGGACAGACCTCCAGAAGAAGTTCTTGCAGCCGCTACATGCGACGACCTGACAATGATAATAAAAAAATTTGTTTTTTAAAACCTTTTTCGTTCTGATTATAAAAAAACATTTTCCATGGTCAAAAAAGAACTTTTTATGACCAATTCAACTGTTTAAGAAAATGGAATAGCAAAAAAAAGACAACGAACCCCATAGAAGTGTCCTGTGGCCGCATCGCCACAGACGGAGCAAGTGGATGGGCACGAAGGGAGGACGTGCCGCTCCTCGGAACTGTCGCCCTCCGACGAAGACGTGTCCGGCGATGTCACGGACATTCGGGCAAAGCTTCTTCTTCTTGCTCTTCTCACTCTCCTGTTAGCATTCATTCATGACTCATTAAGAGCATGAAGAAACAACTCATATTGGAACGAACACAAATTAATGTTTGAGAAATGTAAAAAAGAAGAAGAGCAATTTGTATATGCACTTGCATTTACGCGCTTTGGACACGAGTAGGAAACAGGGAAAATTTGGCAATACGAAAGATAGACGAATTCAAGGGTAAAGGTGCCGTTCATGCCGTGGATTCCATGCTAAAAAATCGTTGACCAGAAAGTTGTAAAAAGTAAAATATCAGAAAAAGTTTCTAGAAGTTTCGTAGGAAGTTTTGGATATGCAGTGCGTTTTTGCACTTTCGAAATGCTCGTGTGCTATCCGAGTGCAGCGAGCACATTGATTCAATGCCAGACAGAGAGAGACAATGCAAACAGGAGAGTGCACCAGAGACAGAGAGAGAATGGTGCAAGGATGAGAGAGCGCCGGGGGGATGCAGACAAACGAGAGTAGGAGTGAAAGAGAGAGAGAGAGAGTAGGAGGAAAGTGTGATGGTCGCAACGAAACAAACATCAGAATGGCAGGGAAGCATTGGTGAAACATGGGTGATCTATGCATATATAGACATTTTAGTCGAAAAATTATTCACATTTATGTATTATGTTAATGTATTTAAGTGAATGGGACAAATACACTTTCTGTGCGAGATGATAGGGCAAGCAATGCTGCGCAATATATGCAATATACATACAAAATCACTTCTCTTATCAGCATCATCGTCTTCAACTGATAGATAAGATCTGAAATTAAACATGCAGGCATGGTAAATTCCCAAGTAAACAACAATAAAAACAATTATCTGCATGCGTTTGGATGAGAATTCTTTTAATGATTTGTAAATGAAAACAAACATGAACTAAATAAATTATCCCCTGAAGGTGTTCCCTCCATCTCCTTCTCTTGAGACGCTTTCTCCCAACCAATTTCTCTTCCTTCCCGTTCTACTAGGTTGTTATTGATGAATGACGAATACGTCCTCAGCCGGGATCTCTCCAATTAGAAGTACTATTGTCTTCCATGTGACTTGAGATGCCTTCACTGGATGCAAGTAGTAAGAGTACCGTACTCAACATCAACTTGAATTCTACAACTACGGAGAGAGAAGAGAGAGATAAATAGCGAATTAGTTAGAGACAGATAAAGTGAGACAGATAAAGAGAGAAAAAGAGAGATAGACAATTAGTAGAAGAGATATGGGACGAGACATTGAGATGGCCGCATGTCTTCATGAAAGTCCCTTGTTGTTAATAGGATACAAGTTATTCTCTTTCAACAAAGGTGCTCGGTCCCTGGAGAAAAAATTAACAAGTTAAAAGTTCTGTAAATATTCCTCATTCATATTCACTTTTCTATTGTTTTCCTTGAGAGTGCACTCTTTATCACAATTAGCACTCAAGTTCGAGCGAATTCACTTCAATGTGTCTGTCTGAAATTGAGTGAGAAGGCAATAAGTCATATCCGCCAACCGTCATAACATCACTTGATAACCTCCGAGAAGTCTCCTCAGCCTCTCTTCCTTCTTCCTTCTCTCTCATTTCACCTCACTATTTCAATCTCTCCATTTCCCGTTCCACTTCACATCCGGTTATCCCATCCACTTTTTCCGGTTTCTTTTTTATTTCATACCAAAATTAGGCTTCTAGCAAACACCGCCTGACTGTAGCCGATCATTTTACACCGTTCATCACTTCCTTTCTTTGAAATGATTTCTTTCGCTTGTCTGGTGACACTCACATTCCAGTTTTTTTTGTATTTTTCTTCTCTTCTATTTTCCCACTCACGAATTCGTCATCACCGTGACCTGAGCACTCGCTAAATAGCCCCCCAGGGCCGAAATGAGAAATGCACCGCGCTTGACCTCACGCCACTATTTTCTCTCTTCAAGATTACTTTTCTGTATTCCTCTCTCCTTGTCGTTGTATCTCTGGAAATTTAGTTATACACCATCTTCACTATCACTCGCTATGGTGTTCTCTCTCTCTCATACTATCACACTCCCTCTCTCTTTCTATTCATCTAAATTCCCGCAGGTAACTTGCACCATCACCTCCACCACTGGCAAGTCTATCATCGTCAATGTGACCCAGCCTTTTTCGTCGTTAAGACTGCTCAAGGTGATTTGATCTGTGGTCTATCACCATTTTCAGTTCTTATACTCTTCGAGCGCTTTCACTTTCTGCTCAACTTCCTTCTCTTTCCCTCTTCTATCTCTCATTCCTCTTCCTCCTCTTCCTCTCTTTCTCTCCCTTCCTCTCTATCTCTCTCCCTTCCTCTCTCTCTCTCCCTTCCTCTCTCTCTCTCCCTTCATCTCTCTCCCTTCATCTCTCTCTCTCTCACTTCCTCCATCTCAAAATACTCGCCTTCCTTATGTTAACAGCTCCACTCCTCTGAATTGCTAACAGCAGACAATTCAGCAAATGCTTCCGCCATAAAAGAATATTAGACCCCCTTCGTTGACAATTGTTGCACGCGCCCTTTTTGTTAGCTAAAAGAATCCATAAAATAAATTGTTTTATGTATATTAATTTGACATCGATTTCCCTCCAGGGTGTCAAAGGAGAAGAGAAAAAGAAAGAATGAATGACTCCGACTTCGGCCTCCTCTGCGCCGTCCTCCTTGGACTCGGCCAACTCGCAATGTTCACTGGGTTTGTGCTCATTACATCTATTTTGTGATCGAATACTTTTATTTATTTATTTTAACACTTTTTATGTCACTTTAGGTGATTTATTTATTTATTTACTGATTGAATATAGATATTAATTCGTTATTTAATGCGATAATTATTCTCATCACAGCTACGACACGCAGTCATTCGTCGTTGAGCCCATGCTGCACTCGGTTCACGCGAGGACGGAAGCCATCGATGCACATGCTGGATACTACAGGTGGGATACTTATGTTTTCTATCGCATTTCAATTCTCATCCATCCGCACCGTCTGAGGTGTTTTTTTGCTAATTACACTTCAAGTCGCCGTCATTTTAGCGTTGGACAAAAAGAACTGTCATATCTATAGAGATTTTATTAAAAGTCAGATAAAAAGGTGATTTAGGACACAATACATTACATTATACTTGGTCTAAATAAATACGGTAGCAAAAAGCGGCAACATGCAGCCAAGCAGTGATCTCCGCCTTCTACACCATCGCCAATCTACTCGCGCCATGCATTCTCATGATGCTGGGATCAAAGGTTCTTATTCATTCTTTTGATTATTACATTGCGATCGACGCCATCCAGGGAAACGCTCAAAAGATGTCACTTGTTTATTGTGATTGGCGCAAAACTACATACATGCTAATTTCTTAAGCTATCCAAGAGATTCAAATGAGTAAATTGCTTGCTTTCTCCCTATAAATTGCCTTTCTTTTTCTATATTCTTTTAAAAAATCAATCAGTAATATTTTAGCTTTAAACTGAATTTTTTTTTCTTAAGCTGACCTTGGTAATTGGCTCTGCCGGCTTCACCATGTATATGTGCGCCTTCTTCTACATCAACTTCGCCACCTTCTACGGAGCCTCTGCGATCTTGGGATTCTGCTACGCGTGTTAGACTTTTTATTTTTTCCACTCTCCTTATGGTTTGCAATATTGTAGATGTTTTTTTCATTCTGGTCACGATGATAAGAGCGTATGAGAGGTAAATGTGCAGAAATATAGTAAGCAAGATTGTGTATTTGATACAAATAAGCCTTGTTCCTCGCCTTTAGTGTTCTACGCCGGCTACTCTGCGTACCTCACGGAGCACTCGTCGCGCAAGACAATCGAGCGAAACTCGGCCATTGTGTGGGCCATCGGGACATCGAGGTATCGTTGATCAGTATGACAATAATTGTCACAATAGATGTTACATATTCCTCAAACACCGTATACATACCTCTAAATAATTATATAGTTTTAAATCAGCATACCTAATCAATGAAGTGTCAACTTAATGTCTGTTTCAGCATGATCGTCGGCGGTATTATCATGATTTTTACTACGCGCGCTGGCGTGCAGGCGCAGGAGGTACGCCCAGAGCAGGAAAAAAACATGTTTCAAACATTTCTCAATCAATCGCTCTTCCCACAAAACATTGCATGCTCTTTTTCTAGGCTGCCAAAGGCGCCGCGAACACGACGCTTCCTCAAGGATCTTCCACTACTTTCCGCATTTTCGAAGACAGCGAAATTCGGTGAACAGAATTGGAAATATAACTATTAATTGAAAGAGCAGAGTGTTTTAGTGGGTTGCTGAACCTCCTAGCTATGTAGATATGTATGTAGTTACAAGTCGAAAAATTACGAATTGCTTGAAATAACGCAAATTTGGGAAAGAAATCAGTTGCCTGTAGGCATATAAAAGGGGACTTTGAACAAATCTTTGCAAATCAAAGAAATAAACAAGAAAATTCAATAATTAAGTATTATAAGGAAAACACCACGAAAAATATGTATAAATATTCAATAAATGTGTTTGCTGGCAAATAGAACAAAAATAACAGTAGAATTCGCAGTTTGCTCTACGGCGTCTTCGCCATCTTCGGCCTCGCCTCGAACATCATCTACGGCGCGATGCCGAGACGCGCCGTGCAGCAGAGCCTTGACGAGGTCGGCGCCGGCAAGCACGGCAGCGCTGCCAGCCATATGAGTCAGTCGGGGGGACATTCAATGTCCACCCTCGAATGTCACGCCTGATGGAACATTCTAAAATTGCTACTTTCACAGAAGAACACATAGTTTATCTTATTTTATGTGGACTTTCTAAATAATCCCCCTTTCCAGAGAGTGTGTTCCGTACGATGGGCGACCGTCGAATTCTGATGCTGTCGCCGGCCTTCCTCATGGTCGGCACTTCCACCACCTTCATGCTCACCATCTACCCGACCGCCGTCCAATTCACCAAGGAGCTCACCGGCGAGGTCAGTTGTTTTCCCTGGAAATCTATTTTCCCCTCTCACATTTTCAGCGCCGTATATTCTTTCCCAACGCCCGGAGCCTTATCATAAGGTATACGAAAAATCCTCTCAATTCCAGGTGTATCTCCCTGCGATGATCTCCTTCGTCGTTGGCATTGGTGAAGTGAGCAGTCAGTGAGGCTTTCTGTTATCGATTGAAATTCTCTTAAAAAATAAAAGTACTACAAAAATAACATTAACTATTCATAAAACAATACAGATATGGCTTTCCTGAAACCACAATCACAACTCCCCCCCCCCCCCCCCAAATAATTCCTATCAGTACTTAACCATTCAGTGTCCATCATCATCTCCTTCGCCAGCCGTCGCATCCAAGGTTTTGGCATGAAGCCAACTCTCGCGATCGGTAAGTAGAAAGCTCTTACAGTATGCCCCGAGTAGCTTGCTCATCCATCCAGGATTTGCGCTGAACTTGACGGCGATGCTGCTCGTGCTTTTGAGTACGCCGTTCCGAGCGTCGATCGAGCCGACCACTGCCGCGTCGCTTTTCATAAAACCTAGGTTAAAATTAGCAAATTTGTATCAGGGCGCAGAGCTTCTGCATCTCCAAGTTCTATCAGGTACCAAGGAGATAGAGAAAGAGGGACAGATAGAGAGAGAGAGAGAGAGAGAGAGAGAGAGAGAGAAAGCGAGAGGAGAGAGAGAGTCCATAAGAAGAACAGAAAAAATGAAACGAACGAGAGAATGACAGAGAGAAGTAGAAAAAGGCAGGGAAATATGATAGATAAATGTGGATATAAAGAGAGTGAGAGCTACTAGAGGAAAACCACTTGCAGGCGCTCGCCCAGACCCTCCTCTTCTTCTTCTCTCCCTTCCTCACCATTCCAATGCACTTTGCCATTCACATCATCAACAACGTCGTCGCCATAGTGCTCTACTTTAAGGCTAGATATTTATTCATTTTAAAATAACAGAGTTTTAATTTAAAACGATAATTCAGACCACCTTTCGGGTCTTTTTTCATAACGTTATCAATAAAAAAAACTCCATAAAAGATGGAAACGTTCGCTTTGTAATTACTAAATTATGAACATAAGGAGTCTTATGTCCTTAATTTAATAATTACAAAGCGAACCTAAAAAGTAGAATGTTAAATATTATATTTAAAAAAAGTAATCTCAATTGAAGGTCGCCAGTCGCGCTCGAAAGCTGGAGAGACGCGTGAGCATCATCTCAGCCATGTCGGCCTTCTACGAAATCCCGGAGTGTGCCGTCATTGAGGAGGCTGTCGAGTATCCCGATGAGAAGATCGAAAGCGAAACATAAGGATGAAAAAGAGAGAGGGGGATAAAGTGAATGAGAGAGATGGGCGGAAAGAGAGAAATTACGAGTACGTTTTGTTTTTGTCCGGAGGGCATATCATCGCTCTTGAGGAAGCTGGTGATCCTGGTTATTGTTATTGTCAATTATTGTCAAATTATATGGAAAATAAACAAACTGCACTAACTGAATTTCCGTAATTTGATGATTCCGGGTAATCGTAGCCAATTTGACAACAACAGTAATAATTAAACAATTTAGAACAAACATTCGTATGCCAAAGAATAACGAGAAAATAAACAACCGATTGATCAAAAATGGGTACAATTAATTAAAATAAACTTGACTAATTCGATCGAATGAACCTGCATTACTTGTTCTCTTAAAAAAAGGCATTCCTGCAGTATTTTTTTCAAAAATAGGCGACATTCAAATAGCAAGACAATAAAATTGAAGCACATTTTTGAACAGAAAATAAAAAAGTTTTCTGCTTCGACTTATAGTAGAATCGCCGTCTTCATCGGAAGCGTTATTAAAAATGCATAAATATCGTTAATGTCCAGAGTGATTTTTTGTTTTCCTTTATTTATTTCCCTAAATTAAATGGCATTGATTTTATAGAAAACCAAAAGAATTCTTCCTTCATGTTTCTTCTCCCTAAAATCTGCTCCCTTTCATTGGTCCACTCATTGATTGTACTCTATCTTTAAGGTGTACGGTACTACCAGCGGTTTTACAAATCCGGCGTAAATAAATTATCATGATGCAGTAGTTTCGTTTGGAGCATTTCTTTATACTTGAACACTATATTAATTTAAGTTTATAGGGAACGAAAGATCTTATGTACGTCTGTATCTTACTTCATCATTTCCAAATACATTTGAATAATGAATAGCATTTATTTCATTTTCTAGAGTTTTTGTTTTCTGAAATAGTACAAAATTGATGTGAGATTCATTCGCCGTAAGCGTTTCACGTCGTCGGCAGAAATATCTATATACAAAAAGAATATAATATAAACACAGACGGCGGAGACATCCTTTAGGCTTCGTTCAATAAAATTCTTGTTTAAAATTTATTAAAGAGCAGGAGAAGAGGTGGATGGCAAACGATTGCAGAAAAAGAGAGTCGTTTCGTATACCCGATCGTCTATTTTCCGTAGCTCACAGAGTATGCTGAAATTGGGAAGATTTAATTACAGCAAAATATTTGACCTTTATTTGTTTTCACGGTCCTTCAGAGCATAAGAAAACGCGCGGTCTAATTCTGTTAGGAAAGTGTCCCATCGCGTGACTGTTTCACGCGTTGCGGACCTAACAGGCGCTCGTGTTTCCTGCTTACACTGCGTAGCAGCCCACTATGCTACAGCATTAGGATGCACCTTCCCGCCAATTTTGATTTCATACATATCGCGACTTTGCGTAGCAGCCCTATATGAATTTGAACATTCTGCGCGGTTTGAATGGCCGTGGTTTTATTGGAAAAAGTGTTGGCAGAAAAAAATAGATTGACACTAAAATGCTTTAACAAGAAGCCGATTTACTGACATCCCATGCCGTATCCACCGTATCCACCGTAGCCCATTCCGTAGCCGCCCATACCGTATCCCATGCCATATCCACCATATCCACCGTACATCGGATAGCCATATCCCCAGTATGCAGAGGTCTGGTCGACGATCAGGACGGCCAGCAGGCAAAGAACAACGAAGAGTGATGAAGGCATTTTGTGAATCTGAAGAGTGGGATTTTTTTTACAAGGTTTTAATTCCATTTGATGTTCATTCAAGGGAAAACACGCGTCGCAGCAGTCTCAGAGTTTTGATGAAAAAGAGCGGCATCTGGACGAAGGAGGAAAGAGAAAGGCGCAGGGGACAAAAATGAAGTGATCACCACACACGCTCGATCTCTTTAGAAATGAAGGCTAGTGTCGCCAATGGAATTTCAACGTTGTTTACATGGCAACATTTTAAAATTAGCTGCTATGAGACTTAGAATACAGGAATAAATTATTTCCCTGGATAATAGAAGAGATTCAAGAAATTCAACAAATTGCTCGTATTTCCATTAAATAGGTGAGAAGGGCGGCTTGAACCATGTAAAACAAGACTAAATGAACGCTAAAAGTAAATGATCTAAACTTTTCGAACAAATACGAAAAGGACATAGGGACTTCTGAGGAAGAGCGGCGAGTGCAAGTTGGGCTCTCTCATCCTTTCATTAGTGCTCCTATCCGGAGACCCGTTTATATGTATCTCCCTGCCATCGCTCCCTCTGCGTTCTATTTACACATTATCAATTACCGATTCTACCGTATGCCCTCTGATTGCTCATCTTCTCCTCCTTCTTCTTCTTGAGACCAAAACGGACGACGTCATCTCTCTGTCAAAGTGGTCATGCCTGAAGTGAGAGATGGAGAATAGTCGCTCACATGATGGCTTCTGCTTCTCTGCAATGAAGTTATCCCCTATCTCTCTCTATCTATTGACGACTCTCTCTCTCTCTTTCCTCTCTCTATTACTCTCTCTTTCTCTCTCTATCTTTCTCTCTATCTGCCTGTCTCTCTCGTTCTTCCAATATCTCTCCGAATTTCTCGACAAGCGGAAAGTTCGTGATCGCATTTAGCCGATTCGACACCTTGTCCACTTAACGTCTTGTTTCCAGATAATTTCCACAGAGCAAAAAGCGCATATCGTCAATAGTCGTTTGAACTTGTATCACTTCTTTGCGTCTCTCGCATTCCCTCGATCTCTGCTTCATTCTTTTCGCATCGTTTCTTTGCCTTCCTCACTCTTTATCGAGATCGCAAATTCTGCTGCTTTGTTGCCTTCTACAATTAGCTTGACATTACTTCTACAGTTCCATTCTAGTTTGACCAGAAGAAGCGTGCTACCATGAAGAACAAGAGAGAGAGAGAAAGAGAGAGAGAGAGAAGAGAAACAATTGAGCAGAGGAAAAGAACTGAGAGAGACGGACGACAGAAAGGAGAGAGGTAGGGGGGGGGGGCGGGGACAGAGAGAAACGGAGAGAGAGAGGAGGGTGTACAGAAAGTGTAAGTGTGGGCTATTCTTGAACTGTCATGCTCGTTGCGCATGATGGATAAGTGCTTGGTGAGGCCGTTTGATGGGGAGAGAGTTGGAGAGAGAAAGAGACAACGATAGAGGGAAAGAGTAAAGGATTGAAAGAGAGGGCGAGAGAGCGAGTGAGGGAGGTATAAAGAGAAGAAGATCGAATTGAGGTATCAAGAGACAATCTGGTATAGATGAAATGATGACATCACAAGTACAGAGACCTCTTTTCCACCCACACACCTCGCATTTTGATCTCTCCTTCCCATCAATTTCTATTGTTGTCTCTCTTGTTCTCTCTATCCATCAACGAATACGAATGGTGGATTTAATAAGAGAATAACTATGTTGTGCAAATGAAATTATACACCAAAATCTCGATAACCCCCCGAATTACAAACGTTCTTATTGTCAGATAAAGAGTCGATGTCCTTGCATAATTCGTTCGTTTCGGAAAGCTTCCCCTCTCTTCGTTCTCTATCAAGGTCACCACTGTTACTGTCTCGATAACAGGCAACTTGGACCTTTCCTATCTGCCAAACCGTTTTCTCTTTCTTACTCTCTTCATTTATCCATCAGACTCTTCCACTTTCTCTTTCTTTCTCCAGAGTTTCTCATTTTTGTTTTTATTCTTGAGATTATTTTCTTCATTCCTCTCTTCTCAACCCTCCTTTTCCTTTTGGATAATTTATTTCTCATTTGAAGTCAAATACGCCGAATAGCGGAGACCGGTTTAGGAGAGAGGGAGAGAGAGAGAAGGAGAAGAAGAAGATAACAGCAAAGATAAGGTGACATCACACACTATCGATAAGATCAGATAGAATCATCCTTGCAGTCCTAGCTTGGTTTTTGATCGGACTCGTTGCAAAGAAGGAAGGTTCGGGAGAAGCATCGGGGGCAATTTAAGTGCGCCAAACACACACGAGAGGGTTTCAGAGAGCCGAGTTGGCTTGGTTGCAAATCGAATTGACAACCATTTTTTCCCGTTCAGGCACTATGAGTACATAAAAGTCCATCAGTTACGAATTCTTCATTCACCTTATGCATACATTACATTTTGCTTTCTCATCAGTGTACCTGACAATTTCGAATAGTTCTTCTTTGTTGAAATTCGATTAGTATCTCAGCATAATTTTAGAAGTGGAAAAACATGAATTTGTTTGACAAATTAGATAAGATGAGCCTGGGCTGACATTGGGTTTATATTCGCTACTTTGTATTTTATTGGCCAATTCTCGAAAGTAGCAAGGCCGACATTAATGTTAGAGAAGCTGTTGATTGCAATTATGAGTAAAGTTGTACAACAATTCATACCACTTTTCTGCAATATGCACATGGCGCTTGAATGGGATGTGGACTTTTGGGAATGATATGTATGTCTCGAGACAACCGCAGCAGAATTATCAGTCATTTTTTTATAAATCTAATTCTTAGGTCAGTTTATTCCACCGCTTAATCGTTATATTCTGAGTTTCAAGCTTGTGTACGATATATAAATTTTCGCAATCTTTATTCCATATTAGTTTTCTTATTGATTCGGGAACTTGAAGCATTTCAAATATACATATGTATATGGCAATATGATTCTTTGGTGATGAGATGACTTTGGTTAGAGCCGAGTGCGTATTCTTGGACCCGCGCCGAGCGCTTACTTGCCGTGACTGTACGAGATCGAGATGGCTGAAAATGAATTAATTGATTTCATGAGTCATTTGTCTTTCTTTTCATAATATGAGAAATCATTCAAAATGAAATGAGGAAAAGAGTGAGGCTAACATCGTCCACCGCCGTATCCTCCGTAGCCGCGGTATCCGCCGTATCCACCATATCCTCCGTAACCGCCTCCGTAGCCACCGTAGCCACCGTAGTACGAGGGGTAAGACCAGCCGTAGTATCCGTAGGCTGAGGACACGGCGCAAAGGGCGGCGAGCAACAGCAGGGCTATCAGTGTGTTCGACATGACCGTTGGATCTGAACAAGTTAATATTTGGCAACAAGTAAATATAATATCCTCAAGGAAATCTAATTTTAGTCTAAGGGAAGGATTAATTGCTAGACAAGGACGAAGAGTATATGTAGGCAGAAGTGTACCAATGTTTCGTCTCGCATCGAAATGCCGTTTTATATCCGTCTCTTCGCATGCTCCGAACACTAGCTTCGACTCGGCCGTTTAACGAACGCTCTTACGTAGTGCATGTGAGAGAGTGTTGCACTGTCCTTGACGAACCTTCACACTCTTAACCGGATGATCTCCTTTTCTCTCAAATCTTGTATTCTTTCTCGTTCTTTCCCTCTTCCCCTCTTTATCTCTCCTTCTATCTTACTCCCATTTCTCCTCTATAACTTATACATGTCTAAGTTACATTCACCTTCTCTCTTCTGGAGAAGTCTGAAATATCACGGGATAATCTTTCGTTTCTTCTCTTTAAGTTATCATGAAAATCGCTGAAGAGCGACATCATCGCTTTATAGGCCAATTAGTCATCGTGCGCACGTCATTCTAGTCCATTCATACGCAGGTTCTTTGCCCGCTGAAGGTTCATCATTTGGATACTCGTTGAGTTCGATGTAACCTAATAGGTTTTAAAGGGTTTTAGCTGGATAGTTGCATCACCAGCCCTACTATAAATCTTGGAAGAAAACTGAAAACAGAGCTGAGTCAAATTAGGAGGAGTATGCATTGAAAATGCACGCGTATTTACTATGGAAGATGGCTCGACTTCATTTACATTCAAGCCATCCTTCATGTATCTTTCAAACCGTTGACACCATCCAATCTTACTTTATGTCTCTCACACGAACGAATGATCGAATCACAATCGAATGATGAGGGAAATAAACATTGTAAAATAATTCTACTCACATTTGACCGCTCAGTTTTGAACTACATCTCGCGCCATTTCGAATCTTGCACCAGTTTCAGCAAAAGGAGATGATGCATTTAAGAAGAGTTCAAGAAGAATATCGGATGAAATTAGAGAAATATGAAGTAATGAGATGGGTACGAGCTGTCCAATAGGTGCTTAGGGCATCTTAGAAAAAAAAAACCACACAAAACGAAGCAGAATTATACAAATAGGAGTAGATATAGAGACAGCCATTATTAAGTATATCCAAATAGCACAACCTTCCTAATTAAGTTACGAACATCCGGCAGTGATTGTGTAAACAGAGCATCGGGAAAAGTATTCCACATAACTTTCCTGTTAGAAAAGAAATTTAGATATTTGCTGCTCCTAAACGTGATTATATTATTTTCTTTTCAGCGCTGTATATGTACATATGTTGTGAATTTTCGAAATTTGGTTTGTTTCCGGTTCACCAAACATATCAAGCGGTCCCCTCTTATAAAACATTCTTATGGTTAGAACATTTCATTGAAATTTCACTGATTGTGAGCTCAAAACGAAAGTCAAACTGGCGCCAGTTTTATCAGGAGCCCAAAAGTATAGCAGAAATGTTTTCTCTGACGTGCAAAATATTGGAGATCGTTTCAGAATGTACAGAGAATACGGACATGTTGCGGGTGAAATCTTTATTTCTTCTTCTTCTTATCAGTATTATACATTATGCAAGCATCTATAGTTGCTTTGAGAAAGTCAGAGGTTTACAAAGCAACCAGTCAAAATGTACAATGACGTTTCAATCTTCTTATTGGTAAAGATAAATAAAGATGGGTGTAGAGATTGCGACAGGAGACCCGCGTTCTCACTTTCCATAACTGTACGAGATCGAAATGGCTGAAATGAAAAGAATTGAGAAGGAGCTTAGCTTGTGCCGTGGTAGTATTAACAAAATATTAGGCAACAGAATGCATAAAAATGGAATAAAATTAGCAAGGAATAAAAAGAAAACTGACATCGTCCACCACCGTAGCCTCCATATCCACCGCCGTATCCACCACCATATCCACCGTATCCGTAAGAAGGATAGCCGTAGTAGCCATAGGCTGATGACACTGCGCACAACGCAGCGAGCAAGAGCAAGGCGATCAGGATGTTCGACATGGCTAACTCTCTGCGAATTACATTTCTAGTGGACTCATATGGCATCTTGCTCAGCAGTAAGTAATTAAAAAAACTATCGAGATGCATATGATTTTCGCTATATATATATTGATAGTTATGGAGAAAGATTAGATGGAAGGCAAGAGTAGACGAGTCAAGGCATGAGCGTAGTATCGCAGACCAAAATGCAGTTTATATACATATATTTCTCGCCTGATTTATGCTCCCAACGACAGCTCAGACTCGGCTATGTTACCGAAAATATAGCGTTGATTCTTCGAGTTCCACACTCTCTCACCAAACCTCCTGACAATAACACGTATTCGAACAACCTTGGATAATCTTACTCTCTTTTTCTGCATTTTACTCTCTATCTCGAGGAAGTAGAACGGAAGAGAATATCTCTTGCTTCCAATTGTCTATATGTACACATGCCACGAAGATCGGCATCTAACATCTAAAGAGGAATTAAACATTAAATGGTTTTCAAACTCGTCTTCGTTGCGTTTTCATGAAACAGCAAATTATTGTGGATCTGCCACATTGTGATCCTCGCGGTACAAATTAAGGAACCAAAAACTCAATATAATCGATCTTGAATTCGCGCCTCTTCGCTTGACCGAAGGGCGAGGGAACATGAGATTTATAGAGACAGTATTACAATGGTAAGTTTGGTGCACCTTTTAATCAGCATCTTTATTTTACTTCAAGTGTGCGACATAAGATGCATCCATATCTTATGGTTTGCGTGAGAAAAACCGATTAGCCGCCTTGCTGCAAGTAGTTTTGTATTTAAAGCTTGTTTAGCACTTGATTTTCCACTTCAGTATTTAAGATGTACTTTCAGTAAGAAGACTTTTAAAGGTCCACACTTGTTCATCATCATTTAGTAATGAATGAAGGCTTTGATTTCTGTATGCATGTACATCCAAGTAACATTGGACTTAAATATGCTGGCGTACAACTTATTTCTTATTATTTGAAGGTTTCTAATATATAAACGATAAATAATTGCAATAACGTTTACGATAGAACTGTATCTTTGGCTACGAAGGCTGTTTCGAGATGATTATTTGTCAGTATTTGAAATGTTGTTTTCATATCCGTTTCCTTGCTGGCTCTGGCTACAAGTTGTACGTTGACTCCTAGAGTGTAACACTATCTCATAAACCCTTTCCGTCGTCATAGCAAGCTCTAGACCGACCGAACTAGATGTAACCTGTGAAATCTTCCTATCTTTCCTATCAATGCCTCCTCATACTCTGATGCTATCGCATCTTCACATTCTCTCTCAAGGCAACCTCTGTCAAATACCACGAGATGAACTATCCTTTCGCTTCACAAGTAATCACAAACACCGATGAAAACGACCTCATTAGTTTATATTATTCGTCATCAAAAGACACACGTCATTTGGGTTCACTGTTCTATTTGTAAATGTGAGGGGGCCATGGTTATTTAGTTGATATCATACACATTGTGCTATTTTGACTGCTTTTTAAGTTATATACAGACATACATATATATCAATTGTAATGAGTTATTTAAGAAGAAAAACTCATTAGAAAGTTTATAGTTTCAATGAATGCCAATTAATTCACGTCTCATTTTAGATATGCGGCCGTGTTCTCTGTGTCTATGACGTCTTGGTTACCTGTCTAATGCATATTTGGTTCAGCATGAAGGTGACCAGGTATATCGAGCGAACTGTTCGCTGAGGTTCCCACAACTGGACTGCCGTCTGTCACAATTTCGCATTGGTTCCATGCTTCCTTGACATGACATCATTTGCATACCGTTTAGGATGCTCCGCATTTTTTTTATGAATTCATATAACAAAAATGATTGAATATGTATCATATCGATTATTTTTTTGTAAACACAATGAAGAACATTCTATGAAAATTTTATCTGATTTTTCATCTTTCAAGAAAGTTAAAAAAACGATATAAATAACAATTTAAGCTTACATATCACGAGTGGACAGAGAATTTGAGTAGGCTAAAAAGTGTCATATTATGTGCTTTGACAATTGTGATTTACTAGACAATGAAATTTCAGGTGTTCATATTTCAATTTGTTTATCGCATATACCGGTTTAAGGAGCAGTATGTATATAATGTAATTGGTATTCAATGGGACGGGTCAAGCAATTGAAGGATATATAATTCACTCCTTGATTGTTGTTGTAATAGCTTTCTAAAATGAACAAACACGGTGAATGTCATTATTACTCTTGATAAAATTGTTTTTCCCGTTCATCAGTTCAACCTCTCTCTTTTCAGAAAACTTGAAAGAAACATCATTAGAATGTCATTGACAGCAACAAGAACTGAATAAATGTGAGCATAAACACGTACTCTGACTCCTTCCTTCCTCTGCCCACAATAACATGATGAGTAGCCTTGATCAGAAGAGTACTGATCAAAATACATACTTTAGAAGGCTCAAGATGACACCCCATTAAAGACAGCATGGTATATAAACCCGTCGGTTTTCACTTACAATCAGAGCTTATAGAAAGCATTTAGTCTTTGTATGTATTCTCCGTTCGCCACCATTAATTTATCCAAATTAGAAATTTCACTTCTATAGAGGCTTCCCTCGTTTTATGCTATTCTTTTTAGAATTGATCCTTTTTTTTAGAAACGAATAAAAGCACAACCTATTAGGTTGAGATAGATATGATAGATATGTAGAAAATTTCCGCATGTGATATCTGAACGGGTTCATAATACATATCATGAGCGAATGTTTCAGCAGTAATACTGACTACTTCATCTATGTAACCATGCACGAATGAACGCTCTCTTACAGGAATCAGAATGGCTCAGTACGAACTCCTCATGGCTGTCGTTCTTCTGCTGGTTCTCTGTAGCGAACTTTCGAGTGCTTGGGGCTACTATCCCTATGGAGGCTACTATGGTGGCTATGGCGGCTATGGCGGCGGATGGGGACGGGGTGGCGGATGTGAGTTGACTTTCAATCTAAAATTAAAGTTTAAACTGAGAGAGTAGGACAAAGAAAAACTAAAAAAAGCTTTAAAAAAAGCTAACGAAAAAAAGAATATCGAATAGTGAATGCATAAGTGACTAAAGAAAACAATCTGTTCCAACACTACGTTTCTTTTTTTCAGCCTACTCGATTTCGTACAGCTTCGGAAAATAGTGATCGAGGAACGAAACGTGAAAAAGCAAATGTAGACTTCATTAAGTACCTTCCATGCCTAATTGTCACTATTAGTTTTCTCTAATATTTACTGTCATTTTTAGTTCATTTTTGTTCATATTATAGTAACGGCAAAGCATTTTTTTTAAAGAAATAGGCATACTGTAACTGAAGTGAATCTTTAAATGTTGCTTTCTAAATATCGATGTCAAAATGGATAAAGAAGCTGCCAATTGTATGAAGGAAAAAACCTTATATTTTTTAAATGGACTAAAAGGATTCCACAAATAACAATAAATGTGCATCTGGAAGCATTCAGATCCGTGACAGATTTTCACAAAGGGAGGAGTCTATTCAGATAGAAAGGTTGGGTGTTCCAATAACTCACAAACATATTTTTGCAAATAAGCACATGTAGAGAAAGATACGACACGGAAAATAAATGAGCATCTGGAAACTTTCAGTTCCGTGACTGCTTGGCGCAATGGTAGCGCGTTCGACTCCAGATCGAAAGGTTGGGTGTTCGAGTCACTCAGTGGTCAAAATCTTTTGCAGGAATTGCATAAAATATATAAATTCATTATATCGCAAGAACAGTAAATGTGCGTCCATAACAGCCAAACTTCATGACTGCTTGGCGCAATGGTAGCGCGTTCGACTCCAGATCGAAACGTTGGGTGTTCGAGTCACTCAGTGGTCAAAATCTTTTGCAGGGATTGCATAAAATTTATAAGTTCAATATATCGCAAGAACAGTAAATGTGATTGAATAACAGCCAAATTTTATGACTGCTTGGCGCAATGGTAGCGCGTTCGACTCCAGATCGAAAGGTTGGGTGTTCGAGTCACTCAGTGGTCAAAATCTTTTGCAGGAATTGCATAAAATATATAAATTCAATATATCGCAAGAACAGCAAATGTGCGTCCATGACAGCCAAATTTTATGACTGCTTGGCGCAATGGTAGCGCGTTCGACTCCAGATCGAAAGGTTGGGTGTTCGAGTCACTCAGTGGTCAAAATCTTTTGCAGGGATTGCATAAAATTTATAAATTCAATATATCGCAAGAACAGTAAATGTGCCTGAATAACAGCCAAATTTCATGATTGCTTGGCGCAATGGTAGCGTGTTCGACTCCAGATCGAAAGGTTTGGTGTTCGAGTCACTCAGTGGTCAAAATCTTTTGCAGGGATTGCATAAAATTTATAAATTCAATATATCGCAAGAACAGTAAATGTGCCTGAATAACAGAAGGTTGGGTGTTCGAGTCACTCAGTGGTCAAAATCTTTTGTAGGAATTACATAAAATATATAAGTTCAATATATCGCAAGAACAGTAAATGTGCGTCCATAACAGCCAAATTTGATGACTGCTTGGCGCAATGGTAGCGCGTTCGACTCCAGATCGAAAGGTTGGGTGTTCGAGTCACTCAGTGGTCAAAATCTTTTGCAGGGATTGCATAAAATTTATAAATTCAATATATCGCAAGAACAGTAAATGTGCCTGAATAACAGCCAAATTTCATGATTGCTTGGCGCAATGGTAGCGCGTTCGACTCCAGATCGAAAGGTTGGGTGTTCGAGTCACTCAGTGGTCAAAATCTTTTGCAGGATTGAATAAAATTTGTAGAGAAAGATACGACATGGAAAATAAATGTGCATCTGGAAGCTTTCAGTTCCGTGACTGCTTAGCGCAATGTTAGCGCGTTCGACTCCAGATCGAAAGGTTGGGTGTTCGAGTCACTCAGTGGTCAAAATCTTTTGCAGGAATTGCATAAAATATATAAATTCAATATATCGCAAGAACAGTAAATGTGCGTCCATAACAGGCAAACTTCATGACTGCTTGGCGCAATGGTAGCGCGTTCGACTCCAGATCGAAAGGTTGGGTGTTCGAGTCACTCAGTGGTCAAAATCTTTTGCAGGGATTGCATAAAATTTATAAATTCAATATATCGCAAGAACAGTAAATGTGCCTGAATAACAGAAGGTTGGGTGTTCGAGTCACTCAGTGGTCAAAATCTTTTGTAGGAATTACATAAAATATATAAGTTCAATATATCGCAAGAACAGTAAATGTGCGTCCATAACAGCCAAATTTGATGACTGCTTGGCGCAATGGTAGCGCGTTCGACTCCAGATCGAAAGGTTGGGTGTTCGAGTCACTCAGTGGTCAAAATCTTTTGCAGGGATTGCATAAAATTTATAAATTCAATATATCGCAAGAACAGTAAATGTGCCTGAATAACAGCCAAATTTCATGATTGCTTGGCGCAATGGTAGCGCGTTCGACTCCAGATCGAAAGGTTGGGTGTTCGAGTCACTCAGTGGTCAAAATCTTTTGCAGGATTGAATAAAATTTGTAGAGAAAGATACGACATGGAAAATAAATGTGCATCTGGAAGCTTTCAGTTCCGTGACTGCTTGGCGCAATGTTAGCGCGTTCGACTCCAGATCGAAAGGTTGGGTGTTCGAGTCACTCAGTGGTCAAAATCTTTTGTAGGAATTACATAAAATATATAAGTTCAATATATCGCAAGAACAGTAAATGTGCGTCCATAACAGCCAAATTTGATGACTGCTTGGCGCAATGGTAGCGCGTTCGACTCCAGATCGAAAGGTTGGGTGTTCGAGTCACTCAGTGGTCAAAACGTTTTGTAAGCCAGCGCATGAAATTTGTAGAGAAAGATACGACATGGAAAATAAATGTGCATCTGGAAGCTTTCAGTTCCGTGACTGCATGGCGCAATGGTAGCGCGTTCGACTCCAGATCGAAAGGTTGGGTGTTCGAGTCACTCAGTGGTCAAAATCTTTTGCAGGAATTGCATAAAATATATAAATTCAATATATCGCAAGAACAGTAAATGTGCGTCCATAACAGGCAAACTTCATGACTGCTTGGCGCAATGGTAGCGCGTTCGACTCCAGATCGAAAGGTTGGGTGTTCGAGTCACTCAGTGGTCAAAATCTTTTGCAGGAATTGCATAAAAATTATAAATTCAATATATCGCAAGAACAGTAAATGTGCGTGAATAACAGCCAAATGTCATGACTGCTTGGCGCAATGGTAGCGCGTTCGACTCCAGATCGAAAGGTTGGGTGTTCGAGTCACTCAGTAGTCAAAATCTTTTGCAGGATTGCATAAAATTTGTAGAGAAAGATACGACATGGAAAATAAATGTGCATCTGGAAGCTTTCAGTTCCGTGACTGCTTGGCGCAATGGTAGCGCGTTCGACTCCAGATCGAAAGGTTGGGTGTTCGAGTCACTCAGTGGTCAAAATCTTTTGCAGGAATTGCATAAAATATATAAATTCATTATATCGCAAGAACAGTAAATGTGCATCCATAACAGCCAAATTTGATGACTGCTTGGCGCAATGGTAGCGCGTTCGACTCCAGATCGAAAGGTTGGGTGTTCGAGTCACTCAGTGGTCAAAATCTTTTGCAGGAATTGCATAAAAATTATAAATTCAATATATCGCAAGAACAGTAAATGTGCATCCATAACAGCCAAATTTGATGACTGCTTGGCGCAATGGTAGCGCGTTCGACTCCAGATCGAAAGGTTGGGTGTTCGAGTCACTCAGTGGTCAAAATCTTTTGCAGGAATTGCATAAAATATATAAATTCATTATATCGCAAGAACAGTAAATGTGCGTCCATAACAGGCAAACTTCATGACTGCTTGGCGCAATGGTAGCGCGTTCGACTCCAGATCGAAAGGTTGGGTGTTCGAGTCACTCAGTGGTCAAAACGTTTTGTAAGCCAGCGCATGAAATTTGTAGAGAAAGATACGACATGGAAAATAAATGTGCATCTGGAAGCTTTCAGTTCCGTGACTGCTTGGCGCAATGGTAGCGCGTTCGACTCCAGATCGAAAGGTTGGGTGTTCGAGTCACTCAGTGGTCAAAACGTTTTGTAAGCCAGCGCGTGAAATTTGTAGAGAAAGATACGACACGGAAAATAAATGCGCATCTGGAAGCTTTCAGCTCCGTGACTGCTTGGCGCAATGGTATCGCGTTCGACTCCAGATCGAAAGGTTGGGTGTTCGAGTCACTCAGTGGTCAAAATCTTTTGCAGGAATTGCATAAAATATATAAATTCAATATATCGCAAGAACAGTAAATGTGCGTCCATAACAGGCAAACTTCATGACTGCTTGGCGCAATGGTAGCGCGTTCGACTCCAGATCGAAAGGTTGGGTGTTCGAGTCACTCAGTGGTCAAAATCTTTTGCAGGAATTGCATAAAATATATAAATTCAATATATCGCAAGAACAGCAAATGTGCGTCCATGACAGCCAAATTTTATGACTGCTTGGCGCAATGGTAGCGCGTTCGACTCCAGATCGAAAGGTTGGGTGTTCGAGTCACTCAGTGGTCAAAATCTTTTGCAGGAATTGCATAAAATATATAAATTCAATATATCGCAAGAACAGTAAATGTGCGTCCATAACAGGCAAACTTCATGACTGCTTGGCGCAATGGTAGCGCGTTCGACTCCAGATCGAAAGGTTGGGTGTTCGAGTCACTCAGTGGTCAAAATCTTTTGCAGGAATTGCATAAAATATATAAATTCAATATATCGCAAGAACAGTAAATGTGCGTCCATAACAGGCAAACTTCATGACTGCTTGGCGCAATGGTAGCGCGTTCGACTCCAGATCGAAAGGTTGGGTGTTCGAGTCACTCAGTGGTCAAAATCTTTTGCAGGAATTGCATAAAATATATAAATTCAATATATCGCAAGAACAGCAAATGTGCGTCCATGACAGCCAAATTTTATGACTGCTTGGCGCAATGGTAGCGCGTTCGACTCCAGATCGAAAGGTTGGGTGTTCGAGTCACTCAGTGGTCAAAATCTTTTGCAGGAATTGCATAAAATATATAAATTCAATATATCGCAAGAACAGTAAATGTGCGTCCATAACAGGCAAACTTCATGACTGCTTGGCGCAATGGTAGCGCGTTCGACTCCAGATCGAAAGGTTGGGTGTTCGAGTCACTCAGTGGTCAAAATCTTTTGCAGGAATTGCATAAAATATATAAATTCAATATATCGCAAGAACAGCAAATGTGCGTCCATGACAGCCAAATTTTATGACTGCTTGGCGCAATGGTAGCGCGTTCGACTCCAGATCGAAAGGTTGGGTGTTCGAGTCACTCAGTGGTCAAAATCTTTTGCAGGAATTGCATAAAGTATATAAATTCAATATATCGCAAGAACAGCAAATGTGCGTCCATAACAGGCAAACTTCATGACTGCTGGCGCAATGGTAGCGCTTTCGACTCCAGATCGAAAGGTTGGGTGTTCGAGTCACTCAGTGGTCAAAATCTATTGCAGGGATTGCATAAAATTTATAAATTCAATATATCGCAAGAACAGTAAATGTGCCTGAATAACAGCCAAATTTCATGACTGCTTGGCGCAATGGTAGCGTGTTCGACTCCAGATCGAAAGGTTGGGTGTTCGAGTCACTCAGTGGTCAAAATCTTTTGCAGGATTGCATAAAATTTATAAATTCAATATATCGCAAGAACAGTAAATGTGCGTCCATAACAGCCAAATTTCATGACTGCTTGGCGCAATGGTAGCGCGTTCGACTCCAGATCGAAAGGTTGGGTGTTCGAGTCACTCAGTGGTCAAAATCTTTTGCAGGATTGCATAAAATTTATAAATTCAATATATCGCAAGAACAGTAAATGTGCGTCCATAACAGCCAAATTTCATGACTGCTTGGCGCAATGGTAGCGCGTTCGACTCCAGATCGAAAGGTTGGGTGTTCGAGTCACTCAGTGGTCAAAATCTTTTGCAGGAATTGCATAAAATATATAAATTCAATATATCGCAAGAACAGCAAATGTGCCTGAATAACAGCCAAATTTCATGACTGCTTGGCGCAATGGTAGCGCGTTCGACTCCAGATCGAAAGGTTGGGTGTTCGAGTCACTCAGTGGTCAAAATCTTTTGCAGGAATTGCATAAAATATATAAATTCAATATATCGCAAGAACAGTAAATGTGCGTCCATAACAGGCAAACTTCATGACTACTGGCGCAATGGTAGCGCGTTCGACTCCAGATCGAAAGGTTGGGTGTTCGAGTCACTCAGTGGTCAAAATCTATTGCAGGGATTGCATAAAATTTATAAATTCAATATATCGCAAGAACAGTAAATGTGCCTGAATAACAGCCAAATTTCATGATTGCTTGGCGCAATGGTAGCGTGTTCGACTCCAGATCGAAAGGTTGGGTGTTCGAGTCACTCAGTGGTCAAAATCTTTTGCAGGATTGCATAAAATTTATAAATTCAATATATCGCAAGAACAGTAAATGTGCCTGAATAACAGCCAAATTTTATGACTGCTTGGCGCAATGGTAGCGCGTTCGACTCCAGATCGAAAGGTTGGGTGTTCGAGTCACTCAGTGGTCAAAATCTATTGCAGGAATTGCATAAAGTATATAAATTCAATATATCGCAAGAACAGCAAATGTGCGTCCATAACAGGCAAACTTCATGACTGCTGGCGCAATGGTAGCGCTTTCGACTCCAGATCGAAAGGTTGGGTGTTCGAGTCACTCAGTGGTCAAAATCTATTGCAGGGATTGCATAAAATTTATAAATTCAATATATCGCAAGAACAGTAAATGTGCCTGAATAACAGCCAAATTTCATGATTGCTTGGCGCAATGGTAGCGTGTTCGACTCCAGATCGAAAGGTTGGGTGTTCGAGTCACTCAGTGGTCAAAATCTTTTGCAGGATTGCATAAAATTTATAAATTCAATATATCGCAAGAACAGCAAATGTGCGTCCATGACAGCCAAATTTTATGACTGCTTGGCGCAATGGTAGCGCGTTCGACTCCAGATCGAAAGGTTGGGTGTTCGAGTCACTCAGTATTCAAAATCTTTTGCAGGAATTGCATAAAGTATATAAATTCAATATATCGCAAGAACAGCAAATGTGCGTCCATAACAGGCAAACTTCATGACTGCTGGCGCAATGGTAGCGCTTTCGACTCCAGATCGAAAGGTTGGGTGTTCGAGTCACTCAGTGGTCAAAATCTATTGCAGGGATTGCATAAAATTTATAAATTCAATATATCGCAAGAACAGTAAATGTGCCTGAATAACAGCCAAATTTCATGACTGCTTGGCGCAATGGTAGCGCGTTCGACTCCAGATCGAAAGGTTGGGTGTTCGAGTCACTCAGTGGTCAAAATCTTTTGCAGGATTGCATAAAATTTATAAATTCAATATATCGCAAGAACAGTAAATGTGCCTGAATAACAGCCAAATTTCATGATTGCTTGGCGCAATGGTAGCGTGTTCGACTCCAGATCGAAAGGTTGGGTGTTCGAGTCACTCAGTGGTCAAAATCTTTTGCAGGATTGCATAAAATTTATAAATTCAATATATCGCAAGAACAGTAAATGTGCGTCCATAACAGCCAAATTTCATGACTGCTTGGCGCAATGGTAGCGCGTTCGACTCCAGATCGAAAGGTTGGGTGTTCGAGTCACTCAGTGGTCAAAATCTTTTGCAGGATTGCATAAAATTTATAAATTCAATATATCGCAAGAACAGTAAATGTGCGTCCATAACAGCCAAATTTCATGACTGCTTGGCGCAATGGTAGCGCGTTCGACTCCAGATCGAAAGGTTGGGTGTTCGAGTCACTCAGTGGTCAAAATCTTTTGCAGGAATTGCATAAAATATATAAATTCAATATATCGCAAGAACAGCAAATGTGCGTCCATGACAGCCAAATTTTATGACTGCTTGGCGCAATGGTAGCGCGTTCGACTCCAGATCGAAAGGTTGGGTGTTCGAGTCACTCAATGGTCAAAATCTTTTGCAGGAATTGCATAAAATATATAAATTCAATATATCGCAAGAACAGTAAATGTGCGTCCATAACAGGCAAACTTCATGACTACTGGCGCAATGGTAGCGCGTTCGACTCCAGATCGAAAGGTTGGGTGTTCGAGTCACTCAGTGGTCAAAATCTATTGCAGGGATTGCATAAAATTTATAAATTCAATATATCGCAAGAACAGTAAATGTGCCTGAATAACAGCCAAATTTCATGATTGCTTGGCGCAATGGTAGCGTGTTCGACTCCAGATCGAAAGGTTGGGTGTTCGAGTCACTCAGTGGTCAAAATCTTTTGCAGGATTGCATAAAATTTATAAATTCAATATATCGCAAGAACAGTAAATGTGCCTGAATAACAGCCAAATTTTATGACTGCTTGGCGCAATGGTAGCGCGTTCGACTCCAGATCGAAAGGTTGGGTGTTCGAGTCACTCAGTGGTCAAAATCTATTGCAGGGATTGCATAAAATTTATAAATTCAATATATCGCAAGAACAGTAAATGTGCCTGAATAACAGCCAAATTTCATGATTGCTTGGCGCAATGGTAGCGTGTTCGACTCCAGATCGAAAGGTTGGGTGTTCGAGTCACTCAGTGGTCAAAATCTTTTGCAGGATTGCATAAAATTTATAAATTCAATATATCGCAAGAACAGTAAATGTGCCTCAATAACATCCAAACTTCATGACTGCTTGGCGCAATGGTAGCGCGTTCGACTCCAGATCGAAAGGTTTGGTGTTCGAGTCACTCAGTGGTCAAAATCTTTTGCAGGGATTGCATAAAATTTATAAATTCAATATATCGCAAGAACAGTAAATGTGCCTGAATAACAGCCAAATTTCATGATTGCTTGGCGCAATGGTAGCGTGTTCGACTCCAGATCGAAAGGTTGGGTGTTCGAGTCACTCAGTGGTCAAAATCTTTTGCAGGATTGCATAAAATTTATAAATTCAATATATCGCAAGAACAGTAAATGTGCCTGAATAACAGCCAAATTTTATGACTGCTTGGCGCAATGGTAGCGCGTTCGACTCCAGATCGAAAGGTTGGGTGTTCGAGTCACTCAGTGGTCAAAATCTATTGCAGGGATTGCATAAAATTTATAAATTCAATATATCGCAAGAACAGTAAATGTGCCTGAATAACAGCCAAATTTCATGATTGCTTGGCGCAATGGTAGCGTGTTCGACTCCAGATCGAAAGGTTGGGTGTTCGAGTCACTCAGTGGTCAAAATCTTTTGCAGGATTGCATAAAATTTATAAATTCAATATATCGCAAGAACAGTAAATGTGCCTGAATAACAGCCAAATTTTATGACTGCTTGGCGCAATGGTAGCGCGTTCGACTCCAGATCGAAAGGTTGGGTGTTCGAGTCACTCAGTGGTCAAAATCTTTTGCAGGGATTGCATAAAATTTATAAATTCAATATATCGCAAGAACAGTAAATGTGCCTGAATAACAGCCAAATTTCATGATTGCTTGGCGCAATGGTAGCGCGTTCGACTCCAGATCGAAAGGTTGGGTGTTCGAGTCACTCAGTGGTCAAAATCTTTTGCAGGATTGAATAAAATTTGTAGAGAAAGATACGACATGGAAAATAAATGTGCATCTGGAAGCTTTCAGTTCCGTGACAGCTTAGCGCAATGTTAGCGCGTTCGACTCCAGATCGAAAGGTTGGGTGTTCGAGTCACTCAGTGGTCAAAATCTTTTGCAGGAATTGCATAAAATATATAAATTCAATATATCGCAAGAACAGTAAATGTGCGTCCATAACAGGCAAACTTCATGACTGCTTGGCGCAATGGTAGCGCGTTCGACTCCAGATCGAAAGGTTGGGTGTTCGAGTCACTCAGTGGTCAAAATCTTTTGCAGGGATTGCATAAAATTTATAAATTCAATATATCGCAAGAACAGTAAATGTGCCTGAATAACAGAAGGTTGGGTGTTCGAGTCACTCAGTGGTCAAAATCTTTTGTAGGAATTACATAAAATATATAAGTTCAATATATCGCAAGAACAGTAAATGTGCGTCCATAACAGCCAAATTTGATGACTGCTTGGCGCAATGGTAGCGCGTTCGACTCCAGATCGAAAGGTTGGGTGTTCGAGTCACTCAGTGGTCAAAATCTTTTGCAGGGATTGCATAAAATTTATAAATTCAATATATCGCAAGAACAGTAAATGTGCCTGAATAACAGAAGTTTGGGTGTTCGAGTCACTCAGTGGTCAAAATCTTTTGCAGGGATTGCATAAAATTTATAAATTCAATATATCGCAAGAACAGTAAATGTGCCTGAATAACAGCCAAATTTCATGATTGCTTGGCGCAATGGTAGCGCGTTCGACTCCAGATCGAAAGGTTGGGTGTTCGAGTCACTCAGTGGTCAAAATCTTTTGCAGGATTGAATAAAATTTGTAGAGAAAGATACGACATGGAAAATAAATGTGCATCTGGAAGCTTTCAGTTCCGTGACTGCTTGGCGCAATGTTAGCGCGTTCGACTCCAGATCGAAAGGTTGGGTGTTCGAGTCACTCAGTGGTCAAAATCTTTTGCAGGAATTGCATAAAATATATAAATACAATATATCGCAAGAACAGTAAATGTGCGTCCATAACAGGCAAACTTCATGACTGCTTGGCGCAATGGTAGCGCGTTCGACTCCAGATCGAAAGGTTGGGTGTTCGAGTCACTCAGTGGTCAAAATCTTTTGCAGGAATTGCATAAAAATTATAAATTCAATATATCGCAAGAACAGTAAATGTGCGTGAATAACAGCCAAATGTCATGACTGCTTGGCGCAATGGTAGCGCGTTCGACTCCAGATCGAAAGGTTGGGTGTTCGAGTCACTCAGTGGTCAAAATCTTTTGCAGGAATTGCATAAAAATTATAAATTCAATATATCGCAAGAACAGTAAATGTGCATCCATAACAGCCAAATTTGATGACTGCTTGGCGCAATGGTAGCGCGTTCGACTCCAGATCGAAAGGTTGGGTGTTCGAGTCACTCGGTGGTCAAAATCTTTTGCAGGGATTGCATAAAATTTATAAATTCAATATATCGCAAGAACAGTAAATGTGCGTCCATAACAGGCAAATTTCATGACTGCTTGGCGCAATGGTAGCGCGTTCGACTCCAGATCGAAAGGTTGGGTGTTCGAGTCACTCAGTGGTCAAAATCTTTTGCAGGAATTGCATAAAATATATAAATTCAATATATCGCAAGAACAGTAAATGTGCGTCCATAACAGGCAAACTTCATGACTGCTTGGCGCAATGGTAGCGCGTTCGACTCCAGATCGAAAGGTTGGGTGTTCGAGTCACTCAGTAGTCAAAATCTTTTGCAGGATTGCATAAAATTTGTAGAGAAAGATACGACATGGAAAATAAATGTGCATCTGGAAGCTTTCAGTTCCGTGACTGCTTGGCGCAATGGTAGCGCGTTCGACTCCAGATCGAAAGGTTGGGTGTTCGAGTCACTCAGTGGTCAAAATCTTTTGCAGGAATTGCATAAAATATATAAATTCATTATATCGCAAGAACAGTAAATGTGCATCCATAACAGCCAAATTTTATGACTGCTTGGCGCAATGGTAGCGCGTTCGACTCCAGATCGAAAGGTTGGGTGTTCGAGTCACTCAGTGGTCAAAATCTTTTGCAGGAATTGCATAAAAATTATAAATTCAATATATCGCAAGAACAGTAAATGTGCATCCATAACAGCCAAATTTGATGACTGCTTGGCGCAATGGTAGCGCGTTCGACTCCAGATCGAAAGGTTGGGTGTTCGAGTCACTCAGTGGTCAAAATCTTTTGCAGGAATTGCATAAAATATATAAATTCATTATATCGCAAGAACAGTAAATGTGCGTCCATAACAGGCAAACTTCATGACTGCTTGGCGCAATGGTAGCGCGTTCGACTCCAGATCGAAAGGTTGGGTGTTCGAGTCACTCAGTGGTCAAAACGTTTTGTAAGCCAGCGCATGAAATTTGTAGAGAAAGATACGACATGGAAAATAAATGTGCATCTGGAAGCTTTCAGTTCCGTGACTGCTTGGCGCAATGGTAGCGCGTTCGACTCCAGATCGAAAGGTTGGGTGTTCGAGTCACTCAGTGGTCAAAATCTTTTGCAGGAATTGCATAAAAATTATAAATTCAATATATCGCAAGAACAGTAAATGTGCATCCATAACAGCCAAATTTGATGACTGCTTGGCGCAATGGTAGCGCGTTCGACTCCAGATCGAAAGGTTGGGTGTTCGAGTCACTCGGTGGTCAAAATCTTTTGCAGGGATTGCATAAAATTTATAAATTCAATATATCGCAAGAACAGTAAATGTGCGTCCATAACAGCCAAATTTCATGACTGCTTGGCGCAATGGTAGCGCGTTCGACTCCAGATCGAAAGGTTGGGTGTTCGAGTCACTCAGTGGTCAAAATCTTTTGCAGGAATTGCATAAAATATATAAATTCAATATATCGCAAGAACAGTAAATGTGCGTCCATAACAGGCAAACTTCATGACTGCTTGGCGCAATGGTAGCGCGTTCGACTCCAGATCGAAAGGTTGGGTGTTCGAGTCACTCAGTGGTCAAAATCTTTTGCAGGAATTGCATAAAAATTATAAATTCAATATATCGCAAGAACAGTAAATGTGCGTGAATAACAGCCAAATGTCATGACTGCTTGGCGCAATGGTAGCGCGTTCGACTCCAGATCGAAAGGTTGGGTGTTCGAGTCACTCAGTAGTCAAAATCTTTTGCAGGATTGCATAAAATTTGTAGAGAAAGATACGACATGGAAAATAAATGTGCATCTGGAAGCTTTCAGTTCCGTGACTGCTTGGCGCAATGGTAGCGCGTTCGACTCCAGATCGAAAGGTTGGGTGTTCGAGTCACTCAGTGGTCAAAATCTTTTGCAGGAATTGCATAAAATATATAAATTCATTATATCGCAAGAACAGTAAATGTGCATCCATAACAGCCAAATTTTATGACTGCTTGGCGCAATGGTAGCGCGTTCGACTCCAGATCGAAAGGTTGGGTGTTCGAGTCACTCAGTGGTCAAAATCTTTTGCAGGTATTGCATAAAAATTATAAATTCAATATATCGCAAGAACAGTAAATGTGCATCCATAACAGCCAAATTTGATGACTGCTTGGCGCAATGGTAGCGCGTTCGACTCCAGATCGAAAGGTTGGGTGTTCGAGTCACTCAGTGGTCAAAATCTTTTGCAGGAATTGCATAAAATATATAAATTCATTATATCGCAAGAACAGTAAATGTGCGTCCATAACAGGCAAACTTCATGACTGCTTGGCGCAATGGTAGCGCGTTCGACTCCAGATCGAAAGGTTGGGTGTTCGAGTCACTCAGTGGTCAAAACGTTTTGTAAGCCAGCGCATGAAATTTGTAGAGAAAGATACGACATGGAAAATAAATGTGCATCTGGAAGCTTTCAGTTTCGTGACTGCTTGGCGCAATGGTAGCGCGTTCGACTCCAGATCGAAAGGTTGGGTGTTCGAGTCACTCAGTGGTCAAAACGTTTTGTAAGCCAGCGCGTGAAATTTGTAGAGAAAGATACGACACGGAAAATAAATGCGCATCTGGAAGCTTTCAGCTCCGTGACTGCTTGGCGCAATGGTATCGCGTTCGACTCCAGATCGAAAGGTTGGGTGTTCGAGTCACTCAGTGGTCAAAATCTTTTGCAGGAATTGCATAAAAATTATAAATTCAATATATCGCAAGAACAGTAAATGTGCATCCATAACAGCCAAATTTGATGACTGCTTGGCGCAATGGTAGCGCGTTCGACTCCAGATCGAAAGGTTGGGTGTTCGAGTCACTCGGTGGTCAAAATCTTTTGCAGGGATTGCATAAAATTTATAAATTCAATATATCGCAAGAACAGTAAATGTGCGTCCATAACAGCCAAATTTCATGACTGCTTGGCGCAATGGTAGCGCGTTCGACTCCAGATCGAAAGGTTGGGTGTTCGAGTCACTCAGTGGTCAAAATCTTTTGCAGGAATTGCATAAAAATTATAAATTCAATATATCGCAAGAACAGTAAATGTGCATCCATAACAGCCAAATTTGATGACTGCTTGGCGCAATGGTAGCGCGTTCGACTCCAGATCGAAAGGTTGGGTGTTCGAGTCACTCAGTGGTCAAAATCTTTTGCAGGAATTGCATAAAATATATAAATTCATTATATCGCAAGAACAGTAAATGTGCGTCCATAACAGGCAAACTTCATGACTGCTTGGCGCAATGGTAGCGCGTTCGACTCCAGATCGAAAGGTTGGGTGTTCGAGTCACTCAGTGGTCAAAATCTTTTGCAGGAATTGCATAAAATATATAAATTCAATATATCGCAAGAACAGTAAATGTGCGTCCATAACAGGCAAACTTCATGACTGCTTGGCGCAATGGTAGCGCGTTCGACTCCAGATCGAAAGGTTGGGTGTTCGAGTCACTCAGTGGTCAAAATCTTTTGCAGGAATTGCATAAAATATATAAATTCATTATATCGCAAGAACAGTAAATGTGCATCCATAACAGCCAAATTTTATGACTGCTTGGCGCAATGGTAGCGCGTTCGACTCCAGATCGAAAGGTTGGGTGTTCGAGTCACTCAGTGGTCAAAATCTTTTGCAGGAATTGCATAAAAATTATAAATTCAATATATCGCAAGAACAGTAAATGTGCGTCCATAACAGGCAAACTTCATGACTGCTTGGCGCAATGGTAGCGCGTTCGACTCCAGATCGAAAGGTTGGGTGTTCGAGTCACTCAGTGGTCAAAATCTTTTGCAGGAATTGCATAAAATATATAAATTCAATATATCGCAAGAACAATAAATGTGCGTCCATAACAGGCAAACTTCATGACTGCTTGGCGCAATGGTAGCGCGTTCGACTCCAGATCGAAAGGTTGGGTGTTCGAGTCACTCAGTGGTCAAAATCTTTTGCAGGAATTGCATAAAATATATAAATTCAATATATCGCAAGAACAGTAAATGTTCGTCCATAACAGGCAAACTTCATGACTGCTTGGCGCAATGGTAGCGCGTTCGACTCCAGATCGAAAGGTTGGGTGTTGGAGTCACTCAGTGGTCAAAATCTTTTGCAGGAATTGCATAAAATATATAAATTCAATATATCGCAAGAACAGTAAATGTGCGTCCATAACAGGCAAACTTCATGACTGCTTGGCGCAATGGTAGCGCGTTCGACTCCAGATCGAAAGGTTGGGTGTTCGAGTCACTCAGTGGTCAAAATCTTTTGCAGGAATTGCATAAAATATATAAATTCAATATATCGCAAGAACAGTAAATGTGCGTCCATAACAGGCAAACTTCATGACTGCTTGGCGCAATGGTAGCGCGTTCGACTCCAGATCGAAAGGTTGGGTGTTCGAGTCACTCAGTGGTCAAAATCTTTTGCAGGAATTGCATAAAATATATAAATTCAATATATCGCAAGAACAGTAAATGTGCGTCCATAACAGGCAAACTTCATGACTGCTTGGCGCAATGGTAGCGCGTTCGACTCCAGATCGAAAGGTTGGGTGTTCGAGTCACTCAGTGGTCAAAATCTTTTGCAGGAATTGCATAAAATATATAAATTCAATATATCGCAAGAACAGTAAATGTGCGTCCATAACAGGCAAACTTCATGACTGCTTGGCGCAATGGTAGCGCGTTCGACTCCAGATCGAAAGGTTGGGTGTTCGAGTCACTCAGTGGTCAAAATCTTTTGCAGGAATTGCATAAAATATATAAATTCATTATATCGCAAGAACAGTAAATGTGCATCCATAACAGCCAAATTTTATGACTGCTTGGCGCAATGGTAGCGCGTTCGACTCCAGATCGAAAGGTTGGGTGTTCGAGTCACTCAGTGGTCAAAATCTTTTGCAGGAATTGCATAAAAATTATAAATTCAATATATCGCAAGAACAGTAAATGTGCATCCATAACAGCCAAATTTGATGACTGCTTGGCGCAATGGTAGCGCGTTCGACTCCAGATCGAAAGGTTGGGTGTTCGAGTCACTCAGTGGTCAAAATCTTTTGCAGGAATTGCATAAAATATATAAATTCATTATATCGCAAGAACAGTAAATGTGCGTCCATAACAGGCAAACTTCATGACTGCTTGGCGCAATGGTAGCGCGTTCGACTCCAGATCGAAAGGTTGGGTGTTCGAGTCACTCAGTGGTCAAAACGTTTTGTAAGCCAGCGCATGAAATTTGTAGAGAAAGATACGACATGGAAAATAAATGTGCATCTGGAAGCTTTCAGTTCCGTGACTGCTTGGCGCAATGGTAGCGCGTTCGACTCCAGATCGAAAGGTTGGGTGTTCGAGTCACTCAGTGGTCAAAACGTTTTGTAAGCCAGCGCATGAAATTTGTAGAGAAAGATACGACACGGAAAATAAATGCGCATCTGGAAGCTTTCAGCTCCGTGACTGCTTGGCGCAATGGTAGCGCGTTCGACTCCAGATCGAAAGGTTGGGTGTTCGAGTCACTCAGTGGTCAAAATCTTTTGCAGAAATTGCATAAAAATTATAAATTCAATATATCGCAAGAACAGTAAATGTGCATCCATAACAGCCAAATTTGATGACTGCTTGGCGCAATGGTAGCGCGTTCGACTCCAGATCGAAAGGTTGGGTGTTCGAGTCACTCAGTGGTCAAAATCTTTTGCAGGGATTGCATAAAATATATAAATTCAATATATCGCAAGAACAGTAAATGTGCGTCCATAACAGGCAAACTTCATGACTGCTTGGCGCAATGGTAGCGCGTTCGACTCCAGATCGAAAGGTTGGGTGTTCGAGTCACTCAGTGGTCAAAATCTTTTGCAGGAATTGCATAAAATATATAAATTCAATATATCGCAAGAACAGTAAATGTGCGTCCATAACAGGCAAACTTCATGACTGCTTGGCGCAATGGTAGCGCGTTCGACTCCAGATCGAAAGGTTGGGTGTTCGAGTCACTCAGTGGTCAAAATCTTTTGCAGGAATTGCATAAAATATATAAATTCAATATATCGCAAGAACAGTAAATGTGCGTCCATAACAGGCAAACTTCATGACTGCTTGGCGCAATGGTAGCGCGTTCGACTCCAGATCGAAAGGTTGGGTGTTCGAGTCACTCAGTGGTCAAAATCTTTTGCAGGAATTGCATAAAATATATAAATTCAATATATCGCAAGAACAGTAAATGTGCGTCCATAACAGGCAAACTTCATGACTGCTTGGCGCAATGGTAGCGCGTTCGACTCCAGATCGAAAGGTTGGGTGTTCGAGTCACTCAGTGGTCAAAATCTTTTGCAGGAATTGCATAAAATATATAAATTCAATATATCGCAAGAACAGTAAATGTGCGTCCATAACAGGCAAACTTCATGACTGCTTGGCGCAATGGTAGCGCGTTCGACTCCAGATCGAAAGGTTGGGTGTTCGAGTCACTCAGTGGTCAAAATCTTTTGCAGGAATTGCATAAAATATATAAATTCAATATATCGCAAGAACAATAAATGTGCGTCCATAACAGGCAAACTTCATGACTGCTTGGCGCAATGGTAGCGCGTTCGACTCCAGATCGAAAGGTTGGGTGTTCGAGTCACTCAGTGGTCAAAATCTTTTGCAGGAATTGCATAAAAATTATAAATTCAATATATCGCAAGAACAGTAAATGTGCATCCATAACAGCCAAATTTGATGACTGCTTGGCGCAATGGTAGCGCGTTCGACTCCAGATCGAAAGGTTGGGTGTTCGAGTCACTCAGTGGTCAAAATCTTTTGCAGGGATTGCATAAAATTTATAAATTCAATATATCGCAAGAACAGTAAATGTGCGTCCATAACAGCCAAATTTCATGACTGCTTGGCGCAATGGTAGCGCGTTCGACTCCAGATCGAAAGGTTGGGTGTTCGAGTCACTCAGTGGTCAAAATCTTTTGCAGGAATTGCATAAAATATATAAATTCAATATATCGCAAGAACAGTAAATGTGCGTCCATAACAGGCAAACTTCATGACTGCTTGGCGCAATGGTAGCGCGTTCGACTCCAGATCGAAAGGTTGGGTGTTCGAGTCACTCAGTGGTCAAAATCTTTTGCAGGAATTGCATAAAATATATAAATTCAATATATCGCAAGAACAATAAATGTGCGTCCATAACAGGCAAACTTCATGACTGCTTGGCGCAATGGTAGCGCGTTCGACTCCAGATCGAAAGGTTGGGTGTTCGAGTCACTCAGTGGTCAAAATCTTTTGCAGGAATTGCATAAAATATATAAATTCAATATATCGCAAGAACAGTAAATGTTCGTCCATAACAGGCAAACTTCATGACTGCTTGGCGCAATGGTAGCGCGTTCGACTCCAGATCGAAAGGTTGGGTGTTCGAGTCACTCAGTGGTCAAAATCTTTTGCAGGAATTGCATAAAATATATAAATTCAATATATCGCAAGAACAGTAAATGTGCGTCCATAACAGGCAAACTTCATGACTGCTTGGCGCAATGGTAGCGCGTTCGACTCCAGATCGAAAGGTTGGGTGTTCGAGTCACTCAGTGGTCAAAATCTTTTGCAGGAATTGCATAAAATATATAAATTCAATATATCGCAAGAACAGTAAATGTGCGTCCATAACAGGCAAACTTCATGACTGCTTGGCGCAATGGTAGCGCGTTCGACTCCAGATCGAAAGGTTGGGTGTTCGAGTCACTCAGTGGTCAAAATCTTTTGCAGGAATTGCATAAAATATATAAATTCAATATATCGCAAGAACAGTAAATGTGCGTCCATAACAGGCAAACTTCATGACTGCTTGGCGCAATGGTAGCGCGTTCGACTCCAGATCGAAAGGTTGGGTGTTCGAGTCACTCAGTGGTCAAAATCTTTTGCAGGAATTGCATAAAATATATAAATTCAATATATCGCAAGAACAGTAAATGTGCGTCCATAACAGGCAAACTTCATGACTGCTTGGCGCAATGGTAGCGCGTTCGACTCCAGATCGAAAGGTTGGGTGTTCGAGTCACTCAGTGGTCAAAATCTTTTGCAGGAATTGCATAAAATATATAAATTCATTATATCGCAAGAACAGTAAATGTGCATCCATAACAGCCAAATTTTATGACTGCTTGGCGCAATGGTAGCGCGTTCGACTCCAGATCGAAAGGTTGGGTGTTCGAGTCACTCAGTGGTCAAAATCTTTTGCAGGAATTGCATAAAAATTATAAATTCAATATATCGCAAGAACAGTAAATGTGCATCCATAACAGCCAAATTTGATGACTGCTTGGCGCAATGGTAGCGCGTTCGACTCCAGATCGAAAGGTTGGGTGTTCGAGTCACTCAGTGGTCAAAATCTTTTGCAGGAATTGCATAAAATATATAAATTCATTATATCGCAAGAACAGTAAATGTGCGTCCATAACAGGCAAACTTCATGACTGCTTGGCGCAATGGTAGCGCGTTCGACTCCAGATCGAAAGGTTGGGTGTTCGAGTCACTCAGTGGTCAAAACGTTTTGTAAGCCAGCGCATGAAATTTGTAGAGAAAGATACGACATGGAAAATAAATGTGCATCTGGAAGCTTTCAGTTCCGTGACTGCTTGGCGCAATGGTAGCGCGTTCGACTCCAGATCGAAAGGTTGGGTGTTCGAGTCACTCAGTGGTCAAAACGTTTTGTAAGCCAGCGCATGAAATTTGTAGAGAAAGATACGACACGGAAAATAAATGCGCATCTGGAAGCTTTCAGCTCCGTGACTGCTTGGCGCAATGGTAGCGCGTTCGACTCCAGATCGAAAGGTTGGGTGTTCGAGTCACTCAGTGGTCAAAATCTTTTGCAGGAATTGCATAAAAATTATAAATTCAATATATCGCAAGAACAGTAAATGTGCATCCATAACAGCCAAATTTGATGACTGCTTGGCGCAATGGTAGCGCGTTCGACTCCAGATCGAAAGGTTGGGTGTTCGAGTCACTCAGTGGTCAAAATCTTTTGCAGGGATTGCATAAAATATATAAATTCAATATATCGCAAGAACAGTAAATGTGCGTCCATAACAGGCAAACTTCATGACTGCTTGGCGCAATGGTAGCGCGTTCGACTCCAGATCGAAAGGTTGGGTGTTCGAGTCACTCAGTGGTCAAAATCTTTTGCAGGAATTGCATAAAATATATAAATTCAATATATCGCAAGAACAGTAAATGTGCGTCCATAACAGGCAAACTTCATGACTGCTTGGCGCAATGGTAGCGCGTTCGACTCCAGATCGAAAGGTTGGGTGTTCGAGTCACTCAGTGGTCAAAATCTTTTGCAGGAATTGCATAAAATATATAAATTCAATATATCGCAAGAACAGTAAATGTGCGTCCATAACAGGCAAACTTCATGACTGCTTGGCGCAATGGTAGCGCGTTCGACTCCAGATCGAAAGGTTGGGTGTTCGAGTCACTCAGTGGTCAAAATCTTTTGCAGGAATTGCATAAAATATATAAATTCAATATATCGCAAGAACAGTAAATGTGCGTCCATAACAGGCAAACTTCATGACTGCTTGGCGCAATGGTAGCGCGTTCGACTCCAGATCGAAAGGTTGGGTGTTCGAGTCACTCAGTGGTCAAAATCTTTTGCAGGAATTGCATAAAATATATAAATTCAATATATCGCAAGAACAGTAAATGTGCGTCCATAACAGGCAAACTTCATGACTGCTTGGCGCAATGGTAGCGCGTTCGACTCCAGATCGAAAGGTTGGGTGTTCGAGTCACTCAGTGGTCAAAATCTTTTGCAGGAATTGCATAAAATATATAAATTCAATATATCGCAAGAACAGTAAATGTGCGCCATAACAGGCAAACTTCATGACTGCTTGGCGCAATGGTAGCGCGTTCGACTCCAGATCGAAAGGTTGGGTGTTCGAGTCACTCAGTGGTCAAAATCTTTTGCAGGAATTGCATAAAATATATAAATTCATTATATCGCAAGAACAGTAAATGTGCATCCATAACAGCCAAATTTTATGACTGCTTGGCGCAATGGTAGCGCGTTCGACTCCAGATCGAAAGGTTGGGTGTTCGAGTCACTCAGTGGTCAAAACGTTTTGAAAGCCAGCGCATGTAAATTTGTAGAGAAAGATTCGACATGGAAAATAAATGTGCATCTGGAAGCTTTCAGTTCCGTGACTGCTTGGCGCAATGGTAGCGCGTTCGACTCCAGATCGAAAGGTTGGGTGTTCGAGTCACTCAGTGGTCAAAATCTTTTGCAGGAATTGCATAAAATATATAAATTCAATATATCGCAAGAACAGTAAATGTGCGTCCATAACAGGCAAACTTCATGACTGCTTGGCGCAATGGTAGCGCGTTCGACTCCAGATCGAAAGGTTGGGTGTTCGAGTCACTCAGTGGTCAAAATCTTTTGCAGGAATTGCATAAAATATATAAATTCAATATATCGCAAGAACAGTAAATGTGCGTCCATAACAGGCAAATGTCATGACTGCTTGGCGCAATGGTAGCGCGTTCGACTCCAGATCGAAAGGTTGGGTGTTCGAGTCACTCAGTGGTCAAAACGTTTTGTAAGCCAGCGCATGAAATTTGTAGAGAAAGATACGACATGGAAAATAAATGTGCATCTGGAAGCTTTCAGTTCCGTGACTGCTTGGCGCAATGGTAGCGCGTTCGACTCCAGATCGAAAGGTTGGGTGTTCGAGTCACTCAGTGGTCAAAATCTTTTGCAGGAATTGCATAAAATATATAAATTCAATATATCGCAAGAACAGTAAATGTGCGTCCATAACAGGCAAACTTCATGACTGCTTGGCGCAATGGTAGCGCGTTCGACTCCAGATCGAAAGGTTGGGTGTTCGAGTCACTCAGTGGTCAAAATCTTTTGCAGGAATTGCATAAAATATATAAATTCAATATATCGCAAGAACAGTAAATGTGCGTCCATAACAGGCAAATGTCATGACTGCTTGGCGCAATGGTAGCGCGTTCGACTCCAGATCGAAAGGTTGGGTGTTCGAGTCACTCAGTGGTCAAAATCTTTTGCAGGAATTGCATAAAAATTATAAATTCAATATATCGCAAGAACAGTAAATGTGCGTCCATAACAGCCAAATTTGATGACTGCTTGGCGCAATGGTAGCGCGTTCGACTCCAGATCGAAAGGTTGGGTGTTCGAGTCACTCAGTGGTCAAAACGTTTTGTAAGCCAGCGCATGAAATTTGTAGAGAAAGATACGACATGGAAAATAAATGTGCATCTGGAAGCTTTCAGTTCCGTGACTGCTTGGCGCAATGGTAGCGCGTTCGACTCCAGATCGAAAGGTTGGGTGTTCGAGTCACTCAGTGGTCAAAATCTTTTGCAGGAATTGCATAAAATATATAAATTCAATATATCGCAAGAACAGTAAATGTGCGTCCATAACAGGCAAACTTCATGACTGCTTGGCGCAATGGTAGCGCGTTCGACTCCAGATCGAAAGGTTGGGTGTTCGAGTCACTCAGTGGTCAAAATCTTTTGCAGGAATTGCATAAAATATATAAATTCAATATATCGCAAGAACAGTAAATGTGCGTCCACAACAGGCAAACTTCATGACTGCTTGGCGCAATGGTAGCGCGTTCGACTCCAGATCGAAAGGTTGGGTGTTCGAGTCACTCAGTGGTCAAAATCTTTTGCAGGAATTGCATAAAATATATAAATTCAATATATCGCAAGAACAGAAAATGTGCGTCCATAACAGGCAAATTCATGACTGCTTGGCGCAATGGTAGCGCGTTCGACTCCAGATCGAAAGGTTGGGTGTTCGAGTCACTCAGTGGTCAAAATCTTTTGCAGGAATTGCATAAAAATTATAAATTCAATATATCGCAAGAACAGTAAATGTGCATCCATAACAGCCAAATTTCATGACTGCTTGGCGCAATGGTAGCGCGTTCGACTCCAGATCGAAAGGTTGGGTGTTCGAGTCACTCAGTGGTCAAAATCTTTTGCAGGGATTGCATAAAATTTATAAATTCAATATATCGCAAGAACAGTAAATGTGCGTCCATAACAGGCAAACTTCATGACTGCTTGGCGCAATGGTAGCGCGTTCGACTCCAGATCGAAAGGTTGGGTGTTCGAGTCACTCAGTGGTCAAAATCTTTTGCAGGAATTGCATAAAATTTATAAATTCAATATATCGCAAGAACAGTAAATGTGCGTCCATAACAGCCAAATTTCATGACTGCTTGGCGCAATGGTAGCGCGTTCGACTCCAGATCGAAAGGTTGGGTGTTCGAGTCACTCAGTGGTCAAAATCTTTTGCAGGAATTGCATAAAATTATAAATTCAATATATCGCAAGAACAGTAAATGTGCGTCCATAACAGGCAAACTTCATGACTGCTTGGCGCAATGGTAGCGCGTTCGACTCCAGATCGAAAGGTTGGGTGTTCGAGTCACTCAGTGGTCAAAATCTTTTGCAGGAATTGCATAAAATATATAAATTCAATATATCGCAAGAACAGTAAATGTGCGTCCATAACAGGCAAACTTCATGACTGCTTGGCGCAATGGTAGCGCGTTCGACTCCAGATCGAAAGGTTGGGTGTTCGAGTCACTCAGTGGTCAAAATCTTTTGCAGGAATTGCATAAAATATAAAATTCAATATATCGCAAGAACAGTAAATGTGCGTCCATAACAGACAAATTCATGACTGCTTGGCGCAATGGTAGCGCGTTCGACTCCAGATCGAAAGGTTGGGTGTTCGAGTCACTCAGTGGTCAAAATCTTTTGCAGGAATTGCATAAAAATTATAAATTCAATATATCGCAAGAACAGTAAATGTGCGTCCATAACAGCCAAATTTCATGACTGCTTGGCGCAATGGTAGCGCGTTCGACTCCAGATCGAAAGGTTGGGTGTTCGAGTCACTCAGTGGTCAAAACGTTTTGTAAGCCAGCGCATGAAATTTGTAGAGAAAGATACGACATGGAAAATAAATGTGCATCTGGAAGCTTTCAGTTCCGTGACTGCTTGGCGCAATGGTAGCGCGTTCGACTCCAGATCGAAAGGTTGGGTGTTCGAGTCACTCAGTGGTCAAAATCTTTTGCAGGAATTGCATAAAATATATAAATTCAATATATCGCAAGAACAGTAAATGTGCGTCCATAACAGGCAAACTTCATGACTGCTTGGCGCAATGGTAGCGCGTTCGACTCCAGATCGAAAGGTTGGGTGTTCGAGTCACTCAGTGGTCAAAATCTTTTGCAGGAATTGCATAAAATATATAAATTCAATATATCGCAAGAACAGTAAATGTGCGTCCATAACAGGCAAACTTCATGACTGCTTGGCGCAATGGTAGCGCGTTCGACTCCAGATCGAAAGGTTGGGTGTTCGAGTCACTCAGTGGTCAAAATCTTTTGCAGGAATTGCATAAAATATATAAATTCAATATATCGCAAGAACAGTAAATGTGCGTCCATAACAGGCAAATTCATGACTGCTTGGCGCAATGGTAGCGCGTTCGACTCCAGATCGAAAGGTTGGGTGTTCGAGTCACTCAGTGGTCAAAATCTTTTGCAGGAATTGCATAAAAATTATAAATTCAATATATCGCAAGAACAGTAAATGTGCATCCATAACAGCCAAATTTGATGACTGCTTGGCGCAATGGTAGCGCGTTCGACTCCAGATCGAAAGGTTGGGTGTTCGAGTCACTCAGTGGTCAAAATCTTTTGCAGGAATTGCATAAAAATTATAAATTCAATATATCGCAAGAACAGTAAATGTGCGTCCATAACAGGCAAACTTCATGACTGCTTGGCGCAATGGTAGCGCGTTCGACTCCAGATCGAAAGGTTGGGTGTTCGAGTCACTCAGTGGTCAAAATCTTTTGCAGGAATTGCATAAAATATATAAATTCAATATATCGCAAGAACAGTAAATGTGCGTCCATAACAGGCAAACTTCATGACTGCTTGGCGCAATGGTAGCGCGTTCGACTCCAGATCGAAAGGTTGGGTGTTCGAGTCACTCAGTGGTCAAAATCTTTTGCAGGAATTGCATAAAAATTATAAATTCAATATATCGCAAGAACAGTAAATGTGCGTCCATAACAGGCAAACTTCATGACTGCTTGGCGCAATGGTAGCGCGTTCGACTCCAGATCGAAAGGTTGGGTGTTCGAGTCACTCAGTGGTCAAAATCTTTTGCAGGAATTGCATAAAATATATAAATTCAATATATCGCAAGAACAGTAAATGTGCGTCCATAACAGCAAACTTCATGACTGCTTGGCGCAATGGTAGCGCGTTCGACTCCAGATCGAAAGGTTGGGTGTTCGAGTCACTCAGTGGTCAAAATCTTTTGCAGGAATTGCATAAAATATATAAATTCAATATATCGCAAGAACAGTAAATGTGCGTCCATAACAGGCAAATTCATGACTGCTTGGCGCAATGGTAGCGCGTTCGACTCCAGATCGAAAGGTTGGGTGTTCGAGTCACTCAGTGGTCAAAATCTTTTGCAGGAATTGCATAAAAATTATAAATTCAATATATCGCAAGAACAGTAAATGTGCGTCCATAACAGCCAAATTTCATGACTGCTTGGCGCAATGGTAGCGCGTTCGACTCCAGATCGAAAGGTTGGGTGTTCGAGTCACTCAGTGGTCAAAACGTTTTGTAAGCCAGCGCATGAAATTTGTAGAGAAAGATACGACATGGAAAATAAATGTGCATCTGGAAGCTTTCAGTTCCGTGACTGCTTGGCGCAATGGTAGCGCGTTCGACTCCAGATCGAAAGGTTGGGTGTTCGAGTCACTCAGTGGTCAAAATCTTTTGCAGGAATTGCATAAAATATATAAATTCAATATATCGCAAGAACAGTAAATGTGCGTCCATAACAGGCAAACTTCATGACTGCTTGGCGCAATGGTAGCGCGTTCGACTCCAGATCGAAAGGTTGGGTGTTCGAGTCACTCAGTGGTCAAAATCTTTTGCAGGAATTGCATAAAATATATAAATTCAATATATCGCAAGAACAGTAAATGTGCGTCCATAACAGGCAAACTTCATGACTGCTTGGCGCAATGGTAGCGCGTTCGACTCCAGATCGAAAGGTTGGGTGTTCGAGTCACTCAGTGGTCAAAATCTTTTGCAGGAATTGCATAAAATATATAAATTCAATATATCGCAAGAACAGTAAATGTGCGTCCATAACAGGCAAATTCATGACTGCTTGGCGCAATGGTAGCGCGTTCGACTCCAGATCGAAAGGTTGGGTGTTCGAGTCACTCAGTGGTCAAAATCTTTTGCAGGAATTGCATAAAAATTATAAATTCAATATATCGCAAGAACAGTAAATGTGCGTCCATAACAGCCAAATTTGATGACTGCTTGGCGCAATGGTAGCGCGTTCGACTCCAGATCGAAAGGTTGGGTGTTCGAGTCACTCAGTGGTCAAAACTTTTGTAAGCCAGCGCATGAAATTTGTAGAGAAAGATACGACATGGAAAATAAATGTGCATCTGGAAGCTTTCAGTTCCGTGACTGCTTGGCGCAATGGTAGCGCGTTCGACTCCAGATCGAAAGGTTGGGTGTTCGAGTCACTCAGTGGTCAAAATCTTTTGCAGGAATTGCATAAAATATATAATTTCAATATATCGCAAGAACAGTAAATGTGCGTCCATAACAGGCAAACTTCATGACTGCTTGGCGCAATGGTAGCGCGTTCGACTCCAGATCGAAAGGTTGGGTGTTCGAGTCACTCAGTGGTCAAAATCTTTTGCAGGAATTGCATAAAATATATAAATTCAATATATCGCAAGAACAGTAAATGTGCGTCCATAACAAGCAAATTCATGACTGCTTGGCGCAATGGTAGCGCGTTCGACTCCAGATCGAAAGGTTGGGTGTTCGAGTCACTCAGTGGTCAAAATCTTTTGCAGGAATTGCATAAAATATATAAATTCAATATATCGCAAGAACAGTAAATGTGCGTCCATAACAGCCAAATTTCATGACTGCTTGGCGCAATGGTAGCGCGTTCGACTCCAGATCGAAAGGTTGGGTGTTCGAGTCACTCAGTGGTCAAAACTTTTGTAAGCCAGCGCATGAAATTTGTAGAGAAAGATACGACATGGAAAATAAATGTGCATCTGGAAGCTTTCAGTTCCGTGACTGCTTGGCGCAATGGTAGCGCGTTCGACTCCAGATCGAAAGGTTGGGTGTTCGAGTCACTCAGTGGTCAAAATCTTTTGCAGGATTGCATAAAATATATAAATTCAATATATCGCAAGAACAGTAAATGTGCGTCCATAACAGGCAAACTTCATGACTGCTTGGCGCAATGGTAGCGCGTTCGACTCCAGATCGAAAGGTTGGGTGTTCGAGTCACTCAGTGGTCAAAATCTTTTGCAGGAATTGCATAAAATATAAATTCAATATATCGCAAGAACAGTAAATGTGCGTCCATAACAGGCAAACTTCATGACTGCTTGGCGCAATGGTAGCGCGTTCGACTCCAGATCGAAAGGTTGGGTGTTCGAGTCACTCAGTGGTCAAAATCTTTTGCAGGAATTGCATAAAAATTATAAATTCAATATATCGCAAGAACAGTAAATGTGCGTCCATAACAGCCAAATTTCATGACTGCTTGGCGCAATGGTAGCGCGTTCGACTCCAGATCGAAAGGTTGGGTGTTCGAGTCACTCAGTGGTCAAAATCTTTTGCAGGAATTGCATAAAATTTATAAATTCAATATATCGCAAGAACAGTAAATGTGCGTCCATAACAGCCAAATTTCATGACTGCTTGGCGCAATGGTAGCGCGTTCGACTCCAGATCGAAAGGTTGGGTGTTCGAGTCACTCAGTGGTCAAAATCTTTTGCAGGAATTGCATAAAAATAATAAATTCAATATATCGCAAGAACAGTAAATGTGCGTCCATAACAGCCAAATTTGATGACTGCTTGGCGCAATGGTAGCGCGTTCGACTCCAGATCGAAAGGTTGGGTGTTCGAGTCACTCAGTGGTCAAAACGTTTTGTAAGCCAGCGCATGAAATTTGTAGAGAAAGATACGACACGGAAAATAAATGCGCATCTGGAAGCTTTCAGTTCCGTGACTGCTTGGCGCAATGGTAGCGCGTTCGACTCCAGATCGAAAGGTTGGGTGTTCGAGTCACTCAGTGGTCAAAATCTTTTGCAGGAATTGCATAAAAATAATAAATTCAATATATCGCAAGAACAGTAAATGTGCGTCCATAACAGCCAAATTTGATGACTGCTTGGCGCAATGGTAGCGCGTTCGACTCCAGATCGAAAGGTTGGGTGTTCGAGTCACTCAGTGGTCAAAACGTTTTGTAAGCCAGCGCATGAAATTTGTAGAGAAAGATACGACATGGAAAATAAATGTGCATCTGGAAGCTTTCAGTTCCGTGACTGCTTGGCGCAATGGTAGCGCGTTCGACTCCAGATCGAAAGGTTGGGTGTTCGAGTCACTCAGTGGTCAAAATCTTTTGCAGGAATTGCATAAAAATATATAATTCAATATATCGCAAGAACAGTAAATGTGCGTCCATAACAGCCAAATTTGATGACTGCTTGGCGCAATGGTAGCGCGTTCGACTCCAGATCGAAAGGTTGGGTGTTCGAGTCACTCAGTGGTCAAAACGTTTTGTAAGCCAGCGCATGAAATTTGTAGAGAAAGATACGACACGGAAAAAAATGTGCATCTGGAAGCTTTCAGTTCCGTGACTGCTTGGCGCAATGGTAGCGCGTTCGACTCCAGATCGAAAGGTTGGGTGTTCGAGTCACTCAGTGGTCAAAATCTTTTGCAGGAATTGCATAAAAATAATAATTCAATATATCGCAAGAACAGTAAATGTGCGTCCATAACAGCCAAATTTCATGACTGCTTGGCGCAATGGTAGCGCGTTCGACTCCAGATCGAAAGGTTGGGTGTTCGAGTCACTCAGTGGTCAAAACGTTTTGTAAGCCAGCGCATGAAATTTGTAGAGAAAGATACGACATGGAAAATAAATGTGCATCTGGAAGCTTTCAGTTCCGTGACTGCTTGGCGCAATGGTAGCGCGTTCGACTCCAGATCGAAAGGTTGGGTGTTCGAGTCACTCAGTGGTCAAAATCTTTTGCAGGAATTGCATAAAATATATAAATTCAATATATCGCAAGAACAGTAAATGTGCGTCCATAACAGGCAAACTTCATGACTGCTTGGCGCAATGGTAGCGCGTTCGACTCCAGATCGAAAGGTTGGGTGTTCGAGTCACTCAGTGGTCAAAATCTTTTGCAGGAATTGCATAAAATATATAAATTCAATATATCGCAAGAACAGTAAATGTGCGTCCATAACAGGCAAACTTCATGACTGCTTGGCGCAATGGTAGCGCGTTCGACTCCAGATCGAAAGGTTGGGTGTTCGAGTCACTCAGTGGTCAAAATCTTTTGCAGGATTGCATAAAATTTATAAATTCAATATATCGCAAGAACAGTAAATGTGCCTGAATAACAGCCAAATTTCATGACTGCTTGGCGCAATGGTAGCGCGTTCGACTCCAGATCGAAAGGTTGGGTGTTCGAGTCACTCAGTGGTCAAAATCTTTTGCAGGAATTGCATAAAAATATAAATTCAATATATCGCAAGAACAGTAAATGTGCGTCCATAACAGCCAAATTTGATGACTGCTTGGCGCAATGGTAGCGCGTTCGACTCCAGATCGAAAGGTTGGGTGTTCGAGTCACTCAGTGGTCAAAACGTTTTGTAAGCCAGCGCATGAAATTTGTAGAGAAAGATACGACATGGAAAATAAATGTGCATCTGGAAGCTTTCAGTTCCGTGACTGCTTGGCGCAATGGTAGCGCGTTCGACTCCAGATCGAAAGGTTGGGTGTTCGAGTCACTCAGTGGTCAAAATCTTTTGCAGGAATTGCATAAAATATATAAATTCAATATATCGCAAGAACAGTAAATGTGCGTCCATAACAGGCAAACTTCATGACTGCTTGGCGCAATGGTAGCGCGTTCGACTCCAGATCGAAAGGTTGGGTGTTCGAGTCACTCAGTGGTCAAAATCTTTTGCAGGAATTGCATAAAATATATAAATTCAATATATCGCAAGAACAGTAAATGTGCGTCCATAACAGGCAAACTTCATGACTGCTTGGCGCAATGGTAGCGCGTTCGACTCCAGATCGAAAGGTTGGGTGTTCGAGTCACTCAGTGGTCAAAATCTTTTGCAGGAATTGCATAAAATTTATAAATTCAATATATCGCAAGAACAGTAAATGTGCCTGAATAACAGCCAAATTTCATGACTGCTTGGCGCAATGGTAGCGCGTTCGACTCCAGATCGAAAGGTTGGGTGTTCGAGTCACTCAGTGGTCAAAATCTTTTGCAGGAATTGCATAAAAATAATAAATTCAATATATCGCAAGAACAGTAAATGTGCGTCCATAACAGCCAAATTTCATGACTGCTTGGCGCAATGGTAGCGCGTTCGACTCCAGATCGAAAGGTTGGGTGTTCGAGTCACTCAGTGGTCAAAACGTTTTGTAAGCCAGCGCATGAAATTTGTAGAGAAAGATACGACATGGAAAATAAATGTGCATCTGGAAGCTTTCAGTTCCGTGACTGCTTGGCGCAATGGTAGCGCGTTCGACTCCAGATCGAAAGGTTGGGTGTTCGAGTCACTCAGTGGTCAAAATCTTTTGCAGGAATTGCATAAAATATATAAATTCAATATATCGCAAGAACAGTAAATGTGCGTCCATAACAGGCAAACTTCATGACTGCTTGGCGCAATGGTAGCGCGTTCGACTCCAGATCGAAAGGTTGGGTGTTCGAGTCACTCAGTGGTCAAAATCTTTTGCAGGAATTGCATAAAATATATAAATTCAATATATCGCAAGAACAGTAAATGTGCGTCCATAACAGCCAAATTTCATGACTGCTTGGCGCAATGGTAGCGCGTTCGACTCCAGATCGAAAGGTTGGGTGTTCGAGTCACTCAGTGGTCAAAACGTTTTGTAAGCCAGCGCATGAAATTTGTAGAGAAAGATACGACATGGAAAATAAATGTGCATCTGGAAGCTTTCAGTTCCGTGACTGCTTGGCGCAATGGTAGCGCGTTCGACTCCAGATCGAAAGTTTGGGTGTTCGAGTCACTCAGTGGTCAAAATCTTTTGCAGGATTGCATAAAATATATAAATTCAATATATCGCAAGAACAGTAAATGTGCGTCCATAACAGGCAAACTTCATGACTGCTTGGCGCAATGGTAGCGCGTTCGACTCCAGATCGAAAGGTTGGGTGTTCGAGTCACTCAGTGGTCAAAATCTTTTGCAGGAATTGCATAAAATATATAAATTCAATATATCGCAAGAACAGTAAATGTGCGTCCATAACAGGCAAACTTCATGACTGCTTGGCGCAATGGTAGCGCGTTCGACTCCAGATCGAAAGGTTGGGTGTTCGAGTCACTCAGTGGTCAAAATCTTTTGCAGGAATTGCATAAAAATTATAAATTCAATATATCGCAAGAACAGTAAATGTGCGTCCATAACAGCCAAATTTGATGACTGCTTGGCGCAATGGTAGCGCGTTCGACTCCAGATCGAAAGGTTGGGTGTTCGAGTCACTCAGTGGTCAAAATCTTTTGCAGGAATTGCATAAAATTTATAAATTCAATATATCGCAAGAACAGTAAATGTGCGTCCATAACAGCCAAATTTCATGACTGCTTGGCGCAATGGTAGCGCGTTCGACTCCAGATCGAAAGGTTGGGTGTTCGAGTCACTCAGTGGTCAAAATCTTTTGCAGGAATTGCATAAAAATAATAAATTCAATATATCGCAAGAACAGTAAATGTGCGTCCATAACAGCCAAATTCATGACTGCTTGGCGCAATGGTAGCGCGTTCGACTCCAGATCGAAAGGTTGGGTGTTCGAGTCACTCAGTGG